>KV751351.1:4651321-4676558 GCA_001698575.1 Mola mola
ATCTCGGGGTCTTGTTCACGAGTGAGGGGAAAATGGAGCGGCAGATTGACAGATGGATTGGAGCAGCGTCGGCAGTGATGTGGACGCTGAAGCGATCTGTTGTGGTGAAGAGAGAGCTGAGCCAGAAGGCAAAGCATTCAATTTACAGGTCAATCTAGGTCCCAACTCTCACCCATGGTCATGAGCTCTGGGTAGTGACCAAAAGAATGAGATCGCAAATACAAGCGGCCGAAATGAGCTTCCTTCGCAGGGTGGCTTGGCTCAGTTTTAGAAATAAGGTGAGGAGCTAGTACATCCAGGAGAGGCCCAGAGTAGAGCTGCTGCTCCTCCCCGTTGAGAGGAGCCAGTTGAGGTGGTTCGGGTATCTGGTCAGGATGCCTCCTGGACGTCTCCCTGGGGAGGTGTTTCGGGCATACCCATCCGGGAGGAGACCAAGGACACGCTGGAGAGATTATACCTCTCGACTGGCTTGGGAACGTCTTGGTGTCCCCCCGGAGAAGCTGGTGGAAGTGGCCAGGGAGAGGAGCGTCTGGATGTCCCTGCTCAGGCTGTTGCCCCCGCGACCCGGACCCGGATAAGCGGCAGAAAACGAATGAACAAACGAACGAACACATAGAGATATACACACATCAGTACACGTGCACACACATAAACTCCTGTACGTAACTACATATACAAATAAAAAACAAAAAAAGAACAGGAACATATAGAAACATGAATAAACAATTTATTCCTCACAGTTTGTGAATCATTCAGAATATCAATCATAATTTGGTAAATACAGTAAATTCATGTTACAGGAAGAGTTCAATGGTATGTGCGTATCGACATTAAATATATGATGATTTAGCAAATGAGACGAGAAAAGAAGCAGATTACCATGAAACTATATTGTTTTTAATCCATTTACGTCATCTTTTTGCAGATACATTTGATTTCTAATTCTCATAGCAGTCTTCTCCATTTCATATAATTCGTTTACAAGATCTCTCCATTTATTATTGTTTAAGTTGTAATTTAATTTTTAACCGTTTTCTTGTGTTTGATTGGAGCTATTCTTCTCAGAAGAAACAAACAGGAATCTTTCTTCTCAATTTATTCAGTTTTTTTTCTCTAAAAGTAAACATTTTCCTTTCCTCACGGCGAACATTATTTGATTCATTCTACTCAAATGTGAAGGTTTGCCACTTTGTCTTTGCCCAACACTGTTTTCAATTTAAATATCTTAGGGAGTTCATTTGAAAAAATAAGTTATACATTAAAACTATGGGGCCTTAGAATTTGATTAAAGTTTTTGATTAATTTTGATGAATGAATGACCCATTTGGAACTGTAAATATTTTTTTTTAAAGAAAAATCCATAAAATGGATTTGAGCTCTACTATGTAACATAGCTGACTGTGTCTAACATAGTTGACTGAGTCTCGATACTTAGTCACATACAAGCACTAATGGATTTCCTCAGGTGGCCAGTCTGAGCTACCAACCCAAAATATACGAATTTACAGATTTTGTCCTTTAAACTGAAACATATTTTGTTAAAAAAAATCCACTAGTTATTTGGTTAATAAAATGACAGAGAACATTTATCATTTTATCGGATAAAACACAGTCAGATTATTTTTAACAACAAACTCATTTGAACTTGCTTTGCAAAACACAACTTTGAACTCGAGTCTACTGCTGAGCTACTTTTGTCCTCAGCTGACAGTATTCATCCTCGCTGCCTTGTCAAGAGGTCAAGGAGGGTGTGAACAGAAAGAAACAGTGGTGATAGCTTTATAGGGCATCTAATCAATAACTGCACTCAGTATTACCTCCAGGATGAAAAACACCATTTTTTTTGTTGTTGTTCTGTACAACAGTGCAGAGAGGTACATCTATGTGCTTACAGTTCTTTGAAACAGATCAATACTTTTAAACCCTATTATTGCCTTTCATTACTAGATGAAAGGCATCCGTACTTGCATGCTGAGACGAATCATTTGCATCTCTGATTTCATGACTGTTCCACAAAAGGCAGGACGATGTGACAAAGTGTCCGAACCCATCATGGGACAAAGCCCAAACCAATTCTGACACCATGAAATTCAGCTGGGAAACTCATTGTTTGTGACTGTATAATAATTAGACTTGGCCTTGCTTGCTGTTTATGTAAGAGGGCCTTGTTTATTCATAGTGAGGTCAGATCTCAATGGCTCCATTATTGGGCGAGCTGTTAAAGCCTCTTTCAAACTTCAAACGCAAGACGCCGCCTGCTCAACCACGCTGGATTGGCAAAAAGTGAAATGTAATTAGTCTTCATGCAGTAGAAAATCCCAACACTGTTTTCTATCACTGTGTCCCCGAACGTTATGCAAGCTCTTTACTTTCGATGGTCTGGTCTGGGAACAGATCTGGGAAACACCTGAGCACGAGCTGTTCCCGCAGCAGTAAATACCAAGCAGCACAGAGCAGACACACGGCTGAGGACTCACTACATTTCCACTGACCTGCTAACACAGCTTTCCGTGGGTTCTACAACACCAAAGAAAAAAAGAGGCCGCACACAGCTGAGGCATTGTTCTTCACCAGGGTCCTGGAGTGTGCAAAGCCTTATTAAGAGCGGGTGGCTGTAAGCCTCTTTGACACTGAACCAGGTAGGGCATGGCGGGCATAGCGGGCACAGCCTGCGCGGTAAAACTAGAAAATTACGTGTTCAAATCCTGGTTTCAGGAAGCGGATAGTGCTAAACTTTCCAGCACAAGATCAATACTTTAACATTACTGTTTGGGTATGGGGAGGCCCCTGCCTGTCACCTATTCACTCACAGTGAAATCTATTTGAGGATTACTGAGGAAAAAAATGTTTTTCTCATAACCGTTCGCCACTTCCAGAGTTTTCTGCGCAGAGGTTATGGCTCCCCTAGAAATAAAAGTCAAAAGGGGATGTCTTCATAAAGTATCTGTGGGCAGTCAGACTTTTTTGTCCAGGAAAAGAGGGAAAAGGTGATGTGCCTTTGACAATATTCATGTTGCATCGCCAGACATACTTTTATTGTATTGCCTTTTGGATGTTTACTGTTGTGTCACTCGCCAGAGGAGCCACAGATCTGAAGATGAAATGAGGGGAGCCATTCACCGCCTGCTTGTGTGACATCAGCGTCTCTTTAAGGCCCCTATTCGTTACGCTGACCTCACCACCATGCTGGCTGAGTCGCATGGCTCGCCATATGCCAGTCACAGGGTGAGCGACACTGACACCGGGCACAGTTATCCTGTTATACCACAAAGCTATAGATGACACACGAAATTACCAAACTTAAAATAGCAAAAAAAACCAACTTAATCTTTAACAAAGAGGGTGGATTGTTTTTATGCCCATTAACATGCAGCTGAAGTGTTACTGCCCAACTGAAGAACTCAATATTCTCTATAAGATTTGGGGGTTTTTGAGCAATTAAAACCTGTGGAGAAAAAAGGTTTTACACTTGGCTGCAAGTGGAAAACTTTTAATGACGCTTGTGTTGTATGTAATACTAGGATTATTGCCGTAACAAAATATGAATATCTAAAAGGTTTATCTTTTTGACTTTAGAAGTTAATATTTCTTTGTTTGATAAACATTTTTAAAAGGCACATTCTGACATTTTTGTTCCGTGTTAATTCATAGCTATTTGTAACAGCTAACTTGTTTCAGTGGTCCTTATGTCTTTTTCTATGGCTTATTTTAATACATTGTTGCCTATTCTATTAAATGGAATCATACAAAGGAAATGTTAAAAAGCCATATAATGTAAATGGCAATGTTTGGACAGACTTATAACTTAAGTTAATATTTTATTTAATGGGCCTTTTTACTTAAATCTCCATTAATTGATATCCTGAAATCAAACGCCAAATCAAACTCTGTATTGTTGCTCATTGTTGAGTAATAATTATCATGAACTCTGCAGCTTTTTACAATCTTGTTTTAGCTTCTTTCTCACAATAAAAACAAATATCATGACAAAATATTTCAAGTGAAGACTTAAACATTAATAAAGTAATAGCATTGGGTGGCAAACTGAATACAAATGCTCCAAATGACTCCACAAGAGGAGTCAAACAACAAAGATGAACAAGTTGTCACATAACATCATTACAGCAGGACGGTAGGTTCTAGTCAAATATTTAACAAGCTAAATAAATAGATATTCTTCCTAAGTGTTAGTGACGAATAAATTTAAAAAATCTGTCAGATGGCCAGAAACAAGACTCTGAATGAATAATAATGGCCCCGTTAAAACCTGGTATTAAGATCTTTCGAGGGCGATCAATTGCTCCAAGTGTGAAGTCACCCAGGATGCGCTGAGATGTGATCATTCAGAATATGTTCTCAGGTGGTGATCGGTCACATCTGGCCACAGTCTTTCTGCTGTCTTAGTGTGGAATGCGTGCCACATTGAAAGAAACCCCCTGAAACAACACGCACACAACAGTGGATTTCACACTTTGGCTCACTGTGGTGTAAATTACTTGTTTATGGGTTCTCCCTGCTAAGATAAGCAACAGATAATTGTGAACACACTGTCGCTTTGTTCGTGGGCTCCCTTAAAATGCTTTTATTTGTCATCTGGAAGGTGAGAAGAAAATCTGAACTTTCGGGAAAGCTAATTTCCTTCTTAAATAAAATTCATTCAACATTAATTGCAGATATTAACGTGCAGCATCACTCTACCAGCCTACATTGCTGCTCTGTACGTCTTACCTGGCAACGGTTAGCAGTTGTTGAATGACTGAAACCAATGTCTATTAGGCTGTTTCATGATAAGTCCCCTTACAAATCACTCATCTATGTGAGCTGTTGCTCTTGGAGAAACTTTAAAAATGTTGTGAAATGTAAACAAATTCTTTATTAATTTCTTCCTTTGGTTGAAAGTGAGGGAAGTGAGATCCGATCACAAGAGAGCCATGTGAGGCTGCTTGTAAAAGTCCGGTGTGAACAGATTGTCCAACAGGATGGGTGTTAATACCAAACGTAGACACAAACACAACTTCATTGAGGTTGCGAGATTTTTTCAATTTTAGTCACAAGAAAAGTCACGAAAGTGTAGCTCACAAGACACATCTTTTAATTTAAACTCAGGCAGCAAGTATAGCCAGCAAAAAGTAGATAAAAATTAGAGTTTATGTTTGTCAAAATCACAAAAAATGAAAGCTGGTTCAATGCAATTACAGCTTGTTGAATTCTCACTTTTATTGAATGTCCATTTTGCTGAAAAAGAGAGACATCTGATGAAAAGGAAGTTAATTTAAACCCACAGAACAGAATTATTAATACGCACATTTTTGCTATTTGTAAAAATAATTCATGGCTTTATTTTTAATCGTGTGAGGTAAAACAGTGAAATTACTTTTAGAGGTATTTGTTTTCATTATACGATAATGTTAATGCATGCAAGCACATTCAACATTTATGTACAGTATCTTTTCATATGAATTCAAACATTACTTCAGTCTCACAAGACGTTTTATAAAGCAAAAAGGTCCAACCACAACATTCCATCACCATGTCTTTTCTTGAAATCACCATGCCACCCTATTTTTGCATCAAAATTTAACATTTCTAATTCTGCCAGGGCGTCCAATATTTCAGGACACAAATTTGCACCCATCACCACCTTTCTCTTTTCTGTACAACAATCACATTCACACACACACAACAGAGGTGAACCCCACCTGTCAGACTCGACTCATAGGTATGCCTTATGTGAGCACGATGCAAAGGAGCTCCTTCATGAGAAAATGCCACGAGTCAGCGGAAGTCAGGGAAACAAGGTTTCCTTGGGTCTTCTGACTTTTTTACTGCTTTTTTTTTTTTCTTTCTCGAGCACAAGGCCATGGCCACTGACTTTACACTCTGTCTTTTTTAGAGGCTATCAAAAGTGCAAAAAATATAGGTTTGACCTCTGTTTAACACCCCCCAGGTGTGTAAAAAATAGTCTCTTTAGGTTTTCTGCCCGAATATTTACCTGCTTTATTTTGCCATCTCAGTTACGCGTTTCAATGTATGGTTTCCAGTTTCGTGGGATTCTTTCTGTCCCTCACTCTTTCTTTAGCTCAGCTCAATGGGTGAATATATGTAATCAGATCGGGACATTGAAGAACCTAAGTTTTGTTCAGCCTAATCAAAACTAATCTAAACAGGAATTACCACAATGGCTCTGGCCATGGCCTTCATTTAATAATTCAGAATAGGTCTGTGAATGTGTGGAATGCGACCTCCGTGCAGACTCCAGGAACATTTTTAAATGGAATTTTACACCTTAATAGTGTTCAAAGCTGTCCACTGGATTGTATCTGTCTCACAATATATTGTTACGCTTGACGGCTCTCTGGAGTACTCATTCCACAGTGGCTTGCACAGTCTTGTGGATGCATGTACACAACAAAATTGGTTGACGAAATTTACATTACACGTAGCAGGCCCGCACACACCCACAAACACAGAAGTAATTGGCAAGACCGCGCTCAGAGAGTGCAAACTTCTGCCAAGACAACTAAATTTACCAACATGTGCTCACCAGCAATACATGCTTAGCTTTTGCCCGTAAGCTCATATTTCAGCTTTCTGTGGGATTGCTGTTTGTTTTTGGCATTCCTAACTGAGATTTTTAGGTCCAAGTTCAAAAAAAGAATACCGGTTGGTGCCACCTGATGGGTGACACATGGGCTGCAGATTTATTCGGTTCTGGCTATGTGATGGACCCTGGGATTAGTTACAAAATGACACCAGTTAGACCTCTCTATATCAATTCCTTCTGGAGATACGTTCAAACACTTTGCTTGACCTTTCAGTGACCTTGACCGTTGATCTTCACAGTTCAAAAGTTAAACATCTGTAGCCAGTGCTGTCAGCTACACAATGACACCAGTTGGATCTCTCTATTTAAAGTATTTGTGGAGCTATGGCCAACAAACATGCATTTTGACCTTTACGGGACTTTAACCTTTGACCTTTGGCCACCAAAACCTGTATGTTGGGGCAAGACAAAGCTTTAATGAATGTTTCATTGAAATTGATCAAGTATTTGGTCTGTAATCTTGATAAATTGGACAAACAAAAACAAGCCACCGAATACATTACCTGGTCCAACTTCACTGGCGGAGGTAACAATTTTACCTTAAGAGAGTACAGCCGCTACTCGCAGCTCTATCAAGGTAGTAGTCCAAGCATTGCTATCAGGTAAATGTTAACCTCAGCTAGCGATTGTACTCAGAACGACAATGCAAACCTGCTGATGTTGGCATAATATTTATTATATCCAGCATTTTAGCTTAGCGTAGCTTATCAGCACTTAACACAAATTACAGCTGAGGCCGATCTCGCAAGTAGGCTGAAAAGAAAAGGTCATTTAACCAGCTGATGGCCATTAAAATGCAATTTGATAATGGCACTAGAGGAAAGGTTATGGGATCACTAAATGTATTGCAACAGACCTTTTTCACAGCTGCCATTTTGGAAAGAAATAATAGTATAAACACAGTTCTGTTCCCAGCGATATTACTTAAAGACCCATTCAGGTCAAATAGAGTCATAGTGCTGTTCTTGTGTATCCCATTGGAAAAGTGGAACAGAACCTAAATACATTTTTTTCAATAACCCCTGTTTTTACCTGCATTTTTGTGGCTGCCACAGTAAATGTCGATTCATCTTGAGGGGGACATATGTGTCAGTGTGCTAATAAATCCATTACGTTTCATATTTTGCATTACGTGCTAGTAGTCTTCATCCTCTGGGGGGAACATGAACTTTAATTCCCACTAGTCTACCTTCACAAATAATGTATCCAATATTTAGTTACATGTACAGGATATACTGTAGGCCTGCTTTTAGTTATTTCCTGCATGTGGTAAGTAGGCGGCAGAAAAAAGAAACCCAATGCTCAGACATTTAGTCCCATTCCTACACACCTCCCTGAAGAGGTTCAACTGTCCATCACACAGGTTTTTACAACACATTTAAATAAACAAGACTGAATTATACTCCCTACAGCAGCTATAGCAATGTGATATTTCATTTCGAGGTTGTCAGTATTAGTACAGCGTAGTGCATATGGTGTGACACCGGTGTCTTAAATGAAATGTGAGCAAACCATCATGACATAATATGCAAAAGACACACACTGCTGGCTCAGTGAGGATTTACAACCACAGTGGAGATGATATTTTATTATACATGTCATCTCTGGCTGTAATCCACTCTAACAGGGCTTTGTATGCTGCCATCTTAGAATATGCCACTGAAAGGGAAAAAACACTCTATAAATACTCTAAATACAACTATAATTAACAATCTCAGCCTATGAGAGCCTGGTACCTTCATTGATGGCAATAATGATGACCGATGCTGATTCACCATTAGCCCAACTCGAAGAATCATATATTTAAATGGCAAATCTCTCTATAGGTTTGGATCAACTGCATGCTGTCCCATTTGGAAACATAGAAATAATTAAATTAGTCGACGAGCATCACTTTACTGGTGGTGCCTTGGTAGTCATCTGTTTGCTCATTTATTAGCTCAAAAAAACAAGATAATCCTTTGGAAGATATTTATTTTGAGAGGGACACCGTGTGATTATAGCAAGACCCTTAAATCGATATTTACTTATCAAAACCTGCCAAAAATCTAAAAAAAAATATGTTTTAAAAAACTTTATGTAATGAGTTGTGAGACAAAGTTGTGCCACATCGTTGGCTTTAAATTGGACATCTACTTGCTAATTGTTGAGGGGACGTAGATGCAAAAACGTTATTTTGGGTCGCAGGGGTGTCACAACGTGATGGTGTGTTTGATCCAGAGGAACAATCAAACCGGGATAGGGAGAGTGCTGGTGGGACAATATCGAGGCTGTCCCCTGTAGGCCCCATGCCACATAAAGACCTGTTTATCATCCCCCTTACCCCAGTTGGCTGGCCTTGCAGAGTGGACGGACAGTGGACTCAGTATTTCCCTTCCTCTGTGGAGCAGTGGGGATTCTCCTCCAGGCCACGGCAGTTTAAGGGGGTGCTGTTGTTTTGGAGAGCGACTGTGGGAAAGTCATTAAAGTGCAAAGCATCTCTCTTTTATTTATTTCCAAAGGCCCCCTGGAAGAGGCATCCACCAAGGCGGTGGATGGTAATGAGTGCTGACACAGACTGGCCACCCTCACAGTGCCGTGTGTGCCGATAGGCGATGCCGTGGCAGACCGATTCCCTGCCATTAAACCATCATGACACACGGCAGGAAGGGTTTTCTCTCTTCCACAGGTGGCCAGTGTCCACAAGCAAGCTACTAAATCAGACCTTTTCTTCCAAAATGGAAAAGGATCTCTCGGGCTGGTGGCAGATAATTGTGCAGTCTGTGTTTTGTCATGTGCTTCAAAGATCAGCCGTGTCATTGATCTGAAGGACTCCCAATGAATACCAAACACACATGGCTCTCAGGGAGGCTTTAATGCAATCGGTCTTCATCTGTCTCCTCTTACTGATAATATCATTATCATTCCATGCAACTTTATTTTAAGGATGACAGGTAGCTTTGTACTTTGTACTGTGCACTGTCCAGTTCAACCCTTTAGGGAGATTTTTCAACCCAATCCCTATTTCTCAGTCTTTTATGTACTAAACCTTCACAAAATATATAAATAAAACTGTCCGAACTCCACACTGGATTCATTTTCAAATTTTAGAAATATGTATTTGTGAAATTTTGGAGCCTAAAGGACTGAGAAATAGGGCTTGGGCTGAAAAAAAACCCCAGAATTGTCCTTTAAGGGGTGAACTGGACTGTGCCCAGTTAAGTACAAAACTACCAGTTATCCTTTCACCTGTGAAATGTCTGACGTGGCCAGACATTATCATGGCTTTACAAACCCACAAAAGGACAAGTGAGAGCACATTGGGATAAAAGGCACAGTAGGCAGCTATTTGCACTGGAACGTAAAGGCAGAAGATTTTCAGTGAAATGAACCCTTTGAACCTCCTATGAGCGAGTTCAGCTCCTTCATCAGCTGTGATTCACGTGACCAAGGATCAGGTTAAGTGTGTCCATTCACCTTGGTGGGGTAAGATAACAGCACAGAAACAACAACCGCTTTTAAATGTTTAAACATTGCCCCCACATTTCTTTGAAAAACGGGGTCCTCTGCTGGAATTTAACGGTACCACGTGTTGTTTATCAACCCCCTGTGCACTGCAGGGCATCCCAGTACAGTACAAACTCGGCACGTTTTGCCGTTTAACTGCACTGTGCACATGTTCAAGCGTCAACGACGCTTTGCAAGTCCGTTGTTCCCTTAGCAATCTTTCCTGCACTCAAAACAATGTATATTTTTGGTTTGTTGTTTAAATATTTGGCCTGTCATCAACCTTCTATTTTCAAGGTGCGTATTGATTTGCTTGTTTAAACAGTGGCCGGAATGCAAAAGCAGACTGTTTACAGAACATGTCAAAGACGGAGCGCGGAGAAAGAGAACCAACTGTGCCGCAGTAGCCACGCATGACTTAAGGGACATTGATTGGCTCTGTTAACGGCTGGATACAGCAAAGAGTGAATGATTTGACTGCATTAGGGCCATTCACATAAAGCTATGTCCTGCTGGTCACACCGTTATTTGTTTTCTTTTGGACTTTCCTGGAACTCCACCGGGACCCTCTCTCTTTACCACTGTGTATGTTTCCTTCTCCCAGGGCCCACATATAGACTTGAGAAAAGTGAGGTTATGCAACAGCCCGGCCACTTGAATACGGGGCCATTTGTTTAGGTTGAATGGAGGACTCGAGAAAGGCGAGGGACCCATTGTCAGCCGTCATTGGTATGCAGATCACTACAGCAATACCATCAGCACCTTCAATGGTTCTGATCAAAATCTGCTTGGTCCTGACCCCCTGATCAGGCCGGAAGCTTTCTCCTCCAAGTTGCACTCAAACTGCTCCTGTCAAGGGAGACGAGCAGAAACAGTGTAGTCAGGAAGCCCAATGCAAGGCCCATTAAAAAAAATCCCTACCTACACTTAGAATGAAGTGTCCTGATCAAATCATGTCTTGAAAAGTACTCTGAGGCTAATCTTGAGTAAACACTTCACGGAGCAAGAAATACACTGTAATTCTCACCACTGTAGAAAACATTGTTGGCAATAGCAACATCATTGACATTTTCTCCTGCACCCAATGAGCCAATGCTTTTGTTCCAAACAATCAGTAACCTCCTTTGTTAACCTGGACAAACAGTGTTTGGAGAGGAATCTGATACCTCCTGTCATCCGAATCCACAGTGTATGCTGATAACCAACTGCTTCAGCTCATTCTAGTCTAAACACAAGGATTCACTAAATGTGCCTGGCTTTCCCTCCCAGCGCATCTTTAGAAGCGGAGTGAACTGGGTTGGGGTTATATAACCGGTGTCTGCTCTCATAGCTCCTCTTCCCCTAATCTTTTCAGCTTGATTACACTGCCCCCTCCTCTGCCAACTCATTCAGCAGGGAATGCTCTCATACACAAGCGCATCCACATCCAGGAGCGACGGGATCCGCCACGCTCCGGTTTGGGATGCTCGAGACTGCAGGTGTGAGTGTGTGCGGCTGCAGCAGCGCTGAGTCGGTGTGTGCAGCATCTTGTTGTGAAAAGGAAAACATGAGGTGCGCATGTTTGTCACCCTTGCGCCCATCCTCTCCAGGCCTTTCTGTCTGTTGATGCTTAATGTTGGCTTCTTGTACAATCAGAAATTACTGCAGCTTGATATGTGTGTGAACAAGCGCGATATTACTATCTGTTTAGAGAGACTTTACAAAGATATGCGCTCACAGCCTTGTCAGGGAGTTTCAGGCACACACACGGACTCAATACGTAAATACACTTTTGAAATTGTCAGTTTGTATGAGCCCAGTGGCTTTCTGGCAGAAAGTAAACGCAGGGCACAGTTCTTTTTGCTTGCTGAACACAAAACAGAGATCCAAGATCCAGATGTCAAAGTCTGCAGAAAATGTACCACTTCCCATAACCCAGCATGAAACAATCACACAAAACAAGCTCTACAAGAACTGCAACTTGATTTCAACAAACGCTCCCACCAGGGTGCCATCTTGTGCAACGGAACTGTAAAAGAGCCATTGTTAAATGGAAAAGAAAGACTGAGGAAAAGTGATCTTTTGACAGTCATAACAACATGCAGACTTTGCTTTTCCCACTTAAAGCGCTTACAAAAATGCATTTTTTTTAAAGGTAGACTCGGGACAAAGAGAGACATGGAGGTTCAAAGAGCAAAGTATCCCATCTTCTTCCATCTTCTTGTGACAAGTAAGCATAAGTGCAACGATGAGGCATGACCTGACCTTTGCTCACTGAGCGCATAAAGATGTAAATGTTCCCCCCAGGCCACAGCTCGCCTACAAACCCCTGCACCTCCAGAAGGCAGTAAATCTTCAGCCTACAGCTGGATAAACACTTCATATGATTTATGAACCTCTTTGGTGAAGGCCAACAAGCAGATGATGCAGGATGTAGGCATGTTTGACAGTGGCCCCATGGGAAATGCTTTGTGTAATGCGACATAAACCTGGAAGCAGCTGAAAGGTGGACACAAGCTGGGAGGAGGGGTTAAGTGGAGCTGATACTCAGTAGTTTTCAGTGTTTTCCATAAACTATTGCGTTGTGGATATAATCACTCAACGCCTGTTATATGTTATCGATATGTGACAGCCTCAGTGTCTTGGCTGGTTGCCCCATCTGCCTCTTACAGTAACCAGCAACCATCTGCTGCTTTAAAGATAGTTACTGTAAACTCTAATGGAAATGTGTCAGGCAGCAGCACAACAGAGATGTGGGTCACATAGAAGCGTTTTCAATGCGTTGTGAAAATCATACGTTGTGAAATTAACTGTTTCCAGGAAGAACTTCCACTTAAAATGTAATACCCACAGCCATTAAGTTTTTGAACCACCTTCCAAGACTAAACGGATGCAATGGTCACACTGCAGGTCTAAATTTAAACTTTTATCAGAAATTCAGCTATGAAATTGAACATCAGTGGTTTCTGAATCTCTCTGGTAGGAGAGGAAAAAAACATCATGACTCCATTTTGTCAATAGTGAGCTGCCTCAGAAAGTAGGGCACGGCGTATCTGTGCTTTCAGCATCTTGTGAGCACAACAGAGGTTTATCAGTGTTGTGGATACTCAGAATGATGCCATCAGAACTTTGATGTTATTAGCGCTGTGAAGCTGAGATGTCCAACACATGGCCACATCTCACATTTTTCACACCGAAGAGGAATCTTCAATGACATATAATTTAGAACATTTCTCAGCACGACACAGCGTGAAAAACAAAGTCAAGATATTCTGCTCACCAGCAACCAATATGCAGTTTTCATGTCACCAGGTTCTCTGGAGCATAATCTGCTGCACCACGAGGCTCAACAATGGCCAAAAAAGGTTTGCTAGACTCTACTGTCACTTACTGGCTGCATGTAACGCTACACATTTTATATAACCATTGGAACACATAGATGCAACTCTGGCGACTCCTAGTGGCAAAAACTTCAACAACAACGCGTTTGTTTTCAACCTTAGATTAGTTCATTAACACACAATAATGTAGAACTTTTGCTGGGTCCAACGAACATGTGGTGACAAATGCCGCTTAACTTTGTTTTACATAATAGCAAATTAACTCTCTTTGATTTGGAAACTGTCCCATACATTTTTTTAGAGAAAAATCATGAATCTATCATATGATGAAGTTAAACCTAACTATTAATTGCCATTCAACTGCCATCAGCCACATTGACTTTATATTGTGGATAAATGCAGGTGTTACTGATGAAGGTTCTCTTCTATTCAGGTTTGGGCTTAATGAATGGAATTGGTGACACCAGTGGTAACCTGCTGTTTCATTTCAAGATGGCTGCTGTGACAAAGGTCTATTTGCTTGCTATCTGATACGAGGTTGAGCCTCGCCTCTGGATTCTAGCATGGCATGGAGGGACATACTGGATCATAATGTCATCAAGTATTTTTTCGGTTAACATCCCTGTCCTGAGTCATCTGTGGCACTACTTATTATATCTTACTAATTTTCTACAAACAATAAAAATCTCTAGAAAAAACAAAACAAAAACAAAGACAACTTAATTTTATCCTACAGGATAACTCTGAAATTGTTTGGAATATCAATATGGGACAAATCCAGTTGGCTGTTTTTATTCATTTCACACCATACATACATAAACTGCAACCCCACATTCTTTTGAAAAGAGCCTTTTTATTATCATCTTTTCAGGGATTCACATTCGCTTACTGTTAAAATAAAGTATAATCCTGACAAAAATATTCTATCCTTCCGTTTTTCAGACTGTTGTATAAGTGCAACACAAATTAAAATACACAGGTAACACAAATACTTCACAACAGGGTGTATGCATCTCCGTGAGTCAATCGTCCAAACATGCAAAAATAGGCTCAACACTCAAATAACAAATAAACTTATGACAAATAAACATTTATTACGACTTATTAGGGAATGTTCTGGTCTCCAGGCTGCATTCCCGTAGGTTCTGCTGCTCCATAATAATTTTTGAGGTGGAACACTGAAGCATGCATTTGTTACAACCACAAAAACAAAAAGTCAGTTTCATAACAACATGGAATATAAATCCAGAGCTAAACAAATACTTACTGAAGAAAAATGCTATTGTGCACTTCTATTATAGCCCTCATTAGTTTTATCCTGATATCTCAGTCTAAGGCAACTTTCCTTCCGAAGGAATGTCTCGTCTGACCAGTCAGGATCATAACTGGTAAACTGACAGCATAGTGATGGGAGACATTTTTATATGTATGTATTAACTCTTTCAGACTCCTTGACTTGTCCATATTGTCTATACTTGGCCCAGTGGAGGTTATTTTCTCCAGAATATGAATGATGTTACAGATGTGAAAAATGAGAAGGGTCAAATTTACACTAATTCACAAAAAAGTGTCATTGGTATACATTGTCGAGTCTCACGGTGAGATAAGTCTATGTTCCATTTGGATTGTGACCTAAATGCACTGCATTGTCTGTAAATCACTGAAAATATGGTAACAGCACTACAACTGCCTTTAACAAATGTGGTATGGCATACTATGAAATAGTATATAGAGCTGCAACTAACGCTTAGTTTAACCATCAATTAATCTGATGACTAATTTCACAATTTATCAATTAATCAGCCCAAAATGACGTCTTCAAATTGCTAATTTGCTCCTACCGATAGTTAAAAATCCTCAAACTCTTCATTTGCTGCCAGAAATGACCAAGAAATATCAAAATAATTGTTGTTTAATATTCTATCAATTGACTAAATGATTAATCAGTTCGACAAATGATTGATCCTTGCAGCTCTAGCGCCTTGCTCGTGTGACAGCTTTTCAAACTGCAGGAATAACACTTGCAGAGTTGCATGTAATTACACTCTTACAGACTGTTCTACTAGTATTACAAATGTATGGGCTGAGGACAGGTAGTGTGTAAAAATCCCTTACTTGTCACATGCTGAGAATATAATCTGATGTGAGAGAATATTGTTTTGGGACTCCTGTGACCTTTAACATATTATGCCCTCAAAACGGGGTCAGTACTGAGAATAGAACACAAAATGCCAAATGCCATTACAAATGTACAGTTCACTCATGACCTTTCACATCTAAACTTTAAGTTTTGAGAGCACAGCTACCGTCACTTTCTGCAGACGAGCCCTCTGAGATCGCTGCTGACAGCTGAGGGTCTGAAAACCCGAGTCAAAGTGACAGCTTTATTTCCATGTGAAAACACTTCATAATGCCCCTCGTTAGAAAGAGACTCGAGACTTTTAGAAAAACTGCACAAGAGAGGTAGGAATTTAAATTCCAAAGCCCAAAAATGTGTTTCTTTAACTTGGCATGCTAGTTACAGGGTGGCTGCACAGCAACAAAATCAAAAGCTGAGTGTTGACGATTTGTCACGAGCAGAAATATGGCACGACGTAGACTAAGGGACACAATCACACCCAGAGAGCCCTCAGAACAAAAGGGTATTTACACTGCCGCACTCTGGCCTTGTAAGAGTTTCCGTGCTGCTAGGTGACCACTTCTTCACGCGGCAGGTTGAGCCTCACCTCACCTCCGGCCGCTGTGGAGGCTGAGAAGACGGCGCTGGCGGAACCAGAAGACGTACCATTGCTCTCCATCGTGGTGAAGAGTTTGCAGGGCCCGGGCAGGCCTGCATCAGGGGTCTCCTTTTCTGGGCTGGACGTCTGCGAAGATGCATTGGAGGATGTGGGGCTGAGCTGCACAGCTGTGGTGTCCTGCAGCGTGTGTTCACTAGTCTCTATTTCAAACACCGCCCCGCCAACCAGCCCACCATGTCCCATCAGCCCGCTGCCTCTGCCGCCCACTTTGGACGTCCGCGAGCAGTGGGGAGGGGGCAGGCGGCTGCACACGCAGCAGGCCCCGAAGAAGGAAAAGGCCACCAGCAGCAGGATGGGTCCGATGATGATTGGGGGATTGGCAGAAGGCACGAGTGTGCTGAAAGCGAACGCTCCCACCAGGGTGATGTTGAGTCCAGCTAGCATGATGCAGAGGCCACAGGCGCAGCAGAGAGCCGGAGAGGGCAGGCCGTGAGGGCGAGACTTCCTCTTCGGCTCCATCTGGGGCTCCTTCATGGGTGCGGAGACGCCGCTGTTTCTGTCGGTGATGACCATGTCCCCACCTTGATCAAATCTCCCGATGTCTCAGTCCCAACTCTTCGGCATGGCAACGTTAAAAAGAATTCGCAGCCAGGAAACAGCTGTCTGTGAGAGACAACACAGGACAGCTGTCAGAGATTTTCTTTTGATTGCACACAGTAAAGAAAATATAGTCTTTAAACTCTGTATCTGTGGAGGTCCCTGAGCTCTGAACATTCAGCACATAAATATATTTCAGAAGAGGCTGTGGACTATTTCTGCGAAGCATCTGAAAACCTTAAGTATCGCAGAATGAACCATTATATCTGTCTCTAGGTTGGGTTCATGTTCCACCTGTAGAAGGGCTGAAAAAGGAAAGAATCCTACTGTTTTTAAAGGAATTTCCTCAAAATTGAGAGTGTAACACCGCTACAGTTGTTGCACAATTACAGGATAGCTAAGTATATGACATACATGCAACTTTCACCATTATTTAACACCTACACTCAGGTTAAGCGTGGTTCATCAGAGTCCAACCAATTTATATGCCCTTTGTGGGGGAAATAAGATGCTGGCACAGCAACTGCTTCATTCCTGCAATTAGGCCACTGGGGGACAGAATTCAGGATTGAGTTGTAATCAGCCCTAAATTGCAAATATGTGTTATGCGTGTAAAAAAAGGATCGTTTTGTGAATGTGTACTGCAATTAATCCGAGCCTTGAATATATTACAGACATTATGAATGGGTATTGTTAGGAGCCCATCCGAATGCATCCTTTACTCTACTGATGTGATGTGTTGCGTTCCAGCCGCAGAATAACCCGTAAATAAGATCTTACCCTTCACGTCGACACACTGAAGGTCCGTCATGTTTTCACCATTTCACAGACTCGCAGTCTCATTAACCACGCAGAAGCTGGAGGGACGCGTGAACAACAAACGAGCGCTTTTCACGCTGCTTTCCGGTCCGGAGGGCACAAGTCATGACAGCCGTTCAGGCGGCGGCGGCGGAGACACGGATCGGGCGAACTGAGGGGAGAGGTGGGGATCGGGCATGTCCTGCGAGCTGACACCTGACGGATGGACGGAGGACCGGGACGCATCTCCCGGCAGCCGGTGCGAGCTTGTCCGTCATGCTTTCATCTCCGATCTGAGCGCGCACCTCTGGATGCGACATCCTGGCACCCCCTCCTCACCCAGCCATCCTTTATCCGTGTGTGTGTGTGCTGCATCTTGCTCAGCCTACCACCAGCTCACCTTTATTCACGTGCTGCCGATCTTTTTCGGTGACAATTTTGGACAAATCATCCTGATTTTTTTTTTCTGTGAGTTCCTATGTGCAGTGGCATCAACTGAATAAATTTTGGGCTTTGTAGGTCACAAAAAAAAAAAAGAATCCCCAAATTTCCATTTGTAAACATTAGCTGAAATTTCAAACAATCTTATCTTTATGTACCAATTTGCTTCTAACATACACCACACGTATAGTATCCCAAATTAATTCCAAAGTAAGTTTGGCCATCAAAGGTCAAAGTTTGCTATATGAATCAATATGATATCAATAGATACATGTATTGGATGATGTTTAAAAACATACGTCACTATTTGTGGTGGCCAAATTGTAGATTTTCATAGGACAAAATTACGTACACATATTCCATTTCATGCTTTGATGCTCTAGCCCTTTATGTGCAGTAAAAATGAGGCTCTAGGACGTTGTTTATTGGGAAACGTGTTAATTTCAATGTTTTCCTAAGTTTTTCATTCAATTGACAATCTACATATGCAGGATGCTTTATCTATTCAGCTACCTGCAGTACTCAGTCATTTTTGTGATTTTGATGACCTGCTCTGCTTTTGATGAGAAAGCTGTGTTTCACTGCCTTTTGACCAGTGCATGCTGGGAAGGGCTGGCTGTGTATCTTTTCTATTCCTTGTTTTACGTGCAGACAGATGCTTGTGGCATTGTGGTTTGCGGCAGGACCATCAAACTGTTGCTAGTCATCAACGTGCTGCAGGTTTCTGGGGCTTCTGCTGCCTGCATCACCCAGCCCCACAGCACGAAACATTTTCCATCAGGGCACGCCATTCTTCAGCACGCCACTTCCCATGCACCTGCAGCAGTGGCCGCCATTCTGCCCTTGCTGTCCTGAATATCAATGTATTATGTTTCACCGCAGGGTGCACCTCACTGGACACAGGCAACAAAAGTAACTATTTGTCTGTGCACGTGCATGGACAATTTCTTTTGCTCATCATCAATCCAAACTTGAGCTGAATAGTGTACGACAAGTCCCCTCATCACATAACGACCGTAATAATTTCTTAATTGCTGGATGAGAACATTCTGCACTTATGAAATGAGCTGCACACAAGTGGAACTACAGAACTTAATTCACTTTACCTTTTGTCAGGAGGTATGAAAGCACTCCACTAACAATAACAGCTGAATCTTCTGAGATGTTTATTAGAACTCATGAGAACAATGTCGAGAGGTGATCTCAGCATAAAACAATTATACTGGAAGGTTCAAATGAGTTTTAAAAGAGCTGAGGATTAGCTACGGATGGCCAGTTGGGTCACGGCAGGTCGTGATCGGCAGGCAACTGCTTGAGTTTCTGTCGAGATAAGACGTCCGACATGTCTGAAGACATCCTGCAACACAACGTGACTCAAGTGAGCAGGGGATGTTCAAGAAGGAGGATGTCTGAATTCAAATTTAGAAAAAAAATTATTTGCACTAGAGGCATATGTTTATAATATATTCCTTTCATTTGCGACAACTTTATTTCCCTCCATACATCCATAATATATCAATTAGCATATTTTTCTCCTAAAGTCCTAAATCCTTACAGAAATACGAAGTATTATTCATGCTTTAACAACCAATTTGGATATCTGTTGCTGGAAAAAAGATAGTTATATTGGCATTGGAATAAAAGTGAATTATTTACATTTAAGAATATCAAGCATTGGGAAAAGGTATTATTTTTCCAAAATGTCTCTCAAAAGTTTGCAAAAATGATTAGTGAAGGGCAATATACAGCCTTTATACACATGGTGTCACACATTGATTGATCTACTCCGACATGATTGCAATCAATATAGTGTATGAATTGCAATAGTTAAAGCATCCAGAGGTTACCTTCTAATTCTCAACTCTTTCTCTTCTCATGGCTCGGACACGCATGTGCTCTTCTGATAGTCTTCCTATGGTTTTCTTATGATAAAGAACCTTAATGTGCACCTGTCCTCATATCATCAGCAACAATTTCTCCAGTGCTCCTACTTAAAAGGAACAGTTCAATCACTGCGATTTAAAAATAAAATGGAAATAATTCACAGGATACGTTACCCCTCATCTGGGTCGGTCTTGGCCATTGGCCCACCCTCCGCAAAAGTTCCCATTCTGCTTTTTGTACGCTCCAGGTTTAGTTGGCTCTGAGTCCCTGCCAGGAAAAAAAACAAAAAAAACAGAGCTGATAAACATGGAACACCATTCACGATAATCCTATAATATTACACGGTTACCAGTCTGCAAAATTATGAAAACTTTGTGGTGCTATGAAGTTGAGAAGATTCCCATCCCATAATAAGACTTTTTCTCCTATAAGACTAACTTGTAATTTTGCACTAACAACTTACATCAGACTGTATTTATCATTTTATTGTTTATGCATTATCATCTAAGTGGGGACCTTTACAATCTGTTCCATGTTTGTGTCACGTTGTGAGATTCTCTCAGCACAAATTCTCCCTCTCTAAGTTCTTTCGTGAACGTAAAAACCAGTGCAGTGTTGTTACTATTCAACTGCACCCAGTGAGACACTGCAGATAAGCTGCGGCTATGCAAACAGGCACCTGTCCTACTGGTGTTAACTGCTATCTCGCCGGCGTGGCGTCACATTTGTTATCCACAAATAACAGCTGCGGCTCACGATGAACCAGCAAACTGAGCACAGAGAATCTCCGAATGCCACACATCGTGAGAAAACAGAAATGCTCACACACCTTCTCTTCCCAGCGCCTCTGCGGCCTGATCAGGAGCTGGGTTGGCAGGCGTGGGGTGCACTCTGAAGTTCCCTGGGAAAGGTTGGAGTTAACACACCACGATAACATGCCACGAGACGAGATTTCAAAACGTACTCCCATTTGAAAAAAGTTAAGCCGAATTTTGTATAATTGAATAAAAAGATCAGACTCACCAAAGGTTGGAACAAAGTGGTTGATGTTCAGCCAGGCTTTTATGAAGGGGTAGATGGATATGAGCAGGCCTGGAAAGCAGATATCACAATTCATGCAAGGAATGATATAAAGGGACTGCTTTTTACAGTCGTCTGATCATTATTCGTTAAGATCCAATTACAAAACATATTCATTCTATGTCTGGTTCCAAAGACATAACAACCAAATATACTTGATGTCCTGAATCTGAAATGAAACTCAAAGCTCTTAAAAAAAAAACAGAGCTCACTGTCGTAGATCTTCAATATCCTCATTTATTGCAATCTGCTGATTTAATTATCTCTTAGTGACTGTGAGACACATCATAAAGTAAAGAAAAAACACATTTTTTCATAGAAGTTCCCAGTCTTAACTAGACATCACAACCAAAATAGTCTTCACGGTTTGTTTTTTTTCAGTGTAGCAGACTCACTATGATGCTTCCTCTTCTTCACTCTTAAAAGCAATTTCTGAACCGTGGGTCCTGTGTGCCTCTCAGCGGCACTCTGCTCCAATTCAGAGCAGTTATTGATTTCCCCAACAAGTCACAAGAGCTGGTATTAAACCCTGGCAGGTCCTGGGGGTGGCGGTGATGCGTCAATGTGCCTAAAATGTCATGAAACTGCAAAAGGAGCGAATCTGCCAAGGACATTCTGTTCATGCTCATTAGTCAGCTGGCATGTTAGGGAGGCATCAGAGCACATACGCCCCAAAACACATAATTAGATGCTACTTAGCTGCACAAGTGCTGCCAGAATGAGTGTCTCAGCCGGGCCGCTGTGCACAGTTTTGATTTGCCAAATTCTGGTGCACACTGGAAACACGGGCATTAATTATTGAGAGCCGATCACATTATCGGTGAGGCTTTTCATATTAACAATGCATGCTGAGGTTGTCGTCGTCTGATTAAAAGCTCTGCCCTTTGCTCCTTCGCGCAAGGAAAGTAGTTTATCTTGACGGCACGACTGGTGAGGCTTTCAGCTGGTTCCAGTTACACACATGTATCCAACAATCACACGGCAGCAGGAAGGTGCAGCAGGCCACAGATCATCCTTGAGGGAATTTCACGTGTTCAAAAAAATAATTCTGCATTGTGGAGACACTGTTGCACTACATAATGAAGTGTGTATTAGCGATGCATTAAAAAGTGATACTTTAGAGCTGCAACTAACAATTATTTTCATCAATTAATCTGCCAATTATTCAATCACTCATTCACTCTATAAACTGTAACGTCTTTAGGTTCTTTCTTTACACCAACCAATAGTTTAAAAACCCTGCTTCTTTTACCGTAAGAAATTATTAAGAAAACAGTAAATCCTGACATTTTCGAAGCTGGAACGAACAAATGTCTGACATTTTTGCTCAAAACAAGGCTGGGACAATTGATCGATTATCAAAAAAGTTGTTGTTGGATTTTCTTTTGATCCTTTAAGCCGATCAACTGATCATTCGTTGCAGTTCTATTTAGAGTAAAGATACTAAAGATCCAACAGAATGAAACTCAACTTCTCCGCTTTTAGAAGGAGAAATACAGATTATTGTCTATCGCAGTCACAGTATGGCGCACTAGATCGTACGTAACAAACACAAGTAATGTGATATTTTATCGAGCAGCCTCCTGCAACATGTAACCGGGTTGAGATTGTACATCAGAGCAGCCCTTGTAAAGAATAAAAGTATTGAAGGCAATAAAACAATGTTCAGTATGTTTTGTTCGTTGTTTAGAGAGAGGGGCTCCTGGGCCCTGAATCAGAACCTTATGGTCAATCCCACACACTAATGCATAGGTTTACAGGCTCTGAAACTTTTCAACAGCTGCAAATACTCACCAAGTCCCCCTGCTCCCAGGAAGATGCCCCCTACAGCATCAGCGTCACACTCCCGGGACACCCCGATGATAATGCAGCCTGCCACGATGCTGAGCAGGGCCGAGCCCACCCGCAGCCCATGGTACTCCCCGCCGCTGATGGGGTTCATTCAGCAGGTGGAGCCCCCCTCCCCCCACCTGCCTGTCACACATACAGCACCCTGACGCTGTCCTCCGCTTCCACTTGAGCCCTCGCTTGACGCTGGCGGCGTCACTGTCAGCCGCAGGAGCCTGGAGTTCACCCTCCCCGCCACAGGAACACTTTCTCTGGCAGAGGCTCCATGTCTGTTCTACGTCGCTCAAGATGCCTCATGCATCTTTAAAGGTGGAGCTCAGGTGTCCGTTGCCACTAACAATTGGGAACTTAAGGGCGCTGACTCTTATGACAGTGATACCCACGTTATAAATATGATCACAGCCATATTTCAGCCTTGAATGTCCCATGCTGTGAGCACACAGTGAGTCATGTTGGACAAGCGGCAGCGTGGCTGTCTTGGACCTGAGCGGGGTGTCAAGGGCTCAAGAGTGAGATACACGAGTGTGACCACAGGTGCACAGCGGCTGGTACGAATAGAAAGAAGGGGGTGGGCAGAGGGTGTGAGGTTCAATTATGTACTTCCTACTTGTAAGATTTGTCTGAGCTTGAAGGGAATGTTTAATGAAGGTTCAGAGAGTTCTCCGCGGTGGGGACTTGAGGCCATCCATAAAGGCCTGCGGTTGCCATAGGAATAGCATATCCATGGCAACAGAGGGGGAAAGAGGGTAAGCAGGATAAACACTGGTGAATAAGATAACAAATGTACGTACTAGCTAGAGGAGAAACTGACATATTTCTTGTTCAGCGGGTAAACTTGTGTGTTTGTCGAGAGGCACATACCTATGGTCTTTATTAATCAGTCCTGGTAAAATGGTGTGTCTGTGTGTGAGTACGATACGCAGCACAAATCTACTGAACCTTTACTGCTTTAGCAGTTTATCTAATAAAAAAAAAAAAGTCCTTCCATTTTGTAAATTAAGATTGATAACTGATTTATGCATTAACAACCATCCAACCATCCAACTAATTATTTTTTATTATTCGTGTGGATGCTCGTTGTCAGGATCCTGTTCTTTGTTATTATTCTACTTGACCATCAAAATGTTCAGTTTTTTGGGGGTTTTCCATTTTAAATTATATTCTTACACTCCTTCCCCCTGATGTTTTCTGAAGAACACTTACAGACATCTGATATGTTGGCAGTAATACTGTAAATCAATTTCTATCTCCTCTAGTAGGGCTCTTATAGCTACTGTGTACAAACCTCCCTCAAGTCGAAGTTTTGAAAGGTATTTGGACTTTACAAGAAAGGTGGAAGTTTATTGGATGTGTGGAACAGCGACTAAGAGCCTCGTTAGCATAACAATCTTAATATTCGCCTCACCAGCAGTATGTTCATGACTGCTAATTAGCTGCTAGCCAGCTAACTAACTAAATGCTAACGCAACATGGCTAATGTTAGCGTAAGGAAGACAAAGATATTAAAGACATTTTCCAGCCACATCTCATTAAGCTCTGAGTTAACCACAGCATTCTTATCTTGATTCCTTGCTGAAGACGTTCCTATTGAGTCCACAAGTAAAATCCATTTGTATCCCTGCCGTTATTTTGGGCTGAACAGTAGTTCTAGTCTCTTTACATCTCTTTATTCAGTCTCTTTATTTGTGCCATGAGTGAGTTTTGTTTACTTTCTTCAGTCATAGATTGGCTTTGCAAGTTTCTTGAACTGAAAAGGTAAGTTGTGTGTGTGTGTGTGTGTTTTCTAAACATTATTTGTCATGTTTACAACACTGCCAAAGTCAGGCACGTAGGCTGTGTGCGACAGCCTCTAATTTGTATTAATGTTACAATCTTCAGATAGCATTTAGTTGGTAATAAAAAATAACTACTCTCAACAAAATGTAAACACAGCACTTATCTCTGTTCACGTTTTCGATGAATTTCAGTAAAAGATATAAGATTTCCTATATGCAATCAAAAGGCTTGAGAAGTGCACATTTTGAGAGGGGCCTTTTATAATGACCAGTTCAGGGCACACCTGTGCAGTAATCAAATTTCCCCACTGTGGGACGGACAAAGGAACTTTTAATCAGCATCTTGATGTGTCTCACCTGCCAGGTGAGGGCCATATATTAGCAAAGTGCTAACTAGTATAGAGTTTAACAAGTTTATAACCAAATTTGAGCAATGTAATCTGTTGGTGTCTACCTGTAAATCCAGGCCCAAAACGATGCAAGGTATTTCTTCAAAATGATTTTAAAGAATTACACAATTTTATTCTCAAAATTGAAAAAGGATGCGTTGGCCGGGAATCGAACCCGGGTCAACTGCTTGGAAGGCAGCTATGCTAACCACTATACCACCAACGCGATGACTAAGGAGTAGAAATTTTATGTTATCAAAAGCGACTATTAAAACGA
>KV751351.1:4695803-4710500 GCA_001698575.1 Mola mola
CAAGGTATTTACGGTAAAGGGCGGTACAGTGGCGCAGTGATTAGCACTGTCCCGTCACCGGAAGATGGTTCTGGTCGGTTCCCAGCTGGGATTCAGTGCCTGCCTGTGTGGAGTTTGCATGTTCTCCCCAAGATAATTTTTTTTTCTGTAAAGCTGCTGCAACAGCTGCTACTCAGTCACTGAACGTAAAAACAGAGCATCCTTACTTCAATGCGAAACGAGTTAAAAGCGCCACTATTGTCGCCAAAAATATATAACATCCGTAGTGATAAGTTTAATTCTCTTGAATTGTCTCAATCATTGTCTATGATAGTTTCTAACTACTCTGACTGTGTAGCTGTGAAGTGCTGCCTTAAATATACTGAGACTGTCTTGACAGTCCTCAGACAAGACGCTAAGAGGACAAACCGTAGGTTGAAACATTGAAATGACCACACATATCAACATACCAGCACAGTGGTCCTATGTTGTTATGACGTGATATTTGGAGAACAACATGTTATAAATAAGAAAAACAAAAAACAAAAACCACGTGGCCCGTACGGGGATCGAACCCGCGACCTTGGCGTTATTAGCACCACGCTCTAACCAACTGAGCTAACCGGCCATGTTGCAGCGCATGCAATTGTCACCCATCAATAACTATGATGTCATCATCATCGCGACACATGAAACTCGCGAGAAGTAGATTTACCCGCCATGTTGTATATAGAAATAATAGCCCTTACGCCCAGTACCTGTATGGACCTCGTGGCGCAACGGTAGCGCGTCTGACTCCAGATCAGAAGGTTGCGTGTTCAAATCACGTCGGGGTCAGTTTGTTACTTTTCATCCATTATTTTAGTCCTTCCCCCCCTCTCTTCTCTCCCCATCGAATTTGGACAGTACAATAGTCACGGCAAAAACCCCAATGCGACTGTATAATTTTATACTTACAGGATTTCAGTTGATGTGTAGTTTGTGTTTGGTTAATTAATTGATCACTCTAAATTGCCCGTAGGTGTGAATGTGATTGTGGATGGTTGTTTGTCTCTATATGTTAGCCCTGCGATGAACTGGCGACTTGTCCAGGGTGTCCCCCGCCTTCTTCCGAAGATGCTGAGATAGACTCCAGCCCCCCCGCCGCGACCCCTAACAGGATAAGCGCTAGAAAATGCATGGATGGATACTATTGTAGATTTACATGATGTCTTTTCATTATTCAGCGGAATTTCTTTCTTGATAAGATTTTAAATACAGTAAAAGGACTGTTCACAGTACAAAAGCGGGCTCGTCCGGGATTTGAACCCGGGACCTCTCGCACCCTAAGCGAGAATCATACCCCTAGACCAACGAGCCGCCTGCGTCACAACCGCTGAGAGAGAGAGCTGACGAAAGTAACCAGACAAACTGTTAACTATTTTTGATTGACAAAGTTAATAACTCAAATTAGAATTAAGTTGCATCCTTAGTTCATCTTGTTCAGGAGTGTTTTCTCTCTCAGAGTCTGACTCCGTTTCAAACCAATATGGTTGTACAGCTTTATCATTCAAGTTTCCTGGAGCCTTAAGATCCTATATTTATTTGAAAATATATCGTTATCTTTAAAGCTAAAATCTTATGTAGGTCTCGTACAGGTTTGACATCTTACAAACTGAAGTTTTCCTCTGCTCTACAGATACTTTTCAGCTCTCCAGGTTTTCTTCCAGTTGCTCCTTGCTCTCACGACAAATCACAATGTCATCTGCAAACATCATCATCATCTGCGGAGTTTCCTGCCTGACTTCATCTGTCAGTCTGTCCATCACCATAGCAAACAAGAAGGGGCTCAGGGCAGATCATTGATGCAGTCCCACCTCCACCTTGAAGCCATCCATCACTCCTACAGCAAACCTCACCACTATCATACTGTTCTCATACATATCCTGCACCAGTCTAACATACTTCTCTGCCACTCCAGACTCCCTCATACAGAACCACAGTTCCTCCCTCAGCCCCCTGTCACAGGCTTTCTTTAGATTTACAAAGACACAATGCAGCTCCTTCTGACCTTCTCTATACTTCTCCATTAGCATTCTAAAGGAAACATGGCATCTGTAGTGCTCTTTCCTTGCGTGAAACAATACTGCTGCTCACAAATCATCACTTCTTCTCTTTGCCTCGCTTCCACTACTATTTCCCAAATCCTCATTTTGTGGCTCATCAGCTTTATCTCTCTGTAGTTGCTACAAATCTGCACATCACCCTTGTTCTTCAGCACCAGTACACTTCCCCTCCATTCCTCAGGCATCTTCTCACTGTCCAAGATCATGTTGAACTGCTTCATCAGAAACTCCACTGACCTCTCTCCTAGACACTTCCTCTCTACCTCTACCACGCCATATTACGGTTTGAACTCTGCTCCAATGCTTCCAGCCTTGCTACTCTTCCACCTGCACACACACACACCAACCATCTACTTTTCTTCTCTGCATCATGTCAGCCAGCTCGCTACCTTTGCCCTCATCGTGCCAACATCTAGAGTTCCTTCTCTCAATCCTTCACTCCTGACTTCCCTCCTCTCTCCTAACACCTCTCCCTCTTCTTGTTTAGTTCTTCTACAGAAATGACTCTACCCGTGTCAAAGAAATCAACAGATCAGAGCAGCACCCCAGAATACTAACCAGGGGGGGAAGGGGACTAAGAATATAATTAAAAATAAAAATAAAAATAGAGGAAAAGCTTAGTGTTTCAAAAAGTATAAAAGACATACAAAAAGAAAAAAATCAAGCAACATACAAGCAAAATGTCCTTAAAAAGCTGAATAGTTTGGTAGTTGAATGGTTTCAACAGGTGATGTAGAAGGAGAAGCGTGTGGCGGAAATAGAAAAATGATCGAACATCATAAAAAACAGGATGACAATAGTAAAAAAAAAAAAACAACCTCTACTTATTATGTCCCTGCATTATTTTAACTTCTGTTGTGTGGAAGCAGAGTAATAGATGTATCGTGACAGATTCTACACATGAATCTGCTACTCAGCAAATCTTTGTACAGCATACGGGTTTTTTTATGCGACGTCATGTGACCCACACTCAGCCATCTTGTGGAAAAACGAAAAGAGAGAGAGAGCCCAGAGAGAGCCACACAACTCGCATATTAATATTGTGCTGTCAGAATAAACGGAGGTAAGACAGCCACAGTTTGATACACTAGCAAGGGCGAAATTGTACGTTTAAGTTACGTGCCATGTCAGAGAGCCACATTGTGGCGAAGCGGGGCTGCTTAGGACTGTTGTTACACCACCATGTTTACTTGGCCTTGCAGCACCGGGCTTCAGTGCCTCCCTGTGCTTGCCTGAGCCGTATGAAGTGCGGGGACGTTTGACAAGGAAATGTTGTTGTGGATCCTGGCTGCTCAAAGGCCGCGTGCAGCTAGTTAGCCAACCTGTTAGCTTATTGGCTACAAGTGTTCAGGATAGGTATTAACTTGTGACAGTGCAATGTTACATTTGACATTCACTATATACAAAACAAACACCTGCTCCTGTGGAAAACTAAATCGGCAACTGTATATGTATGCATGACAGGCAGACCTTAGCTTCGTAGGGGTGAAACGCTGCTAGCTAGCCACCTAAGCTAGTGGATCAACTAGCTAGCCTAGTCACCGTTTAGCTATCGTGTTGCTCGCTTACGCTAGCGAAAAGGCACCAGCGTGTAGCGAGTGGGGCTTTAACAAGCTAACGCACATCTATGCTGCCACCTCTTAACACAACTGTAACTCTCCCGTCAACTTTCAAACATTTGGAAACGTGTTGGCCATTGCCAGATACTGGAATCCCGTGAATACCCCAATAACCGATGTTGATTTCTAAAAACCTTTTTGACTCGATCGCTCGCTACGTTAGCTGATGTAACATTAGTTGTACTAACCGAGGCTGATTTCAGCCTAACCTTCCGAAGACTATCACGATTTGTAGTGGTGATGACAAGCCAAACTTTAACCTTTTTTCAGTAATACAGTGGTAAGTCAGTGTCGAGAGATGTGTCGTTTTGACTAACATTTGATTTTTAAGTTTACACTCCCCGCGTCACCGTTAAATAAACTTATTACTGCGGACTCTTTTCTACAAGCTAACTCATACCAGGGACGTAAAGGTCTGCCATCTCTTTCGCTGTGATGAGCACCGTCCCCCTTATCAGAAGCCCATCTCCGACATGATTATCAACGGTTGCTTAGCTCTTTCTCGTAAATGATTTCAAACAAGTCATAACGTTGTGTAAACTCGGGCAGTTGTCTAGTTTTCACTGCCTGGGCAAACTGGTGCGAAGCCTCTGGGAGAATGGCCCTGAAAGTAGGTTGTTGCAGCTGAGCCCGTGTGCTTATTGTCAACTACCAACTTACACGTGGCTTATCCCGGCTCACATATGGTCACTGTGGGTCGACTGTCCGCTCGTACGGCGGATTGTTTGAGGGCGCAACGCTACGTAATCAATTCCAGCCTCAGCTCGCATGTTCGAGGCCAAGTTTCGACTGTGACGGAGAAAACATGATTCATTTACTGTAGTCAAGGCACCATCTAAGTTATCAATTACAGGTGTCTGACATACCCTGGTCGCATACCGGGAGACCTCCTAAAATAGCTTTTAGCAGACTGAAATTGTACACTGCTCGTGGTCAAATATCCGAAGTAGTTGAAATAGTTCTGGTCAAGAGATAAAACTCCCAGCATTTTTCCAATTTTTGTCGAATTGTGCTTTGTTAAATGAGTTGCCTCAGTGAAATGAAACATTGGAATAACGGTTAACAATTAAAAAAAAAAAAAATTGTAACCTGTTAGTAGAAGTGTGCTTAATGTTCTGCCTGCACTGTGGAATCCTTATGCTGTCCAGCACCATAGCAAAGTCCCTACATGAAGCAGTAATAGTTATATGTTAATTACTACTAATTTCAATATATGGTAATGAAAGTGATTTAACATGCTGAAAGGGTTGAAATTTTGAATTCTTAAAAGCAGGACTCTGGTGCGAGATCAACGTTAACATTAAAATCAGTGACTAAAAATAGGCTGCACACTTTAAGTCTCTAGAATGTTGTTCTATGTACAGTTGTTGTGTTAGCATAGTTTGATGTGTATGACAGTAATACTGTAATTCTATGAAGACACTGAGGGCGTAATCCTTGTTTTCTCCCTTTCTGTGTTTGTAGAACTTGAAGGAAGAATGGCGGAGACCCAAACACTTAACTTTGGACCAGAATGGTAAATGACCTGGCATGAATAACCTCAGGGAAGTCACTTGTGTCTTATGAAAGTGTGTTGGTTTTGGGGTGTTTGTGGAGCCTTTCCATGCGTGCTCAGGCATGCCGAGTGCCACCTGGGCCAGAGTGGAGTCTCCTTTTTTTGTGTCCCTTCTGCTTTTATAATGCCATTGTCTCTCTGCAGGCTCCGTGCCCTGTCTGGAGGTGGTGGTGGCGGAAGCAGTGGTGCTGGAAGCGGCTGTACAGTTGCCTCTCCACCCCTCTCACCTGCATTGCCAAAGTATAAACTCGCAGACTATCGCTATGGAAGAGAAGAAATGTTAGCACTTTATGTAAAGGATAACAAGGTAGGCCTTTTATATCTGGATCATTGCTTGCAATTAATGGGAGGGAATATAAATGATTTTAATGCTGAGATTAGAAATAAACCTTCCCTGATTATTGTGAATCACTGAAAGCCTTATGGAACTTGATAGCGAAGTTAGGATTGTTTATTTCTCTCCTGCAGATCCCTTTAGACCTCCATGATAAGGAGTTCCTGCCCATATTGCAAGAGGAGCCCTTGCCACCTCTAGCGCTCGTGTCTTTTACAGAGGAAGAACAGGTAGGAGTACTTGTCATATTATCAGATCTCTTACCTGGTGAGACCCGCTGGAACAAAAACCAGGTTCTGACTTACTAGTCACACCAAGAAAAATTGCCTGATGGCCTCAGGCCAGTTGACCTTTTAATTGTCCTTTCTAGCTAGGAATATACAATATTCTGCTAGTGAGAATGCCAAACAACAGTGTGAAAAGACTGAGAGCCTGCTGTTTGCCCCCCCTTTCCCCTACCCTTTTTGTATTTGCAGAGAAATTTTTCCATGTCTGTAAACAGTGCAGCTGTACTTCGGCTGACAGGACGAGGAGGTGGGCCGATAGCAGGGGCACCGAGAGGCCGAAGTACCTCAAGAGGTAGAGGTAAGAATTAAACTCATATGTAAATTTGTTCACTTTTAATGTCATACAGGGTTAAGTGGCAGATGGATTTTACACTGTGGAAGGACAGTGGTTGATACCATTTGTACTTTTTTGTTTGATCTACTGTCTACGTAGTTTCATGACTGTTTCTAATTGCAGACTGTTAAGAGAATCCCGCTGATGTGGCCTCAGCTTGGGATAAGGGTTATAATATTAGCACGCTATAAGTGCTGCATTTACTTTGCATACCTTCCCCAGCTGCTTTAACTCTTAATTGGTGTGTGTCAAACATGCAAAACCCTGTCTGTGGCTGGTAATACACACACACCTATACACGTCGTCCTGTCATGAAAGCTTCGGATTTTACAGTGTTGCTTAGAGTAAAAATCAGTTGGGAAGTGTATATAGCAACACAGACCTTCAAATGAGCTGTTGTGAACTTTTTTGAACAACCTAATTTGAGTCTTGTAAGAACTGTTGTAGATGATTTTTATTTTTAAACAGGAAATAGTCATGGGGACATAAATCAATATAGCCCACCTGAATCTTAACAACTCACTGCCAACAGTTTAGCTGTCCACGTCAGAAGACTTGTAAACTGTGTACTTTGATTTTATATTTGTTTGTAAGAATGCCACATTGACCATGTGGCTACTTATGTTGCTCATAATAAACCAAATTAAAATGTTCCTGGAGAAATTCCACTACAGTCTGTCTTAAGACTGTTAAGTCTTAAGTTTTAAGTGTGGCATTCTGGGATTCTTGTCCTAACATCTATATAAATATTTGTATTTGTACAAATGGTAAAGTAAAATAGACTGGAGCAAAGCAGGCACATTATTGCAGAATGTTTGTGTGAATAATATGGATTTTAGTGCCCCAAACTACATTTTGTTCATATTACACATGGTTTATCTCAAATAATATGTGGTGGAAGTTTTTTTTTTTTTTTTAAATTTTTATTTAATGTCTTATATGTAATTCTATTCTCTTCATTGTATGTTGAAGTTTTTCAGGCCTTTTTGTTACAATTATGATGATTATGGGTTATATTTACAGTGAAATATTCTAATGTTTTGGGATGTTTTGGGGTTTTTTTTTTTTACTGTGCGCAATTATTATCAGCATAGCAATAGGAAGATGCTTGAAGTGCTTTAGTTTGCTTGTAGCGTATCCCAACTATTGACATTGATTAAAGTCAGCAAAATTGTTAAAACGATGAGACAGGAGGAAGGCAAGCTGTCGGGTCAGTGGATGGGACATGCTTACAAATGGCTAATTGCTATGACGGATTGCTAAACTGTCCACAAAGATTTGTAAACTGAGAGTACAAATGTACATGATGTGAGTTTCAGAATTTTGTTCTTCCCAAATGACCCAAGGATACTACAAGCAATATACATTGTGACTGTTAGAGGATATAGTATATGAATTATGTAGAGATTAATTTGAAAACCACAACAGCAGGCCTATTTGGGAAGGGAAAGTACGGCATTATGATTCAGCAAATTTGTGCATAGGATGATTGTAGCTTAGAACATGGCTGACATTCTAACAATTTGTTTTAGAAAATCTCAAATTTGTTTAATAAAACCTGCTGATGTTTGAACCACATTCCGTCCTTTTGCTCAACATATTAATCACAAATAATGCTTAACTGCACTCGGTCATAAGCAACAAGACCTCATTAGGTGATGTCAACCTGTGATTGTTGTCAGGCCGGGGAAGAGGAGATGGAGGGTTTTACCAAAGAAGTTTTGATGATGTGGAAGGTTTTGGTCGTGGAGGGAGGGAGATGCACCGTTCCCAAAGCTGGGAAGAAAGGTATTAAGATCATCTTGCTATAAAAATGTGCCCCTTTCAACTTAGAAATATGTTCAGTATTGATATCTTTTTTTTGACAGCAAATCAATATAATGTTGATGTGCCTTATCGTAGTGTGTGCGTGTTTTGTTTTCTCATCAGGGGAGATAGGAGGTTTGAAAAGCCAGGTCGAAAAGACCCAGGTTGGTGTTTAATTCTGTTGCACAAATAATCAATATATGATGTACTCATTGGCAAATGGACTGAATTTTCTACTTTTTGCTCTGTCTGCCTAGTTGATACTGCCCCAGGACACTTTCAGATTAATCACGGTAAGTGTGCTTTTTGTACAAGTGTAATTGGCCTACAGGTAGTTTGGATATTCTCAACAAAGTGCAAATGAAACGGCTTCATATTTAACCATCACCCTACCCACTACTACCATTTGCAGTCCGAGGCAACTATGAGGATAGTGGAACAGTCCTACCGAGGAAGCACGATTTCACTCGGGCAGAGAGTGAGAACTGGCGTTCTTCTCGCGATGATCAGAACGGTGAGGATGATGATGGGGGCTGGCGTCTGGCAGGTTCTCGGCGGGAGGGTGACCGGTGGTGCCCCCCGAGCCCAGGTAGGAATGGCAATGACTACATTATATCACTTTTTTTTAAAAAATTGAATTAGGATTGCTGATCTCCAAGTAATTTGCTGTAAATCATGAGAATAAAACAGGTTGGACAAATCTAACAAATTTAACATTTTCCCCAGATGGACCTCGGTCAGCAGGGTGGCGGGAACTCCCAGATCAGCGTCGCCGTTTCCCATTTGATGCCAGAGAAGACGAGCGCGGCTTCAGGAGGCCTCGGTCAGGCAGTGGCAGCCTGGAGGATGAGAGGGACAGCCTTCCTGAATGGTGCCTGGAGGACGCAGATGAGGAGGCAGGGACATTTGACTCATCAGGGGCCTTCCTCTCACTCAAGGTATGATGGGAACTGAGAAATAAATCACATAATGAAAAGGCCTTCTACTGAAGTGTTGATGTGCTATTTGTTTATGCATGTCACTATAATTGTGTTCTTTCCTGTGTATTTAGAAGGCCTCCAAGGAGCCTATCCTGGAAGAGGCAGAGCTGGACTTCAAACCCTTGGATGAGTGTGAAGAGGGCCTGGAGGGAGAAGACAGTCAGCCTAAGGAAAACAAAGAAACAGACACAGAGGCCAAGAGAGAATCTGAAAGAAAAGGTTGGTTACTTTCTGAGTTTAGGTGCTGTTGTTTTTTTGTGACTGTATTTTGTTATCTTTTAATGTTGTTTGACATGTAGAAGAAGGAATCCCTGATCCCCAGAGTGTGTTTTCTGTTTGTCTGCTGTTCTTCCATATGTCTTTTCAACAACCACCATCCTCCTGTTTATCTCCTTTCTCACTAGCTGTAGCTTGTTACGGAGACACAGTTCACTGTCACTTTTCTATTTTTGTTATCAGGAACACAAGAAGGCATTAGAGCTGCCAGTATGATGATTTTAATAATTATTTTAAATTCAAAGCCGTCAAAGCTTTGAATTATCAATATATATGACCGAAGCAAATGAAAGTAACTCTAATGTTGAAGAAGCTCTCTCATGTTTATTGTCAGTTACCTCAAAATCAACAATAATGCAACATTTGTCTTTTTCAAGCAAGACTCATTTATTTTAGTAGTAACCATTGAAATTTTAACTTCTTTTTCTTTTAAGAGTTTACTAGATTGCCAGAAGAAGCACCACCTGTTACTTCACCTGTTCCTCCCCCAGTCTCCGAGCCTCCGGCTCCTACCCCGTCTTTGACCCAGAGCCAGCCTAGTAGAACAGAAGACTCTGAGAGGCCAGCTGAACAACAGCCGCCTCTGGAGCTCCCGCCAGAGCCCTGCAGCATGCTTGAGTCTCATCAGCCCATGACCCACATCTCTACCACTCTTACAGGTGGGATTTGGGTCTTCAGTTTCACTGTAAACAGGACTTTTTGCCAGTTGGATCCACCTAAAGGAAGATTTGCTAATGTCTTTGTTGTCTTATTTTCCATACAGAAGTTTCATCTCCAGCCACTGTCCAACTACCGCAACAAAAGCCCATGGAGGTTCCTGTGACAATGAACAATCCTTTACCCTTCCCTTCAAGTATTTTGGCACCTATTAGTAGGCCGACCACTGTACCGCATGACACAGATGAAGATGAGGGACTGAATCACTTTGAGCAAGTATGTTGATACGCTTTCTAAATGCTAACATTTAAAATGATATGATTTCTTCTTAGCCTTTCATTTTGTCATTTTCTTTTCTTTTTTTTTTTCCTTTGGGGAGCTGCAGAATCACTAATAATACCAGAGATCTGACGATCTTCAAACAAAATTCTAAGTTATTTTTGCATTTTCATTACCAATACTATGGATGGCAGCATTAGGCCAGAGTCATCTCAGTGCCTGTGCTCAGGTGTCTGATTTTTGTTTTTAGTGGTTTACATATGTTGTCACCACACACAGGCTTTCCTCAAACAAAGTTGTTGTAATAAACCACTACACAAAAAGCAGGAAAAGTGTGAGCAACAGAACGTGATCATAAATACAAATGGATAAAGGAAAATAGTAGCAGTTTTATGTCATTGATTTGGCAGTAATTAAGCCTGTTGTTTCTCAAATGCTGGAAAATAAAAGTTACTGTCCCCCAAGTTTTGGTAATAACTCTACATACACGAGATCTCTGTCTGTAAACGCTAACACATCTTGGGTTTAGGTATGGTTACATATGTTTGTGAAGGGTAAATCAAAAGCATTTTGGTGGAAACACAATTGTAGGTTGCATAGCTTATTGGTATTATGAGTAATATAGTAGCTTTCTCCGATTCTCTGTCTGGGCTTTCCAGGAAGCAGAAAAAATGGTAGCATACCTACAGGATGGTGTGATGGATGATGACAGACTTGCAAAGACTTCAGAGAAGCCCAAACCAGCAGGCCTGCCACTCACCCATGAGGCTGCTCTCAAGTGGTTCTACAAAGATCCCCAAGGGGAGATACAGGGTGAGGTTTGAAGAGATACTTCATGCTCAAAATGTGAATCAATATAATTAATTTCAGGACCACCGCGGTATCGTACCTGAATTTCCTCTGATCCCTTCATGTGTTTTTCAGGTCCGTTCAGTAACCAGGAGATGACTGAGTGGTTCCAGGCTGGTTACTTCACAATGTCTCTCTTAGTCAAAAGAGGATGTGATGAAGTATTTCAACCACTTGGAGAGATCATGAAGATATGGGGAAGAGTACCATTCGCTCCAGGCCCTGCGCCTCCACCTCTACAGGTATGTGTTTGCACAATATAGTCTGTTTTATCCCTTATGCCCAAAGGTTGGCTTTGTAATCTGCAATAACCTGCAGTACTTTGATTTGTCCTCTAGGTGGTGTGGTATTCCTGTTTTTACCAGAGGTTGTGTCAGAACAATCCTTCATGTGTCCAATATAAAGTTGTTTTTTTTATAAGCTTCCTTTTCTCTAAGTTAAGCAATGATTTGTGTGAAGGTTTCTCATGTAGCAGATGAGAGTTTTTCTTGTAGAGCTGCATCGAAGTTGTGATGCTTTCCATTGATATAAAATCACCATACATTGACAAATTATAAGCTAAAGCAACTGTGACCATTTATACAAGGTCAATTCATGCAGATTGGCTAGCTTCAAAATGTTACCTGTAAAGATTAAGGAGTCGCCTGAGTTAGAGCCTGTAGAGATGATGAAGCCTGTGTCTTGCTTGTAGTTCATGAAACCAACCCCTATATCAGTTACGTTGTGGGTAGTGGTTAGCCCATCCTAGTTAAAGGATGAGTTATTCTTCCAGCTACACAGTAGTTGTCAAACATCTTTGAGTGCGTAATCACGTGGCTGATCCTGATTTGACTTGTAGCACATAAAAATTGAGATGGACTGTAAATCTGCACAGTTTAAAGGCAAGATTACCCAGAGGGTACAATACAACATAGTGTGATATGGTAAACAAGGGTCTGTATTATTACTTAGGTCTCTGTGTGTTGTGTTTATGCTGGCAGTATGTGCTAGATATGTATATATATTTTTAGTGTGTTTAAACAGCGCAAAATGGATCTCCTGTCACAAATCTTTGTATGTGAACTTTTAATACTGTATCACAAATCATAATATCACAACACGCAAAGCATCAACATCTTCTTAAAACCATATATATATATTTATTTATAAAATTAACCACTCGCCCTCTGTGGGTGGTCTTGTGTTTCCTGTAAGCTCAGGTCCTCTACCAGAGGCCAGGGAGCCTGAGGGTCCTGCACAGTATCTTAGCTCCTCCTTGGATTGCGCTCTTCTGGACAGAGCTCTCAGATGTTGTTCCTGGGATTTGTTGGAGCCACTCTCCCAGCTTGGGGTTTACAGCCCCGATTGCTCCTATCACCACATGCACCACTGATGTCTTTACTCCCCACATCCTTTCCAGCTCCTCTTTAAGCCCTTGGTATTTCTCGAGTTTCTCGTGTTCCTTCTTCCTGATGTTGATATAACTTGGGATTGCAACATCTACCATTACCGCCGCCTTCTTTTGTTTGTCGACCACCGCGATATCTGGTTGATTAGCCACCACTATCTTATCAGTCTGGTCTGGAATCTTAGCTCGGTCATCCTCAGTCACCTTTGGAGGTGTTGTCCACTTTGATCCTGGAACCTCCAGCCCATACTCAGCACAGATGTTTCTGTATACTATGCCAGCCACCTGGTTATGGCGCTCCAACCATGCTGTACCTGCCTGCATCTTGCACCCTGCTGTTATGTGTTGTACTGTCTCAGGGCCATCTTTGAACAGTCTGCACCTTGGGTCCTGTCTGGTGTGGTAGACCCTGGCCTCTATCGATCTTGTGTTCAAGGCCTGTTCTTGTGCTGCCATCATAACTGTTGTCCTTGAGACCAGCCGATGGTATGTTTTCTCTATCACCCACTTCCTCTTTCTGTCGGTGGTACGTCCCATGCAGGGGCTTGTCCTTCCATGATGATGTCTCTTCTTCTTCGTCCTCCTCACAGGTTTCTGCCTGAGGTATTCACTTAGCAGTTCATCATTCCGGGCCATCTTCCTGATGTATTCCTGGATTTTTGCTGTTTCATCTTAGATAAAACTTTTCCATTGTAATTATTTAATGTAGCATATGAAATTGCTATTTGTTGTAGGTGTATCTTCGTTATGTATGGCTTGTTTGACTCCTTTTCTTCTGTAATGCAGGGGGATGGTGATCAAGAGAGATTGAAGAGGCAGCAAGAACTCACTGCTCTCAACCTTTACCAACTGCAGCAACTCCAATATCAATACCTACTCAGGTACATCTAACTTTAACCTTGTCCATATGTCATGATTAGAATTATCCAAATAAAACAGGCAGTTTATACACGTATCTTTTGCATTTTGGTTCTTAGTTACAATGTTGATCATTACTTACAATGACAATTAATCTTAACATGAAAGTGTATAGTGCATACTGGAAATGAACATATAATAGGTATTGTGCCTAATTCTGTTCATTCAAATGTCTCCCGCTGTTTAGGCAGCAGTATGCACAGGCCCTTGCCCGGCAGAAGGCTGCAGTTCTCAGTTCAGCTCCTCTTCAACAGCAGCAGCAACACCAACAGCAGATCAACCTGCTTTTACAGCAATACCAGGCTCTCAAGATGAGGTTTAAAAATACATTGCCTCATGACTCCTCTAAATATTTGTGCACTTAAGTTTCAGTGTTTGGAACTCTTTACATGTATTATCATAGCACAGCATTTATGAATGTATTTTCTTTTTGTAGAGCATCTGAGAACCTCCTACCTCCTGTTCCCCGGTCCCTCTCTGTACAAGATTCTGGTTCTGTGTGGGAAATGCAGACCCCATCCTCTCAGGCTTCCTGCACACCAAAACTCCAACAAGCTCCTCCAAGTAGTGAGTTTCCACCTTAAATTTTCAGCAGATTTGGCTCCTTTTTGAGTTGCAAAAGGGCAAAAGACAAAGTCTGTCATGGTGTAGCCAATGTCTTGAATCATATCCTGTCACTGCAAACAGCTTGGGATGGTAGCAGTGTGTGGGATTTACCTATAGACTCCATGGCACAGGCTCCAACCATCGAGCAGATGCAACAGTATGAAAAGTCAAAGTCTGCAAAGGTTACAGTATTTATTCTAATTTTTCTGTTATTATCTTCATAAAAAAGTTTTGTCAAAGTCACAGTAATTCTATAATACCATTTTTTAAAATTGTTGTATGTAACAGTTGGAGCTGGAGATGCGTGAGGCAGAAATGAGAGCCAAAAGGGAGGAAGAGGAGAGGAGACGGCTGGAAGAGGCCCTCAGGGCTCGACAAGAGGAGGAACACAAACGTTTGGAAGAAGAGGAACTGGCACGGCAAAAACAGGTGGAACATTTGTACAATATTTGTCAGAGACACTTTCCTCAGATTTGCATTGAGACTGACCCAGTAATGTAAATATCAGGAGGAAGCATTAAGGCGGCAACGAGAACAAGAGGAGGCACAGCGCAGGCAAAAAGAGGAAGAGGAGAGACTGGCACAAGAGGAAGCTCTGCGCAGATTAGAAGAGAGGCGGAGGGAAGACGAGGAGAGAAAAAAACGGGAAGAGTTCCTTCGCAAACAGGTCAGCCAATAAAAACATCTTACATTCTTTATACTTCATTTTAGTCTTGTGAAACGTGT
>KV751351.1:4710535-4721077 GCA_001698575.1 Mola mola
AGCTTGAAGCACTGAGGAGGCATGAGGAGGAGAGGCGAGCGGAGGAAGAGGCAGCAGCCGCTGCTCTGGCCCAACAACAGGAGGAGGAGCAGAAGAGGAGAGAGCAGGAGGCCCAAAGACAACAGGAGCTACAGAGGCAGAGGTTGCAGCAACAAGAAGCTCTGAGGAGACTTCAACAACAGCAGCAACAGCAGCAGCAGCAGCTTGCACAAATGAAGGTAATGTCACAGACGATTGGTCAGCGGAAATAAAGAGTACAAAATGTATTTATCATTAACAGAACACCTTGTCCTGCTCTTCAGCTTCCATCCTCTTCAAAGTGGGGACAACAGTCAGCCAACACTATTAACCACAACACACTGTCACTTGCTGAAATCCAGAAACTAGAAGAGGAGAGAGAACGTCAAGCACGAGAGGAGGTAAGAACAGCAGCACCAGCAATTTTTAATTCCTTTCTTGAGTTATAGAAATGCTATTTGACTAATTCTTGTAATTTCTGCATACTAATTCTTATAGATAGATACAGATGACTTTATTAATCCAGTAGGGAAATAATTAAATTATCATCTCTTTTTTGTCCTCACCCTTGAAAGCATCGGCGCCAGCAGCAAGAGCTCCTGAAGCTACAGCAGCAGCAGGCCTTTCAGCTTGCTCAGCAGCCCCAGGCCAAGCTGTCTGGTTGGGGTAGTGTGGCTAAACAGCCAGCAATTACAAAGTCTTTGCTGGAGATTCAAAGGGAAGAAGCCCAGCAGATGAAACAGCGGAAGGAGCAGCAGCCACAACAACATCACGTTGTATCTCAGCAGATCCGCACTCAAACAAGAAATGTATGTGACCTCTTTGGTACTGGGTGTTGTTGGCTATATGACAATAAAAGCTATGTAAAGCCGCAGAACTGATTGTGGATTTTCAGAGGATTCAGCACATCAGACATTAGAATTTGAATTTTAATATCGAAATATTGCCTAATGCAGTTTTGTTTCTATTTGGGCGTGAAGAAACTCTGGAAAGTTTAAAAATCTTAAGAATGGTTGTGTGAAGATATGACCAGGTCATTAAAGCCATTTTTTGTGTACATGAACCCCTAACCCCAATAACTTTTTTTTTTTTTTTTTTAAAAGACAAAAGCAAAGCTGAAAGATTAATACTCTACATAATTCTTTTAAGCACATGTACAATGTTTCTGTGTCCTAGTTTTTTAGTTAAGACATCTGTTTGTGAGTTATTGATACAAAATTGGAAAACTTTGCTTGTTTTGTCCAGCTAAAGTTTCAGAACTAAAATTATAGGTATCACTTGGAGTTTTTATGAAGGCATGATGCACATTACTCACCATTTTTTGACATTTTATAGATGAAATCACTGATTATGGGGCAGATTAATGAATGATGACATTTATTGTGACTTGCAGCATTTAATTTCAACAGTAACTTCATCTATTCGCAGACAACTCTGAGTAATTCAGCGTGGGGGTCCGTGAACACCAGCGCCCTCACTAACTGGGGCTCAGACTCTAGCAGTATCTGGGGTGACACCCACAACTCTAACATGGGCTTCTGGGATGAGGCTGTGAAAGAGGCTGTCCAGCAAGCTCCCCAATCCCGGAAACGCAACACGCAGAAAACCAACAAAGGCAATGCCAACCTCAGGTATTTGTTTAGAAATGCGTAAACAGAATAATGCCTTGACCTCTGAGACTCATGCCTTTCCATACAAGTAATATGTGTAATACAGAGTTTAATGACTTGTTTCTGTCCTCCTCCTGCTTGTATGTAATTAAAAAACAGTAACTCATTGAGTGGGCGAGCTAGTAAGAAAGTAGAAGAGGAGGAAAAGCTGCTAAAGTTGTTTCAAGGGGTCAGTAAGAGCCATCAGGACACCTTCATGCAGTGGTGTGAACAAACTCTACACACCCTCAACACGGCCAATAATCTGGATGGTAAGACTTCAGAAGTGTGTTTTGCCAAGGCACTCAGCCCACAGTGATTGATTTGCCATTTCTGGAAGCCAAACTCACAAATATTCTCTGCCTGTGTCTCTGCCAGTTCCCACATTTGCATCCTTCCTGAAAGAAGTGGATTCTCCATACGAGGTGCACGACTACGTCAGGGCCTATCTGGGGGACACTCACGAGGCCAAGGACTTTGCCAAGCAGTTCCTTGAACGTCGTGCCAAACAGAACGCTAACCAACAGAAACAGGCACCACAGTACCAACAGCAAGCCCTCAAGCAACAGCAGGTGAGTGAGACTGAAGTGGTGCCAGCGAGTTGCAGCCTCAGCGTATGTGTACCAAATGTTTTAGGTTTGCTGTCCTGGAAGAGCCACTTGTAATGTGATCAAATAGAGAGACATCTGTCCCTTTTAGTCCCTCCACAGATAGCTTTTACTCTGAGGCATTTTTGCCTGTGAGGTTCAGACAAGTCAACGAGATTGCTGACGTGGCATCATGATCCATAACTGCTGCTGTTATTTACATTTCTGGTATGAACCTCCCTTGCGTCCCAAGACGTCGTTTACACTTCTGTTTCATCCTTTCGACCATTTCTTTTCAAAAGCGTCAGGATTGTTAAAGCTATCCATCATGTCCTTTTTAAAATGCCACCATGAATTTTTTTTTATTTTTCTTTAAAATTTGTAGCAGGTGCCTCTGGATATGATGATATACACCATTTGATATATATTTAGTTTCACTCCCTGCATGTGGGTTTCACTTTTAATATTTTTAATGATTCTAGCCTTGTTGTTTTTAATTCATTATATCCCACTACATATCAAGATTGAAATAAGTAAATCACACATGCAGTTATGGAGGATTGTATCGTTTTATTATACATATAGTGTTGTTTTTGGCTATGAAACAAAATAAAATATGTGGGTTTAAACTTGTGGAAATAATAGGTCAATGTTTAACAACAAGCACTTACAGCCGAAGTAGTAACTCGAAGAGACAACAGACAGTGGGCGTCACATCCTCTGCTAGCTCTGTTAGTACATGCTGCTGTGTTGACATCAGAGCGGTGAAGATTTGCTTGCTAGTCCTAGTAATGGAACTGGTGACTGGACATCAAGTTTTATGGAAAGAGAAGCTGGTGGTTGACACAAGTACAAACAGCAAGAGTGTAAAGACGTATGAAGACAGCGGGTCTAAATTGAAGGTTGATTAGCAACAACCGTAAAGCAGCTGCTGAGAAGGAGCCGTGTTGGCGAAGGTTTATGTCAGTGTACGTTCGAAAATGCACCTGGTTTCCATTGTTGGCTGTTGATTCACAGAAATAATATTGTTAGAAAAGTCTTAAAGTGTATTTTAAAGTTCTCTGACAGCCACATAGTTGCTATATAGCGAGCTACATTAGGCTATAAAGTAAACATATGAGGAGCATTGGTTCTGCATCTCACCCCCATTTTTATCTTTCATAGTAAAAAACAAAACATATTTTAGAGTACTCCGGTATTCTTTCATAAGGTATTGTGTGTACTCTTATTATTGAAAACAAATACACGTACGTATGCTGTTATGTAGGTGCAGCACCAGACCACATTTCCTGTGACCTTTTTCCTCCCACATTTTAGTCACTCTGTAAAATCTGCATGTCTTTTGTGCTCAGGATTCTGTATGGGGTGGCACAGGATCGTCGTCGCTCTATCAGTCGAACCACACGAGTGGCCAGCAGCAGCGCTTTGAGACTGTTACCTCAGGGAAGAAGAAAAAAAAGCAGAAGATGGTCCGTGCAGACCCCAGCCTTCTAGGTAAGAGATCTGTTAGGACAATTACCCACACAGCACGTCCATGCTATTTGTCTAATAGTATCATGAAAGTTCATCTAAAATGCAACATGGAGAGGTGGTCAAAAATTAGTATTAACGTACAGCCCATAGCCAGCTGTCGCTCACAGTGATGAAAAACGCAGCTTTAAGTCTTTACCTAATTGTAATATTCTCATATCTCATATAAATATCCTCATTTGAGGGACTGCACTTGCATGTTGCCTTTATTTTTCATTGTTGCTGGTTAGACTCAACAATAGAGAGGGGTGCAGTGGTGAGTAGTAAGTAAAATGCAGAGAGGTACACAACCAGCTCACCAGTATGACAGCTTATTGATTAGCATTGAATCATAATGAGTTTCACTTAATAAAAAAACTGCTTGCTCCAAATTGAGAGTGGTTTCTGAACCATTACAGGTGAGCCGTTATTAAGAAGTTTCATATTCCTCCACAGTCAGTTTTCTACTTAATTTCTGATAATTCCTAGAAAGTGTTAGCAGTGATGAATAATAACTCAAGCATATTAGACAAGTCCAACTAAGATAAATACAGAAGTTACAAATATATTGAACACAAAGAAAACTTAAGTTTTGAAATAAACTAAAAGCGAAAAGAACGTTGATTGCAACCCTGTTTTTATATCTCATCTCCTAATTGGATCTTTCTTTCTTTCAGGTTTCTCTGTGAATGCGTCATCTGAGAGATTGAATATGGGAGAGATTGAGACTATGGAGGACTTTTAAGGGACTGCTGCAGCCAAGCAAACCCCACTGACTGCATCCAATTTGAATAGCAGCTATGTTACCTGAACCCTCGATGTGGCCCCCTGACTGCCTCCACAACATCTCTCCTTTTTTTTTTTTCAGTTTCCCATTCATAAGACACACGTTGGTAATCCCTCACAAAACCCCAGTTGGGAATGGTGACCTCTGAGGCAGGGTATGTTTCCCGGTCGCTTAGAGGCCCATAATCTGATGGGAACCCCTCAATGACCTGACAGTGAAAACAACAAACCAGCCAAGACAGGAATCAACAAATAAACTCACATTTGTGGAGATGCGTTGCTGTCTGTTCGGCATCAGCTGCTGTTTTTCCTGAATCTTGTCCTGTAATCCAAGAAACATAACAACAAATGTCAAATTTGGCCTTCATTGTATGGGATTTTTAAATGTGGATATATGGGTCGGGGGATTGGGTATTATTGGAAGGGTTAGAGAGATTATATCCATTGTTTCTGTTTTATTTATTGAAAGTTATCCCCTCACACTTTCACCCCCCCCCCTTCTGCTGGGAGTTCGTGGATAACGACGGCAGAGTAGAGCCCAAGGATTCGTGCCCACTTATGTCCTGTTTTAAGGACATGTTCAAAAGTTCCAAGTAGTTATCTATTTCTTGTAAAATACTAGGCTGTTTAAAAAATAAACTTTCAATTCTGCATCTGTATTATAATATATGAAAATGATCTGTTGGAGTCATACTTTTTTATTGCAGTATGAAAAAAATAAAACAGTCTAAAGTGTTGGCTGTTTACACCTGTGTCTGAGAATGTCGTGATGAAATGGAAAATGAGTAATCTTATCAAGGCTTTTTTCCTGATAATCTGCTCCCTCTATTCTGCCGGCCTTTTTTTTTTTTTTCCTGCCAGGCACGTGAAAAGGTTTTTCCCGGTTTGATGTTTAAAATTGCACGTGAGAGAAAGAACTAACACAAGCCAGATTTATTTTCAAGAAGTGAAGCTCATCCTTTTTTGTTCCGTTTTGCATTTTTTTAAGTAAATTAGTTGCAATTATTAAACCCACAAAGCAGAAATGAAACCCATCAATTCCTTCTATTGAAAAGCAGCAGCAAGCATCTATTTTAACCAGAAAGGCTTTGCTTTCTGTGCTGAAGTACATTAACCCTTTCTCAACCAAGATGGATGGATCCAAAGTCGGATAAATTACTGACACTATTCCTGCCAAAATGCCTCATAAATTCACTTTTTTTTCTTACACTAAGATTAAGGACATGTTCAATCATCAGATAACAAAACGAATTTTCATTTTGGAAATCAAAGGTCAAGGTTCCTAAATCTATCATAGATGTTATTCGAAGTTTAATCTTCACCCGTACTCCTGTTTTTCCATTTAAAGAAAAAGCCGTATATCTTTTATTACTTGTGGTTATGTCATACAATTCAACCTCCATACATGTAACTACTTCTATAATAGTATAGATAATTAGAAATAATTACACAACTTGGACCTACACCTTTGGGTGGGGGGAGTCTACCAAGCACACTGCCAAAACCACCAACCCAGTCTTTGACCCACCACTGTATTTTCACCGCCCACTTTGTATGCTGTGCTGTGCTGTGCTGTGCTGAGGTATATAACCGCCGGGTGATCATTTTTCTACTTAAGCGCTATGACGCGTCATATCTAAAAGCAGTCAAGTGTCATAGCTGAGGATTTCTGCTTGCCAAAGAATTAATTCAGTCAGCCCGGGTCATCTTTGTCTCTAGAAAACCTAAGAAAACAGTCCTGACGACTTGCACAGGTGGGTCTTAACATTGGGACATTGTAGGAAACCTCGCACAAGTTCTTCATCTGTGTGTCTGTGTGTGGTTAACATGTAGGGCTCAATTGCTCCAATGTTAGAACTTGCCACTGTGCAGTGTATAGTAAACTAGTTTATAGGTCTGGACATGACAGAGCAGGTAAGCTTGGACTCGCCCTGACTGCAGACCAGGGGCAGAGCGGTGAGTGAGACTGGGCAGGGCTAAATTAACCAAGATGAGTCAATGGTGTGAAGTTACTGTAAATCGAAGTCATTTTAAAGCTACAACAGCATTTTTCCTTTAAAGAAAAAAAAAATCTAAATATGTAATTTTACCAAACGTGAATTTTTAAAGGTTTCAGTCAATGACCATAGGAGGACTTAAAGACTGCAGGAGTTTTTAATTTCCCTGCAAACTGGCACAGTTACACTGACATTGTCTTCACCCCTGTCAATCTTTTTGACGGGTGAGTTTGAACGAAATAGCTCAAAAATCAACGCAAAGGTGATTCTCCAGTTGGACTAATATGGCTCTCAACTCTCGAGATGATTATATTTTGGGATCTGAAATTTGTAGAATGACAGACAGAGACAAGCAATTCAAAAGTTAAAAAGTTGTTTTATATGCAGATATTATTGCGTTGAGATTGCTTTTTGTAAATGCATAAACATTTATTTGCAGGTCAGCAGCTACTGCATGTTCACCCCCCACTCCCAGCTCTGTGGCCAGAGATGTTTGGAGTGGGTGTGCCCGGTCGTGATGTTCTCACAAAGTCCACACTGTCCAGAGAGTCCTGTTCACACCTAGTCCCACCCCTTGTGTCACGTCTTTAGATACCTACCACTCCCCTGTACTCCCCTCCTGCTCCTCTCCTGTGTCAGTTACCCACTCAAAGACACCACTGGAGGAGTTCTGGAGGCTCTCCGCTCCGTCTGACATCGGTCCCTCACAGCCACCATGGTTCACAGCAGCAGTATCTGCAGATCCCTCCTCCTGGTGCTCCTTGGCCTCATGGTCGCCTTCATACACACAGGTAAACCTCCTTTTGAGTGAGTTTGCATATTTTTGTTAATTTCTGTGGGTTTGGAGGTGTGATGAGAATCCTTGTGAAACATTTCAAAGTGGGTATGCTTTGTCTTTTTTTAGTAATGTGTGTTGTGTGACTCACAGGATGTATCTGGTTGACTGTGAATTTTTAAAAAAAAAAAAAAAAAATTCAAGGTTGTTTGCACACGTATCATTTTCACACTTCTCATACACAAGCTCACGTATATGCGTGTGTGAGTCTGAAGTAAATGATGCAGTTGTTGTTCAGGGCCGTCCTCTGAGAGGTTTGAAAGCTGTCCTTTGAAAAACAGATCAGCTTGGTTTCATAACGCCCAACGTTCATTTAGAACTGACCTGACAGCTAAAGCTGACGTGATTGGGCATTTTATCGGTTTAAGGTTGCGAAACATCAAATGTGGAGTTTATTTCATGTATGTGAGACGTTTTGGGGATGTACCAAGCAGGCCTTGTTGTTAAAAAGTACCCCAAACTCGTACATAAGATATCATGTTGAAATGTTGCTTCAAATATACAAATATTTCTTGCATGAAAGTCTTAACATTTCTAATATTAAAAGTAATATCAATAAATGTAGTTAAGTATTAAAGCAACAATTAATTGATTAGTCAATTCAAAGAAAGTTGACAACTATTCTGATAATTGAATAATTGCTGTATCATTGAGTAACAGATTAATCCATTTATCATGAAAATAATTGGCAGATTAAAATAATTATCAAAATAATCAATAGTTGCCGCTTTAATTAAGTTTCATGGATGCACTATACTATATGCTATTTGTCAGATGCTTATCATCCTGGTCAATAATCCAATCCAATATTCAACATTTTTTTGATTATCAGATTAAAAGAATTGAAAAGAATTAAATCTAACTGCCGATGAAAATACATTTATTTAAGAATTAACTCCAATGCAATTTTCACAATCATACAATTCTGCAATAATGAAACACCGGTACTGTTGAATATACGACCGTTCAAAGACTTACTGAGTGAAAATTTTGTCATATTAAGCTATTGTGAGTCGTATCGCAGCGTATCCTGTGTATTGTGATCTAGGCCCAGTAACAGGTGGAATATCACCCTCGCAGGTCTCTTTGTTTCACTTACTGTTGTCTGTTTACTGTTCCTCTTTCACCGTCCCATCGAGCGTATGAAAGCTCTGTACAGCAGAAAAGCGCTCGCCCCCAGACTCCCAGCAGAGGTCAAAGGGGCAACGGGGCGATAGATAGGTAAACAGCAAGTCAACAATGTCGTCTCTGACCTGAAACAACAACAACATGTCTCGCTGTTCACACAAAACTTACTATAAAACATAACACCTCAATACTCAGGGATACGCTTTTTTGACATTTTAGCAAACTTACCAAACATCATAAAATAACACGAGCAAACAAGATAATGTGGAAAGTGTTCCTCTTAATTATAGAATGTGGGCAAGCAGAATGTGTTGAGCTTAGCCTGTTCCACTTCCTGTTTGCATGCTGTGACCTATGCTGGTCCGCTATCTGATGTTGTCAAGTGATGACACTGTTCTTGACCACAAAGTGGACCAGCTGAGTGACTGATGCAGCGTGACACGTCGCCTGAACTGACAAGCTTAAGCAACGCAGTGTGACGATGACTCATTCTAGCTCTCTTTCCTTTTCCTAGAAATGATTTAATAAAACACTCTGCCCATGCAGTTCTGTATGGAAAAAAACAGACTTTAATTATCTCCTGTTCTACTATGGAATATGCAGCCACAAGCTGTGGGGCTTCAAGAAGGTGAAGCGAGGACAGCATCAACCATGTCATGTTAGGGCTGCAGTGGTTTCGGTGCTCGGCCAGGTTTGTTTTCACATGCACCTGTCTGCACATTCAGTTTTCTCTCCAGCTGGTGTGAAACCCTGACTGAAGAGGCTGGAGCACCAACAAATGGCTCTCTGTGTTTGGTGTCTTAAATACTTCCACTATATGCCGATTATGGGCCCGAACTTGTATAAAGAGGAAGGAGTTTTGAGTGACGCATGGAGGTATGTCTCTCTGAAGTGTTCAGCAATGATTTCCCCAACAGAGATACAGTATTTGTACCTTCAAGGTTAGGCCTACGTCTGTGTTACCAGCTGAATTCAGATGATTTGCTTTAAAATATGTATCAATATACTGTATGTGTGGGGGAAAACAGCTGAGTAGGAGTCAGTCCAGGAATCCCAGATTCAATTTGGACACATTAACAGTCATTGTTGCCAGATCCGGTTGTTTCCTGCCCATTTGGCTTACTTATGATTAACTCGGACTGGTAAATGAAGCTTGCGCTTCATTTCTTGTTATTTGGCACCATTTTGAATATATTGTCAAAACGATTTCATCCAACAAGCTCCCATTTTATGGTCAAGGGCAAATTTCAGTAAGCGTCATTTAATTAAATAAGAGATTTTTTGGGCGCTTTTTTGTTTCTTTTTTAATTCTAGACACCTCAAAATCATCAACATTAAAATTGATCCCTACACCACTGTTAACAAATGTCAAGCATATTGTATATTGAGGTGAAAGTTTGGAGCTCAACAATTGGGGAGCCTAATAGCTGAAGAAAACAAGTAATTGTGCATGCCTTTGAGAGAGAGAAATGACATCTGTATCATATGCAAATAGGTGGAAGGGGTGGAGTTTTTCATGAGGTTTTCGGGTCATAGCAGTATTTGATTGCATGACTGTGGTTAATCTGAGGTGCTTTTTGATTTGCTTTTCTGCTCTCTGTGGCTTGATTTATCTAACATTTTATCAGCAGATATGGAGCTCTCACTGTTTGTGTTTTTCTGTTAGTTCCTGGTGAAGCTGTGATGAGTTTTTTATTGAATTTGGAGAGTTTGAGCGTAGTTGGCTGTCTGATTCTGGATGAGCAGTTGGAAATGGTTCGTTTTGAATGATAAACAGTTAGCATAGTGTGCTAAAAGTGGTGCTTAATCAAATGGTTGAGAGTTTTACTGTATACTTATTTGAAATTGTTAGCTAAAATGTGCTGTAGTTAAAACTGATAAACATTTAAATTTAGTTAAATTTTAGTTATTAAAGTTATTAAAATTATTTAAGGAAGTGAACATTTAATATATTGCAGACTCATTTCATGAGAACTAATACGCTTCAAGCATTTTACTGTTTTAATTTGGATGATTTGGGCCTTTAGCTCAAA
>KV751351.1:4737766-4756572 GCA_001698575.1 Mola mola
GGCCGGCCGAGTTCCCCGGCAGCAACAGCACTTGGTCCCCGTCCGAGAGCGTGGTGTCCCCGGCGCCGTCCACCACCTCCACCGACGACCTCTGCTCTGACCTGGACGAGACCGAGTCCGAGCAAAGTCACGTTTCCTCCACAGAGGAAACTGAACCCCATGATGCGTTGAGCCTGATCCATTCCAAGGCCATGTGGAGGCCGTGGTAGATGGTTCTACCTGTTTGAAACAGTAAAGTAGATTAAGAATGTAGCAAGTGAGGCCTCAGTGTGACAGAAACACTCACGAGATGACAGCTCAGAAAAGGCATCAGAGAAGCTCTTTGTGTAATTACTCTAAAAGTACAAGTAGACTAAAATGTACTTAAAGTATGTTCATCTAGCCTATTTTGCAGAGGTCAGCGCCCTTTACGCCTTATGATCCTGAGAGGGTTTTAACGCTTATGTAAATATTTACTTGTGGAATATAAATAAGCTGTATAGAAGATAGGCGTCCCGCTAGAAATGTAATGTTAGTTGTGTGTAAATTATTCTAGGAATTCTGTAACTTTGTATTTATAACTGGCTTTTAGGCTACCTCAACTAAGGAGTTTTAATAAATCTTTTTTTTTTTTTTTTTTTTTGGAAAAATGTGACTGGCTTTAAGGTCTGTTTGTGCAGCAGCTACTTCCGGGAAGCCACATTTCACACACAAGGATCCCACTATCCACCCACCCACGGCTGTTGCCAAGATATTAGTTATTACTCTGCAATTGTGGGCCATTTGTGTGTACTCCCTCTCCAAGATCCCTTTGCACGTCGTAGGCACTTGTGAGGCGTGAAGTGAGTAATCCACTCACTCCTTATATAGGCCTCGTTGAGGACTTGACAAATGGGTTTTATAACTCTACTTGTCTTCAGCCGTCTTGATGCTGCAGTTTTAAAATAACACAGGAACAAACGACTCGGTTAGTCATTATATTGTAATGTCGACAAAGTCGCCGCTGTTGAGCATTGTTGTGTCAGTTTGGTTTTTCATTGTGCTTTAAGTCACTGTTGATGGGGGTTCGTTGGAGGCTGATACGTACCATGAACAAAACCTGCACATTGGTTAATAAAATCTGCATGTACAGTTGCAGGAGACGTGGGTAGAGAGTCCCATGTTAATTCAAAGAGACCGCTTTGTGTCCGCACCCTCACACATGACTTCTGAGGGCCACAGACACTGTTCCGCCAACTAATGAATAAGAAAAGAGGGCGACCCAGAGGCCCGTCTTAATCCATCTGCGGTCAGATGCCTCCTCCGGTGTTCCTGTGATGTCCACTCACAAGTGTCGCTTCTTACACTGGCGGCACTCGGAGAGGACCCATACTGAGCGGGAGCTTTAGTTAAATGACAAGAAAATCATTAACACAGACACCCTGGGATTATCACACAGCTTTTTATCCTATTCAGAATTGCCCCCAGTGTTGGAAAGTGAATAAGCACTCAATGTAATATAAGTCCGATTTACTTTACGCCACCCCACTTCCTATTAACGGTGAAACAAACAGTTTTTTACATGCTACTTTTATCCAACAGCTATGGTACTATATTGGCTACTTTGCAGGAAATTTGAACAAAAGCATAAAATCCACTAATCAAAAAACAGTAATAAATCAGCCGCATCTCGAGCAGCAACAACAAATGTGTCCTTTAGTTGAGCATTTTCATTTTCACCACCTCCATTCTTGGCCTTCAGTACATTTTGCCGGAGGTAGTTAGTATTGACTTTGATATGAGACTTGTCCTGCATAAGTTTTACACTGTGGTACCACTACATGCAGTAAATCTGCTCAAGTACTGCACTTAAGATTTTGAGGCACGTGCAGCGAACTTCTGTATTTCCATTTTCTGCTACCTTGAACTTCCCCTTCAGGACATTTTGGAGGTAAATATTGTATTTTTTACGCTGCTTCATTTATATAATAACCTTGCAGTTTACATGTTGCATTAGAGTCAAGGTTGTACACTTTAAATTTGTTTTTGTAATGATAAAAAAAAGAACTATTCTGTTAATCTGAAAAGTGTCGATTGTGGGATTTGTGAACTGGCCAGGGTAATAATGATTCAAGCTACAGTATGCAGCATCGTGCATAAATGTAAATATATGTAAATGTTCTTTTACTTGTCTTAAGTGAATTTATTGCCACAATATTACTTTTAATATCAGTTTTACGTTAAATGTCAGTTAATCAAGACTTTCACTCAAGTAGTATTGGTGTTATTGATTTTTTTGTCAGGCTGATATCTTTACTTTTCATCACGTTATTAAGCACTTTTTACACCAATGACTAAATGCACTCCAGAAAGGAGGTTCAGGAACACGTGAGGAAACGTTTGTGTTCGTTGATTTTGTGGAAATATTTAGATTCTACCGTTAAACAAAAAAAATATGGGAAAATCCTCTTCTGTCATTTCCACACTACACAAGCTGACAAAATTCTGCGATATAGAAGGCAAATGCATGCAACCCGCTCAGACCTGTGCGTGGTGACCAGACCGGATCCGCGGATCCCGCACAGGTGCAAATGAGCGCTGCAGGAGGGCAGTTTGTTGCTTTGGTGCAGGTGTGAACGGCGGAGGGGCGGGAGAGGGTCGCTTTGATCCGGCCTGATGAGGCTCGGACTGGCTGCAGAGAAGGACCCCCGGAGGAAGAGCGAGCCTGCTTTTGTCCCAGCGGTGGGCCAGACATCCGCCGGCTCGGGGAAGGTGAATGTCATGACCCCAGCAGCTCCACCATAACGAGTGACTGATACATTCTTTCATTTGTGACAGGACATTTTTTTTTTTTTTATTTCGCTCACGTATAAATCGACCCTTTCTTATTATCCGTCATGCATCGATCTGCTGCGAACAGTTAGTTAATTGGCTCATTAACAGACGGGATTTAATCTAATACTAGTCTGAAAAGTTAAAAATATTGTGATTTTTCATCAGTTTTTTAAGAAAGTGAATATTATTTCATGTAAAGTAATAATGCATTTTAATTTTTTGATAATTATGGGCTAGAAGAAAAAAACAAAACAATATTATTCAATTTTAACTGTATAATATTCAATCACATTTTATCAAATTATTAAACCAAAACAAAGCTATATGTTTTTTACTTTACGTATACATGAAAGATTACCTTTTTAAATGAAATCATGAAAGTAATTAACTTTTACACTTTTTTTGAGATGCACTGTATGGTGCTTATGTGGTGAATTGTCACAAAACATTCACATTTAACTTCTGTGGAAATCAGGCGAAAATTTATTTAGAGACAATTAACAAAAACAACAAAAATGTAGAAAAAAGGAAAAAAAGAAACAAAACAGTTGACAAAAGGGGTGGGTTGTCAGCGTCTGTTAAAACAGCAGACAAAAGACATATTCAGGAAATGCATAAGTAGCTGAGAGTTTACAGCTTCAAAGTAAAGGCGAGCTCCCGACATCTGTCCGAGCTGCTTTATACCCATGCAATAACCCTAAATTTTGACCTCTGAAGTGGCCACATGTTCTGACCAGCAGTGAGCCTCAGTCACTTCCAGAGGATGCTCTTCTTCCATATTTATGAAGACCAACATCAGACTGTTTCAAGTGTTACGTGGCATAATTCTCAAGAGGGAAACATCAATACGCTCCTCAAACACAACAGTACTGACAATAAATATTAATAAAGTTGGTGCTCCCCCCACTTATAAACACAGGTCTTTTTGTACAGGAACACTTATTTTACGTATAAACAAGTATTTGGAGTCAAATATTCACACAAGCATCAAAATGCAATAAAAAGAGGCATCTGTGAAATCAAAGACAGAGAACTTTTCACAGCTGACACAGAAAATAATACAGGATTTAGTTGGAAACAAAGTGAGAACAGCAACTTTGCAAGTTTGCTTAGGCGAATGACAAAGCAAATTTTGATCTACAAACTGTACAGATTTAACTTAATATGATGGGCTGGTGAGTGAATGTAGCTTATTTGTTGCATCAGATTGTGTTTTTCTCAGCACAGTCGTCATATAAGACCTTAAGGATTTCAGCTTCTTATACATCTTCCATGGTGCAGCAGCCAGTGCGGATGTATTTCCTCCCAGTGATATTACGCAACACCAGAAAGCGATTTGGACAGACAGAGCAGATGCACAGGAGTCTCATCCATGTTGCTCTTCCAGTGCAGACCACAAAGTGCACTTGTGCTTGACGGGTAATAGTGACAGCAGCAACATGACTCCACCTGTTGTCACCACACAGGAAATTGCACCACAAATTCTTGAGTTTTTCATCAACGGCAATGGTTAGAAAACACCTGGGCACTAAATACAGTACAGTAGCTTCAAGTTGTTTCATGTTTATGTGACCTCTAAGTGCTGCCTGGGGAATTGAAACACAAGTTTTCCCTTATTGGGCTCCAAGTCTCCTAATGAGAGCAGAAAAGGCTTCTCCCAGGTGCTGCATTGGTTAGCTCGACACAGGAATGAGAGAAAGTAAACATGTCCGCAGAACCCAGCACTACCTACTGGCACCAAACAAATTGTGCAGCTGATAAGTATATTAAAATAAAAAGTTATTTGACGTCCGCTACCAGTTTCACGGTCCTTCACATCTGAACCATTAATAAATACCAGCAAGACAGTGACGGGGTCTGTAGTAGCCATGTGAAGGTGGTGAATGTCACGCCGAGAGTCTTTAGCATTTTATTGTCTAGTTTGTTGTGTCTGTGAGCTGGAGGAAGGGGAAGGGCCGTGGCAGGAAGAGATAACAGTGTTTGTGGGTTCCTCTCCGGGCCTCCGCTGGCAGCTGACGTCCCCAGTCTCTATGTCGCTGATGTCCAGGCCTGGCTGATCCTCCACCACCTCTGTGGTACTGTCACAGCAGGAGCACACCTGGACAGGTGAGGGGTGAATGTAGATAAACCAAGAGCATGAACCCTGTACTAAAACCTAAAATGAACATCCTCAGTATTGTGTACATTTTACTTCAACTTGTAAGAAATGTGATGAAAACATCACTCTACCTTTATGTCTATCGCCTTGGGCAGACCTCCCTTCTTAATCCAGGGGTGCACCTCGATCAGCTCTTTTTTCTGCTCCTCGGAAAAGCGTGGCTGGCTCTTCTGCAGCAGCTTCAGCTTCTCTCTGTCCTCCCTGAGCACTTTCTGGATGTCACTGCAGATGCAACACAGTCATATTCAATACATAATAGTAGATGTTTATCAGTACTCAATGTCAGACGCTGCTCACTTACAGGCTCCATGAATAAACAAGTGCCATCTAGTGGCCAAAATCTGTCACTGCATCCAGTTCTTTCGTGGACACACTCATTCTTGTTATTACTGACGCCAAGGAGGTCACGTTTTTGGATGTGTGTGTTTGTTAGTTAGCAGGATTATGCAAAAAAATAATGGATGGATTTTCATTGAAGTTTGTGGGAGGATGGCCTGTGTTGCTGCCTGAAGACAGCACACTTTCTGCTTTCCTGTGCGAACAGCGACTTTGAAATGTGCGGGCAGCCAGGGGCAAGAAAACACACCAGAAACACTCAGTGAGATGGGATGAAGGTGAGCTGCTAAACTGTAAGAAGGCTTAATATTCTGAGGGATTCCTTCCAGCACAGAATTACATGTTGATGACTTACAAATTTACATACGTACACCGTGTTCTGTGAACATACTCCAGCACTTATTTTCTGACAATTCAAAAAGCACTATCAATTCAAAGCAAAATCATTTAATATGGGTCATTGGGGTCATCCTCCGGGTACCCAACTCTCCTCTCCCCTCCCCCCCTCTTAACCCCGGAGGGGAGAGGAGAGTTGGGTACCCGGAGGATGCGCGTTTGCTGCGGTGTGTCACCAAGCACCGCCCCGCGCTGCTTAAGGTTCCAAAGTCAACTTCACTTATGTTTGTAAATAGAGTACATGCTTATGGTCAATATGATGCCAGCAGCCACAACCCCAGGGATTGGGGCAACAAAGTCCTAGGACAGTTGTGTAATGCTTAAAAACATCAACTTGGATTATTTCACAAGTGAACAGGTTCAGTGGTAGCAGGTGATAAAGGGGCATCCTCAAAAGGCTCAGTCGTTAACAAGTGTACATAAAGTATATTAATAATCGGGATGGGTTAAGGAACCCTTTGCAAATGGCTGCATTCAGTATTTACTTTTGAATGCACTGTAAAAAACAAACAAAAAAAACAGGGACAAAGAATGTCCCATATCAGGTCACTTCTATATTTTATCTGAATGAGAGGACACTTTTTCTGCCTCTAGGCTACACACATATCCTCCACTGCCAACCTGTCTATAAACAATACAACAACAATTTGCCTGGATGGGATCTTGCCCTCAGACTTCCATTACACACAGAAGCATTATTACCTTTCAAACAGTCTAGCAGCCACTATCCTACACCTCATTAGCTATGCCCTCGTCCTACTCACCGCAAGGGCAGCTGATAGGTCATCATGATCTTCTCATCCTTGCTGGCTGTGAGCAGCCATAGTGGATCCTGCACTACACATTTGATGAAGTGTTCACTCTGCTCCATCTCCATCGGCCTTCCCTCGCTGCCGCTCAAGCGACCGTTGACTTTCTGGCTATTCTGGGACGAGTCCACGCTGCCGAAGTAACTGCTACTATTGTTGCTTCCTGAGAACAACAAAAACAACAAAGCTTGATACAAACGAAAAATTGTTTTGTACAAAAAGGACTAAAAGGCTGTGCTTGTGATAGCAGGTAGGTAACTGCACTTTATGTAAATACAACCCAAATTTCATACAAGTCAAGGTGCTGTTTAAAACAAAACAAGCCCGCATAGTAATATCCTTTATACTTTTTTATATAATTTTGTGATATGGGTTGCATGCTAGTAAATTTTTGACGACAAACATCAGATACTTACTGTAAGAAAATGAAAACTGAGATTAGACCAAAGCTGATTCCGAAAATGTTTCTCTGCTAATTTCTTGAAGTTCACCATATCACAATATATTCCGAGGACATCGGACAGACCTTTTCCACTAGCGGAGGTCCTGCTGCCAGACGTCCTGCTTTTAGATGTTCCGCTGTTGGACATTCTACTGGCCGTGGTTCCACTGCCGTTGGACCCTGAGCCCATGGACCCCGAGGTGGCTGAGCCAGTGCCTGAGCAGGAATCCTCGTGGAGAATAATCTCGAGCATGTCGCTGGACAAAGAGTTGATGTCGCTGTTGTTCCCGTCGCCGTGTGAACTTGCCTGCAAAAACAAAAACAAAAAAGTGGTTATTTTAAAGAGGAGCTTGAGTTCGGACTGACAGGCAGACTGTAGTAATTCCTCCATCTCTTGTATGCTTCTAACACAAATGCCCTAATTATCAGCTCTGTTGTATCTTGCCTCTGCATCTTCAGACTCAACTGGGAATATTTCCGCAGAGAGCACGGAAAAATTACCTGGTAGAGAATACTCTGTGATTACCATCGCTACACTATAAGGCTGAGCACAGAAACAAAACAGGGGTCCTGATCCTTCTGTGGCTGATTTGATGTGGGGCAGCAAATCAAATGGAGCAGGTATGATGCATTTATTTGGAGTTTATTAAAAATAACTGCATTAAAGTGTAACAGAAGATAGTTTGTAGTTGTTCATGGACACATCTCAGTATAATATAATATAGAGTAAACAATACTATTAAAAATGGTTTCAACTGCTAATCTAAATTGTTTGATATAAGCTTTGGCATGTAAGAGTGTATATGTGCATACAATACAAGTTTTACATTTACTACCCTCTGATTTCTGCTCCTCATGCTTTTGTTGCAGCCAATGTCAGACTGGGGCCGAAAACCGCATAAATAAAAACGCAACTCATAAACCAGGATATTAACACAAAAGAAAGCTTTGCAGATATAATTGATACACGGAATCGGGAGGAATTACAATGGGGAAGTGTGGAGGTTTTCTGATGATTCGCCTACCTTTTTGCTGTAAGCCCTCAGCCTAGAGAACACTTTATCCCAAGACAAATGCTCACAGACACAGGATGTGTCCTCGCAATACAAGGGTCCAGGTGGACCAAGGAGACAGAGAGATGGCTATAGGGTGTAAGGGATAATAACATCATGTGTTAACACCCCACGCCACATTTTATCTGAGGAGTCTGCACTGATTTGACCTAAAACAAAGCATTGCAATACAACAGGCAAGGAAACGGCTGGAGCTTAATACAGTGAATAATGTGTAGGAATCGTTGTGTCAATGGTTTTAAATCCTAAATGGCTGAGAGAACGATGAATGAATGTCACAGAGGAACAACATACAACAGCCTCCCTAGGGGAGTTGAAAACCTTCCACAGTAAAGCAGCTCAGTGAGGCGCTGACATTTTTATCCTGACTTGTTAACAAATGCTACAGGAGGAGAAAATCAGTCATAGGCATAGGGAGTCTTATGGGAAGAAAAAGAAAACAAAAAGGGGAGATGAAATCGAATTTAAATAACTTTGCTTTCTCCTTTACCTGCTTCAGCTCCCTCTCTTTGGCCTGGCTGCCAATTGCTGCTTTCTCCCTTTCGGCCATGTTATTCCCTTGTCCTCCAGAGGAGAGCGCTGTGCTGTCCTGCCTGTCCACAGAGAGCTCCAGCTCCAGCAGGTTGAGGGGTGAGCTGCAGCGAGACTGGAACATGGGTGGGGATACCCGATCGCCACATCCTCCAGACTGTGGTGTAGAGGAGCGAGACTGGCCCTCCGCACGGGCCTTTGAGGTTTCGGATGATGGGGGGAAGCAGAATGGTGGGTTCTGGTAACCGCCTTGAGGAGCAAACTGGTACTGAGGAGAGTTGAACTGGTTCGGAACGCTGAAGGATGGTGTAACTGTGAAAGGGACCTGTCCTGGAAAGGCAGCCTGAAACAAAGGCTGCATCTGGGCGGGGAAGCCACCGGTGTCTGCATGGTACACTGGCTGGTGGGGGGGCACCCCCCCTGCCATTGGAGGGTACATATAGTTGGGCAGCACTAGAGCCACAAAGGGGGTGACCATGGGGGCAGTATAGGGAGCTGGCTGGATGGATGATGGGCAGGGAGGGGCCTGAGTGCCCTGGTTGTCCCTACAGCCTTGCAGAGTGGCATCAGTGTGGGGAGCTGCAGGACTGGTTCTGGGGTAAACATGGAGGGGGAAGCCTGGAATCATGGAGGGGTAGGCCATGGGGAAAGCTGACTGCGAGGTTTCGGAGGGAGACCAAGAGGTCGGATTAAGGCCGCGGTTGAGACGAGGAGGTCGCAGCTGTTGCTGTCTGTGTTGGGACGCTGTGCTATCTGAGGACTCGATCTGCCTTGCTCGCTTGGACTTGGTCTTCTTGGTCCGAGTTCCCCGCCGTGCGGTGGGCGTGGTAGCCAGTTTGCAGGAACGAGCAGCAGGTGCGGCTAGAGGGCAGAGATGATACACAGCAATTCAATGTAATGGCAGGCGTGAGACCAGTTGGTCTGCAAAGACCAACTACGAGCAGTCAGAAGATCACAGACAGGATGTAAACGAGCAGTTTTGCTAAATTATCTCTTAGTTTTTAATTGGAGTTCAAGTCAAAATCTAACCATGTCTTGTAAGTAAGTGAAATAAGAGTTGTAACTGACTGACTGAAGAGTAATGGTTGCTTTTGTTTGAAGGCTGCCAATATGACGTGTCAGTGTGGTGGTCAGATGTACCGTTACTGGCGATCGGCCCTCTTTGGCGCTCCAGGAACTGAGAGCAGTTGGCTTTGAGTGCTGTGAGTCTGCGGAGCTCCCTGAAGCGATAAAGAAAGGCCTGCTCCTCCTTCTGCGTGTGGGCTGCCAACACCTGCTTGGTCAACCCCAGTTTCTTGTAGGACTCCCGTTCCTGGCTGGGAGGTGACACGGCAGAAGGAGGCAGAGCACAGAGACTGTGACTGGATTCCACCACCTCTCCCACTCCTGGAATGTCCTCTATGATCTCTGTAGGGATGGCAGTGGGGAAATCACTTTAACGAACCGTGAATCAATGAAAGGTGTAGTTTTATGTAAACCAACTGTTCAGCATTAGCAGTGACAATGAGAAAGGTAACATAAATTAAGCGTTGTAGTTGCATTAACTGAGATATATATGCACATCATTAACAATTAAACAAAGATGGAAGCTACCATCAAAGATTAACACAAGTGGGAACCACCGTTCAGGTGTATCTGTGACAAGACTGTAAAACAACTGCACAGTCAGACACTGCATGTATGTATTTTATTAGTTATACAGATTTGTTTCATCTTAAAATTTTAAATAATCAGGTTTAGGTAAAAATGTGAAATAGTCAACCACTGGATATTCCAATATGGAGAATCACTTTTCACAGAGTGGTCTTTGAAGAGGCTGCGCTGAATGCATTTTGCTGGTGCTTACCAATTTGCTGATACTCAGTACTCGGCTGTGGTACTGTAATAAAATACTTTATAATAAACATGACTTATTACAATTATTGCCTATTCTATCCAGCTTGATCACCAGTATACAATATATAATACTGCATTTGACACAATTGTTAATACGTCATACTAATGATGATACAAACATAATTTTTTTCTTATGGATTGCAAAATCTTTGGAAGGAACTTCCAAGGCACTGAAGTTTGTTATGGAGGAATCCAACAAACATATGCTGAGTAGAACTAAAAAATTTAAATAGCAGAATGAGTTTTTCTGTCTTTGAGTTTTTGCAAAACATCCACTGATAAAAGTACACATGCAGACACAGAGACAGCAATACACATATAACGTTGCATTTACAGTGCTGTTAAAAAAAACATTTCTTACTTTCCAAACGTTCTCTGTCTCTGCATATTTGTCATGCTGTGTAGCTTCAGATATTCAGGGTTATGCAAATAAAGAGCACTAAACTGACAGTAATTCAGAGGTGAATTTTTCAAATACATGAAGTAAATTACAAAGAAAAACACAATCTCACTGCAGATATCAAAATGGACTCAACATTAAGTGAGTGGAGAACAGTTCCACTGTATTGATTCAGGAGCTGAGACAGTACAGACACACCTGGCTGAGGGGGCAGAGGAGCAATTTCAGGCAGCCGACTGACCCGGGCCAGCAGTTAGCTGTTATACCTGAGATAACAGGACACTTTGTTGTTAAATGTATCATTTGAGTAAAGTCCTGTTCAACTGTGTGTATTTGGTTCATTGGTTCATATTATTGGACACAATCAAGCAGCAGTCGGCAATTTTTTACTGGCCAAATGTGTATTCGTCATCAGTGAAACTTTGGAAGTTTGAATAAATACAAGCTGCAATTTTGCTCTGTGAAATTACAGTTTGTACGTTGCAGGTGTGAAAGATTGCACCAACTCCCTGCAGGTTTGGAAAAACTTAATTACATGTGAATTAATCACATGAAAAAGAAAAAAAAAAAAAGCACAAGCGATGTGCAAAGGTCTTACAACGCCCTAAATTGTTGATAATTTGGTGCAACTTGTTATTATATTTAAACTGAGCAGTGCATTTTGCTCCTTTCTTAGGTAACTTTTATGATCTGGTAGCTTTATACAACAAATATATGCAACAACAGTGGAAGTTAGGTTTGAAAGAGATACTTTTTTCATGGCACTGTACCTGACTCTGGTTGAGGTTTCTTGTCCCCAACATGCACTATAGTGCTACTGTAGCTACACTGGCTGGTTATGGACACCACACTTTCTGGTTTGTTAGGAACAGGGAGGGGCAGCGAAATGCCCACTACTGCTGTGGCTGCGTCACTGGACTTTTTGTCGTGAACATCCAAATGGGAGAGACCAGACTGATCCTTCAACAAGACTGGTTCTGCCAAAGAGAACAGAGAACAAGAGATTCTCACGAGGAACTGGCATCGTAGAGTTTGTGAGAGAAGTTTTAAGTCGGCCGTAGCTTTGTAAGCTTTGCAAGTTGTCAGGCTTTTCTGCAGGAACTGAAATAATGGAACATACCTTCTGACACCTGCATGCTGTTGTTGGATCCTTTCTGCTTGCCATCATCTGAGTTAGAGGATGTGGTGTCAGATGAGGACTGGCACTTCCTTTTCATGGTGAGGGGAACATTACAGCTCTCCAAGTACCTACAGGAGTCATAACAACACAGTGATCAGCCTCTCAAAAAAAACCTAAAACTTGTCAACATCAACTATTTGACATTCCAAAACGAGAGAACGAGTGAAACTATTTTTATGGAGGAGTCAAGGTCAGAATAACCCCATCTTGAAAAACACAGAATGTGAATTATCTCCACTTTTGATTATTAAATGTAAGAAACTGAAAAAAAAATTACATTACATTTGTGTCAGATGCTGAAATTGCAGTCTTTTGTCACATATTTTCTGTGGGTCACTGGATTCTGTATCATTTTAGTTGGCTTTTACCATACTTATTCTGTTATATAAGGCAGGGTAGAAAACAGGGCAACAAGTTACCCCTACCATTCTTCAAAATCCAAGTACCTGACAACACTGTCCAGACAGCTGATCTGCTGGTAGGAGTAGACGGTCTGATCACGGAAGTTCATTTCCTCTTGGAAAAGGGATCTGCTCTCCTCCACAGTGGGTCCCGACTCCCTCAGGCTCAGAGGAGCTGCTGAGTCTTTGGGTCGCACCACTGCAGGGCTCTTCTGTGCAGACTCTACTGGAGGGAGCCAGGGATTACACACTATTCTTCAACTATTTACACACCAATGTGCAGGTAATCAACGGATGGACTTACTGCCATTTCTTTTCTTGTTGTCTGGCTTGGTTGCCTGCTGCTCTTGGCTCTTTTGAAGATGTATGTCCTTACAGATTTCCTGAAAAGTTCGCTGGAGATAGAGACAGAACGTAAGATGGTAAAGATATCGTTTGTTGCATGTTGAAGCACATTTGAAGTGTTTTAAGTAAAAATTAAAATAGAGTAATATCTAATATTTAGACCACATTCAACTTTGTTACATTAATTGTAATCATATGAACAATATTAACTCTATTGTGGTTTTATCCTGCTGTCCAGTCTAAAGAAGCATTTTGAAGTTGAACAACATATCCTCCTGTACAAGTAGAACCATGCGGGCTGGAACCACACCTCACGAGAGTGTCCCCTTTTGGATTCACTTACAGGTCGGGCTTTGCCACTTATTTCTTCTTCGGCTCCTTGCACCTTGGTCCCGTTGCAGTTTTCCAGGCTCTCACTAGAGGATGTCAAGCCCATACGATGGTCGTTCCTGTTCAGACTACCATAGCCACTGGACCTACTGTTATGGACCGGCTGATCACAGATAAATAGAGATACAGAGTCTTAAATGAGGTTTTAAAAGTTTCCACACTGTTCTCTTTCAATAATCTTGTTTTAATTTCTCAGCCTAACATTTTTAACATTTGCATCTTATCGCTGCCAGCTTCTGTGATTAACAACTCCTTCTTCTATAATCTCTACTGTGTGTCCTTAACTTCTATCCATAATCATCCTCTCACCTGCAGCAGGAGCCGATGGATCTGCTCAGTTAACTCCTGGATGTCAGAGTCTGCGGTCTTCATCTCAACCAAGGTGGAGGCCGGGGCTGCGAAAACGTCTTCATTCACAGGGCCCCTGATCCAGAACAAACCAGCAGATCAGCTACTTCATTAATTTGTTTGCATGAATTAATCTATAATTGCTAATAAGAGTGGCTTATGTGAAGAAGTCAGCTGATCACTGTGCATTTCACAAAACATGCCGTGCTGTCTTGCGATTGAGAATCTTGCTGTCATTTTCACTTCATAATACATGACAGACTGGCGACCAGGGTCAAAACACTACATGATCCATCACCAGGAGAAACCCCTGACCCACTTTTCTTCAATGCCCCTAAAATGGGTATTGAATAACGAGTTATTCTAAAACACGGGACAAGTGATAGAAAAGAACACTTTGTGACTGGACTGTTGGCCAACATAGACTGTCCATTTCCTCATTGGTTTATTGTACCTCTTCCAGGTCTCAGCCTTAAATACTACAGTCTGTGGTCTATATGTGCTCTGACTGGTTGTAAATGCTGCCAACTTTGTCTGCTAGAAATCTTGTTTGAGATGGCAGCAACATGTCAGCAAGATTTCACACACAGTGACTGACGATGTCGTGTGAAATTTTCGACGAGCTGACAGACTGTATATCAGCTTTGACATTAAGACACTGTCATACTCACATTCGCACTTTGTGCCTCCCAATAACAAAGGAGACTTTGCGGCTCCATGGGTTGACGAAGCTGGACCAGCTGGTGTCAAGTATGACGTATTCTCCATTCCGTGTGCAGAAACGGATAGACGAGTGGTCAAATGGCTGCCCTGCATATTGAAGAACTGCAGAGAATACAATAATAGCCATATGATGATAGGGGCAGACTTCGGGTGCACAGACAGTCCATTAAGTCTATTTAATTGGACTCACTCTTTCTGTGAATGGCCAACATAATTGGTCGGTCATTAGGATGCAGGTGGTGGAGAACCGGTGTGCCAATCAGGTCCTGCGGAAGGTACCCCAGGAGAGGAACTGCCCTGAGGTACACAAAACATTTGGCAAAGTACTGGGTCAAATCTACTCATCTCTGATAGTTTGATGATTTGTGAAAATATGCTACAACATTTGGTTTAGCCATGAATTACCTCTCATCGACATCCTGAAATACACAACTTGGAGTGTGTGTGGTGGTGAAGATACGTTTGTCTGTTGGAATTCTAAGTGCTTTAAGAAGACATGATATTTCAATTAGTCAGCTCTAATATCATGAGAAATAAGTTAAAGTTGAACAATGCTCTGAACAATGCTCTTTCACTTGTGGTTTTCTGGATTGCCTTTTACAACCAGCAGTCAGGTTCTCACCATCATATCCGGAGTGAACTCTCTCAGCCAGCAGGAGGCAGCAGAACTGGTCTTCAGCATGTACAGTGTCCTGGACCTTCATCAGGTAGGGAGTCATGCGGAAAGGATAGTACTGCAGGTCGCCCTCACACTCCTTACCCCCACTGAAAATAAGTTAGATGAGTTAAATTAAAGTAATGCAAATAAACATTATTTGTCTTTAAAAACAGGCATTCTCAAATGATCTGTCTTAAGACTGTACGTGTGCGTTTTAGAGTTCATTTAGTTTTAATGATGAACACAAGGGGGGAGTGTTTAGCCATGTTTGGCAAGTGTTTATGAGCAACCGTAGAGATCAGATGATATTTCTTCACAACCACAGTCCTTTTTACATTAGGTGTCCAGAAACAGAGCTAAATGTTTAAGGTTTGTCATGTGGAAGGATTTGGAATACTACCTAAAATCACTGCACAATAAGGTGTGAGTGTGTGTGTGGGGGGTTTATATGTGTTTAAATGTGTTTGCGTGCATCTGCTCATATGTGTAACCCTGACCTGGAAAAAACATCCAATTACAGTTTACAAGCATATGATGTCACAAACTAATTGATAAACATCTAGAGTGGAAAGTATGAATAAAAACTTTAAACAGCTACAAGCAGCAGATGGTCCTAAACCATGCTTAACCAGCACCCACCTGATACGACAGAAGAAGGACTTCTCCTGCATGCAGTCGGATGGAGCCGACTCTGAAACAGGAAAAATAAATGTTTTAATTCAAAAGAAACACAATCTGGATGAATGTTATTCAGGGTCTTGGTTCCCCACAGTGATCAAGCTTTGGTAATTGCCATCAAAAAACATCATCTGTGAGCGCTTGTCTGGATTTCACTGCCATGAATGTATTTTAGTTTACGGTTTTAATTTCATGCACTAGCCACAGTATTTCCAGGACAATGGAGGAGAATGTGTAATTTACATAAAAAAGAAAAAACAAGAAAATGCACTGCCTGCAATTGCTGAATAAATGAATTTGACGCATTTATCATCATTACCTTCTATCCGGCTTTCAAATTTTTGCTTTAGCACTTTAGATAGCTCCGTCTGCTCTACTAGCTTAGATAAAAGAGGCAGTTTCATTCATCCTGACTGAAGTCAGGGCAACATGAACTCACTGCACTGCTAATGGCATGCTAGTAAACCTCATTCAAAGACTAAAATTATCATAGCTGTACATGTACCTGCTCCAGTGCACATGCTCCAGGAGGGCAGGCGGTAAGGCGTTGTGAAGCTGTAGAAGACGCTGACATCCTGTGGTGTCAGGAACTCCACAAACTTGGTTTCCTTGAACACATCTCTTTCGCAGTTGAGGATGGAGGCAGCCTGATCTGAAATGTAGACTATCCTTCCCGTGTTAAGAGACACTGCTACTGCAAAGATGTCCTGTTGTGATGAAGCAGAATTGACAGTGAAGGTCTAAACCAGTACAGACACCTAAAAATATTGACATGTGTGTGTTATTTGAACGATAACTTAATGACTCACGTTGTTTTTGAGGGTGTATTCAGATGTAATGCTGTCTATCTCTTCTATCGTATAAGAGGATACATCCACGCCTGAAGGTAGACTGTCATTGATCATCAGCAACTGGTAATACTCCTCATTGGCTGCATGACACATTGATTTTATTAAACTCTGGTCACAACATAATATTCAATAAATGATAGTAATGTGAAAGCTAGCATTGAAAAAAACCCAAAACAAACAAACAATGATGAACCTGAGTAAAGACTCAGCACAATGCTAAAACACTTCATACCCAGAATCTACTTTTGAACCTCTACTCAACCACTTCCATCTGAAAACATATGCAGGCTAGTAGAATTATGCGTTGAGGGACGTCATCCATTCACCTGCTTAACAATACTCCCTCTTCCCTCTTTTAAAGATCTCATTCAGCTATAATGTTTCTTGAATTGCAAAGACAAGAAACTCTTGTGGTACTAACAACATGGATGAATGCACTTGTTAAAATGGACAGCATGGTCAAAGTACAGACAAAAGCAGAAAGTATGTAGAGGTCAATGGAAACACACAAGACAGAAACAGAGAAATGCCACTTTACCTTCCACTTGTTTCACACAGCGCAGCGCGTACTTGAGAGTGTTCACCGTAGTGGACTTGTTCTTGTGTCTCCTCTCAGCTGGCAGGTGAAGCTTTAGCTCTTTCAGCATTTTAATCACCTCTTTCTGGGTCTTGGCTTTGGCAGACTCTTGACTACTGCAAGGGGCACAATCACACGTGCACAGCGGCAAATCAGATACTGATACATACATAACTATCATTTCAATAAAGATATCAACACCAAAGCACCACCTAACTATGTCAGATGCAGGTGCGCTTTAATAACTTTGGAAAGGGAGGAGAGTGAAACGGTGTGTGAGATGTTCTTTTCTCAAGACTGAAGACAGATATTGCAACAATAGCTTATATTGTTTCTCTCAAATCTGGTTCAAATATTTACTTATAGCAATGGTAATAAGCATTTATCCTTTGTCAAGATAATTAGTCCAGTGTGGCCAAAAAAATTTAAAAAAGATTATAGCACGTGAGCTATAATCTTGGTCACAGTTTAAAGGCCTCTCTGAAATCACACAACATATTGCGGTCAACATACAGGCTGCTAAAACGTCTTCACAACCACAGTCCATGTGTAACCACACCAGCTTCTTCACAAGCACGATTGTCTGAGACTGCTGATGCAAAAAGAACTGCCAAAAATTGTCTGAGAGTAGCTCCTCTACTGGCTCGTTGTCCTCACTGGGGTCCTGACTGGACCGCAGTTTGGGCAAATGCTCACCCAGAGAAGTGTTCCCCTCATGGATGAATCCCAGGGTACACTGTGACGGGCAGATGGCAGACAGAATGTATGGTGGTGTGTGGGTGGTTTGCTGATGTCAGTGTTGCCAGCAGAGTTGCTCATGGTGGGGTGGCAGACATCATATCCTTTCATTTTAGTGCAAGGACACACCGTGACTAGACCCAATAGTTAACATCATGGGATCACCTTCTGCTGCACCATGATATTTCACAGCCTCATGTTGAAAGCATTTGAAAACACCTCAGTTGTGATTAAGTTTGAAATGTTCTGGGTTTAACTTCCCAAAAACCTAAAAACCATTGTAAAATTTGTTTTGAAATAATCTGAGATAAATCTTCAGTTTTAAACAAAGTAGTGAACCATACTTGAGAGAAATAAGCCATTTTTTTTATGTGCGCAAAAACGCTTTACTTCATTTCATGAAAAATGGCAGCAAAAACAAACAAACAATTGCAATAATTATTGAAGTTTTTGTAAGTGGTGTGATTGTTTAAGAGGAGTTTTCAGGGTTGCAGTGTTGTTCAGAGCGCTAACCTGCAGCCGCTGGTCGAGGGGTTGTCCTGCTCTGAGCTCAGCAGACTGAAGGCGTTTGAGCTGCTGGGGGGAGATGGACTGTGGGAGTTGGAGCTGTAGGGGAGAGAAGGACATCTGAACTTTTTGCAACACAATAAAACACAAATGGTTTTGCTCAAAGAGTGAAATGCAAACTTGATTCTTATTCAGACTGTTTTTTTTTTAACTCCTCCATCTCCAAATTAAAATTAAAAAAAAAAAAAAAAAAAGGATACAAAGATGGGTGAATGGGTAAAAACATTGGCATAAACTTCTGATAGAGTATTTCAAGAGTGTGAATCTCACACATGGATTTCGTCACCTTGCTGAGAAAACTGGTGTTGCTATGGTGCCCAATTCATTTAATAAAAATAACAAGTATACTGTTGTTAATGTGAGCCTAAAAAAAGATCTGCCCATTTCTGCCTTTGTTGGAGTGAATGGGGAGTGGGCTGCATGCGGCCTCACCTCTCATTGAGCAGCCAGGCTACAAAAGAGACCAAATTCAGAGTGTGGGGTCAGTCTCACCCCCTCAAGATTTAGCTTAAAGGG
>KV751351.1:4764535-4793386 GCA_001698575.1 Mola mola
AAAGAACATAGCAAAACAATACGGCAATGAACAAGACTAAACACATTTGGTAGCTGAAATCTGTTTGGGTGAGAAAGCTGAAGAAATTTCTGAGGACCACAGAAGCAAAAATGACTCAAATTGACAATTATGTAAATACAAGGTAATATCCAAAAAGGGAAATCAAACTATTATAGCTTTTTTAAGAATTAGCTCATTCTGCAAAGGGGGAGTCAAGGAGAAAGGCACAGCCTACTGACACTGACTTTGTATTAACAAGCTTAACTCCTATTTAGTAACCTGACAGTAAATGTATGAAACCCCAGCTGCACTCCAGACTAATATCACCTGGAGGTCAGAGTGACCCAGGAATTACACAATGATCCAGGATTTTGCCAAACCTTTATGGCACACTGAGAGCAGCAAAGTGTTTCCATTAATTATTCTTTCAAAGAGTTCGCAATCCCCTGCTGCCTACCATGGAGCTGCTGCAAAATGTCCATTCTACTATATGAACTGGGTCAAGATGTAGTGTAGTCAGACAATCAAGCGAGAAGCCAAGGCTGTAAAAAATTGTAAGATTTAACTGGAGCAAAATGTTCTCAGAATTTGAGCTCGGCACAGTGGCTGAGCTATTTTTTGCAGAATAATGAAAAAATGAGAGATTAACTGAGAGACATTACTTGTACAGTATACCCTGCATCCTGAACATTCAACACAAAACCGCTGAGCAGGTGTTCTGTAGCAGGGTTTTTGGCAGTTTCTTTCACGACTACTCAAAGTGTGGTTCAAAGGTAAAGAGCTAATTGACATGGTTCACATATATTCAAGTTAAAGATTTCACTCCAGCTGCCAACCATAGTGACTGTTAACACATTCAGCTCATTAGCTTGTTTATCCTGACACAAGCAGACAGGTATTTTTAACATGGACAGGAAACTACAATGATGCTACCGTTCAACCAACGCTATCTGGTCCTTAGGAGACAGAATTAGGCAAGGGCATCCGCTCTTACATAAATGTAGCCTAATCACACATTGGTTCTTTTTGTTGCTCTTTTTGGCAACACTGCTTAAAAGAAATGAATATGAACTGAATTTACCTTGATTTGAATGAAGAACGAGTCCTTGTAAAACCATATTAGGTAGACATACGACCATGTAGTAGAGATTTGTGTAGCTGCTGACTAACAAGTGTTTAATTTTAACTGATGCTTCAGCACATAGAATGGACAATTAAATATTTACTTTAACAGCCCTGGGAAATTTATTGAGCCTATTGATCCTCCTCATTTCTGTGTTTACAGAAACAGAGAACATGCTTAAAATACACTAGTCAACCAAATTTTCTCTTACCAAAAGAGATGATTAATAGGGACAGTCAATAACCAGCATAATATTTAATTCATTCATGTAGTAGTTAATATGGAAAATTTGAACAACTGTTAAAAGATAACAGCCATTAACAGTAAGTTAAAGGCAATCCAAGATTATTTTTCCATGTAAGTGAATGAAAATTAACTACATGTATTTCATCCTGTCGAATAGCGGCTATGAAGATATATACACACATTACTCACACGTAAATAATCATCTAATCACCTCACAGGGCCTCTTAAAAAAAACTTAGTGTACGTCCATACATACATGCCATCATGTAGATGCCCACAAATACTGTATATATTTACATGGAACAGTATGAGCCCCTCCTTTTACATGAATGTCTCTGTGAGTGCCTTATGAACATACATTTCCTAATAATGGCTGATAGCTTCAGAAATCTTGATGACCTCTTTTTTAGATCAGTTGCTTTTCAGAACATTTAAGATCTTTTAATAGCTTACATCTTGTCCAATGGAACTCGTACTCCCTGTTGCAGATAGTTTGGAAATTTTCTATTTCAATTTTTAATCTTTTATCCCAAAAATGCCAAGTAGCTTATCTAGTAGTTGTTTGGCTAACGATGTAAAAAAGAAAAAGAAAAAAAAAAAAGTTTACTTACTTAGTTACTTGGAACCGAGAGCGTATGTATGTGTGTGGACAGTAGGGACAAGTATCTACCAATATTTTGGGAAGACAAAATTGTCCCAAACAATGTTTGAGAGTTAAATTCCAATGAAGACGCTTATATCGAATCGTTTATGGTGCATTGACAGGGCAAAGAATCATTGAGCAGTACTACTGTCGCTTGGATGCAGGAGTCCTAGGATCGAATCGCAGCCTTCATTACTTCAATAATAGTAATTAGAATTTTTCTGTCATGGAATGGTCTAACAATTACCTTTACCCTTTTATAACATACTGTATATTGTACAGTTTGTAAAAATCCAAAACTGTATGAGTTTGGGTTTTTTTTTTTCCATTTGACTCCCTGATGAAAGGTTGATGGCGAAACATGTTGGAGTTTAGTTTTTATTGGTCTTACATGAATTGCCGTAAAAATAAAGGCTTTTTAACCGTTTAAAGAGAGGGGTTTAGAAAATTTTTGTCCTTTTATATATTGTAAAGTCTTGTTGTCTTTTGTCTGCATCCTGTGTGTAAGCTTTATTTATGGCATAAGAGAGACACAGGTAAGGAGTGACCCTACCAAAGTTGACAACAAACATATCCCTGTGTTTGTACACTTGGGTAGTTGAAAGACAGTTCACCACTAATGCTGAGACAGATATCACTTGCCTTGGCTGTCAAAGTTTCTTTGAACTATACATTTACATAGATAAAACTTGGAACAGGTGGCTAACCAGGCAAGATGAGACACTTAACCCAATTACAGGTTGTTTACTATTCCTCTCTGGCCCATTTTAATGCAATCAAAAACTCATTCTAGGCTATCAAAGAATGGAGCTCTGAACCTGTTGAAAACATGTTGCTCATTTGGCCTTCATGAATTGTCGGGGACTTTCAGAAAGATCATTTTAAAGAGAGAATTTTTATGCCATGTAAACGGCTTCATTCAGACACCAGTTTAATCCTAAGAGGGTAATGGTTGCAAAATGAAATGACTAACAAATAAAATGTGTAAAATGTTGGGGAAGAGAGAGTCTAAGTCTAACTGTCTATGAGCTCATAAATGTGTTTTTGGTTTTAGCACTACACTATCAAAATCAACTGCCGTCCTGACACTTTCATTACTGCTTAGAAAAAGAAATTTATAATTAATCTGAGCAAACAGGTTAAGATATTCAGACGAATTTGACAATTACACTAAACACAAAACACTATAATATATTCCACATCCCAGCAAATTTTCCCATTCATATCAGTGTTCTGATCTAACGTAGGCTCTGTCTGTTTCATACAACCATGCAGGTGTAGCTGCAGTTAACTGTGTATCATGTTTGATGCATTCATTCCATTAATTACAGTTTAATGTCACCATCTTGTACAATTCACTTAATTTGCAAGAGCACTTACATAAGATAATGTTTAATAACTAAACAATTTATAAACATTTTGTACTGCTTCTTTTTTAGGCAACATTCTTATAGCAGGCCTTTTCTAACATTTGTTATTATAATTAATATCATAATAGTAATGTAACCTTAAAGGCAACTAGTCCGTTTTTTAAAATGCGTGATGCATGATGGTTTTTCATGTCAGTGATATCTTAAGTAGTTGTAATGGACAATGGCAGCACGTTTCAAGACCACCCAAGGATTTATCTAGTTTTAAATTTCCAAGTGGCTAAAAAAAAGAACTGGTGCCTTAATGTTCAAAAAGAGAAGGAATTGTTCTATTGCAAAGGCAAAATAAAGTTTGCCATTTTTGAGTTCTAAACCAAAGGGGTTCAAACCATGAACTCTCCTCTCCTGCTTTAGTTATAGGCAGGGAAGTTCGGACCCGACACGGCGCCAAACCATCCTCTGATTGCAACAGTAAGATAAAATAACTTCTCCCTTGCCGGAATTACGCACGTCACTCATCCTTTCTCCTCTTGCAACAGCCACGAGAGTTGCTGCTGATGTACTGCACAAGGCTGAGCCATTTAATGGCTTTTCACACGCAGAATCACTGTGGAATTAAGTTCCATGTTTTAATGCTTAATATTGAATGTTGTTATTGAAAGTGCAAGGGTAAAATATTTTTTTCATTGAGTCAGCATCAATACATGGCTTACCTCAATATTGTATTTGGGTAAAGTTATAGTCAGTGGTTAGTTCTTCCATATCCTCTATTCAGATGGGTAACAGCACCACTAAGAAATAATGCTTAATGCCCATTGTTATAGAAATGCAGTTTAAGTCAAACACAATCCTGTATCAGAACTCAAAGTACTTTCTTGAAAGAAATTATGGACAAGCTGGTCAGTGTCAATACTGGATGATATTGATGTCTGATATGCAGTTACGGTCAGGTAAAAACCTTGCAGCTCCATTTTTGACCTGCAGCACATGTTCAGATAATTCTCTAAATTGAATTTCTAAAACTCTGTTCACAGACAACTCAACGTGTTTTGGAGGCATTTAAATTAGATAAATAGCTGACAACCGCATGTGTTCCAACTGCCTGAAACCACATCAAACTGATATGAAAAGTGCACTCTGACAAAAAAAAAAAAAAAAGGCACAATGTCAGACAGCTGCACTACATAGGACGTATGGGATGTCTCGAGTCTATCAGGGGAAATCCTTTATCACATCTCGGCCCAATCGGAGCTGCGTATGAACTCCCGCCATGTGCTGCGGCACTGGACACTTTATGTAAGGCGTTATGAGAGTGTTTTCATGTGACACTGGCACCAGAGACAGCACGTCCACAGCTAGGCCCAGCGAGTCCCCACTTTAAACAACTCCTACAAGTATCGTTGTGAGGTTTCAGTTTCCCCGAGTGAGGCATTTTGGCCCTCTTACATAAACCCGAGTTCCTCTGAGAGCAACACGCTCAGCTGGCTACGGGACACGGTCTTCGCCCTCACCTGACGCCGTCCCGTCCCGCTGTCATGTGGGCAGGGCTGGTGACGTGCTGTAGTCCACTGACCACCAATGACCCTCACACTGACACAGTTATGCAACTTCGGCGCTTTACACTCAAATAGTACTTCACGTACTCAGGGACGGCATCATTCTGGGACTATCTTCACCACATTACAACACGCTTTCATCGCACGGTCAACAACGAACAGCTCGCATACGTAAAGTAAAACTCGACCAACCTGACGAAAAAAGGGCAAATCCTCTCCTGGTCCGGGTGTGTAGAAAGAGGTTTTTGCAAGGCTGAATCCACGCTACGGTTGGCGCACGGGCGTCACAGGTCCAAGGCTAGTGAGACACAGCTTTCTGCCCCGTTCAGGCTTTCAGACACACCGGTTCCCTACCCGCATCTCGAGCTCAAGGCAGTGACCTCATTTCGAGCTCCTCCCCAAGCTCCTTCTATTGGTCCGGAGAGCCGTCCATCACTCCGTCATATTACTGTAAGCCAATCGTAACTTCCCGCCTCCGTGAGGGCGGTAGGAGTGAGTGTCGCTCCACGCTGTGATTGGTCGAGAGCGGTGTCAGTTCTTTTATGTAAGGCTGTAACCGCTTTCACGTGGAAACGCACGGCTACGTGTAGCGTAAAACCAGCGACAGCAAATCAGTGGGAGGCAGCTGCCGTTGAATGAGTCCGTGTAGATGGTTGGTTCCCAGCGGCTCAGCGAGACCGGCTGTTATCTAAACGGTTATACAAGTGTGCGTATGACCAATGTGGCTTTGGTGCTCAGTCATTCGCGTAAGCACGGGCTAAAAGATCGTTGACGGAGACAACTATATGGTAGAAGTAGACACAAAGAGTATTCTATCGTGGCTATTATCGACTTCAAACTCATGCTTCTAACTAAGGACCAGTACGAGTGACGTTGCGGTGTTGTAGTTAACATTGCGTTTAAGAAATATGTCGTGAATGCGACACATGGACATAACGCAATTGTTATTATTAGTCCGAAGGTTATTTGACTAAATTATCCATACGTTAACGATTGCGTTCCGACCAACAGCTATATGCAAGATAGAAAGACGACTTTTTATCCAATAGACAATAATACTGCGGCCAACAATTATTTTCATTAGTAATTAATGGTTTAGTCCATGAAATGGCAAAAAAAAAAAAGCGAAAAATGCAAACGATAGTCTCCCAAAGATTAAGGTCACGTCTTAAGATTGCTTGTTTGGCCCAACCAGCGATCATTTATTCAAATAAATGACAGAAAGCAGAAAATCCTCGCATTTAGTAAGCTGGAAGAAATCAATGTTTGACATTTTGCCCTGGAAAATTCATTCTTGTTCTTCTTTCAGCTTTACCGATGTATTTGTAGGAGTCGCCACAGCGAATCATCCTCCATCTCTCCCTGTCCCCTGCATCTTCTTCTGTCACAACAGTTAAAGTATCTGCATATCCTCTCTCACCACATCCATGAATCTCCTCTTTGCCACCATTGCCACCGTCTCCAAACCAAAAAACATTGCCGGTCTCACTTCCCTCTTGTACAATTTTGCTGCTACTCTTTTGTCACACATCACTTCTGACACTTTTCTCCACCCACTCCACCCTGCCCGCACTTGCCTCTTCACCTCTTTACTACACTCCCCGTTGCTCTGAACATTTGACCCTAAGTACTTAAATTCATGTACCTTTTCCACCTCTTCTCCTTGTCGTCACCAAGCATTATCATCCACAGAGATTCCTGCCTGACCCCATCTGTCAGTCTGTCCATCAACATAGCAAACAAGAAGGACCTCAGGGCCGATCCTTGATGCAGTCACACCTCCAACTTGAAGTCATCTGTCACTCCTACAGAGAACCTCACCTTTATAGTACTGCTCTCATACATATACTTTAGCATGCACCTAGCCAGTAGACTGGAGTGGAGGCCCAACACCAACGCTGTGTACAGGTAGAGGGTGAGCAGACTCTACTTCCTGAAGAGGCTGAGATCCTTCCACGTGTGCAGCAAGATGCTGGAGATCTTGTACCGCTCTGTTGTTACTAGTGCACTGTTCTTTGTTGCAGTGTGCTGGGGGAGCAGCATCAGAGCCAGTGACACCAACAGACTCAAAAAACTGATCAGGAGGAGCAGCTCCGTTATTGGCTGCAAATTGGACACCTTTGAGGAGTTGGTGGAGACGAGAACACTGATCAAACTGTTATCCATCATGGATAATCCGGAGCATCCTCTCCATCACTTCCTGGATAGACAGTGGAGTTCTCTCTCCAACAAACTGATCCAGCTCCACTGTCACGAGGACCGCTTCAGGAAATCATTCCTGCCAAAGGCCATAATCCCCCTACAACTGTTCTCTGTCCAACAGATGGAGTGCACAATAGAGGTTTTTACATGGCTGCACTAGCACTCATAATTCAGTAATTGTGCCGTACTAACATTCTCCATTGCAACAACATTTATTTTTCCCATCTCGTTGTGTATATAGTCTGTCCATTTTACTATTTTTGCTATTTTGTATTTCAAGTTGTATGTGTATATGCTTATATTTATATTTATGAACAGTACGTTTTTTCTCTTAGTCCTATTTTATTTTAAACTTATGTTTCTTTCTACGTTTATGTTGCTGCTGAAACAAGGGAATTTACCATTTTGGGATCAATAAAGTAACTCTGAATCTTAATCTCAATATCATGCACCAGTCTAACATACTTCTCTGGCACTCCAGACTTCCTCATACAATATGCTTGGAAAATGACTGAAAGGATTAATTGAATCATGTAGGTGGCATGAGATCTTGAAAGACAAACATAGGCTTCTCTACTATACGACTCAAAGCTTTTACACATCCATCATACATTATTCTTATATATCTCTATTAAAGTCCTATTAATGTTGAAAGAAATGCAGGAAATAAAGTATATCTAACACTAATGCAGACTCTGCAAACAATTACACAATGTTCATATTATCCAAATACAATAATTTTATTATTACAAACACACCTCTATGTTATTTGGGACAGTTTTGATGGTCTCTGTTCTTCCGGAGAGTGTCTCCAGTCACATTGGCCCCTCATTGGCTGGGTTTGAACGCAGCAAGCTGCTAGTCGACCCAGTTGTTAGTGGTGAATTAATGACCTGGTTGTGGCACCGAAGGTACGATGACTGATGCCAGCACTTGTTAGCCCAATTACACAGTCTAATAATTTATGATGTATTTTATGAGTTTGACATCCCTTAATTCATCAAACTGTGTGGTAGTGTTTTGCATTTCTTCCTGCCTAAGGGGACATCGTCCTAATGGAGACATTCTTGAATCAACCTTATTTTTGTTTTTGTTCATTTCTACTAAATACCTGCGTGTTCAGTCAGATGGAGTCAGTGGAAGTGGCTTTCACATTAAGGCTTACTGACGTAATTGGAGCCGTTTCACTACATTCATAAATAAATACCTTAAATGGCAAAAGCTGCATCAAGTACCAGTACAATGGTTGATACCACAAGTTGACTACACAGTATTTCTATCGGTTCTTTTTAAACATGAACGTTGCCTGTGTTTCCATACAAACAGTGAATAATGTTGGAAGGTTTGCAGTATTTGGAAAACACATTGGTCAGTTTTATTAGGTTAATCTCATCCATCTTTTTTCACCTTTGTCCAAAGCGTTAAAGTTTACACTTATCTAATGTGCTTCTGTGCCTGTATTTTCTACACCCTACTTTCTCCAGTTTATGCAAATTTAAAATGTGTATTTAAAGGTTTATTAAACACAAAGCCCTAAATGCAGAGTTCTTTTTGAAGCTAATTATTATTAATGTCAGCTACTGAATAACCACATTTTGACTGGAATATCATCCATTATCTGATAACTCTCCCTTTAAATCAAACCAGAAATTTGTCTCTATTTCAAATTTAATCTTTTTTTTTTTTTTTTTTTTCAAGGAAACCCATGGAAACACAAACTACCGTTAAAGTCCAAAAAAACGCCAACCCCTCAGCCCACCTTCATACACCTCCCATGATGAAAATAAAAATTCACCCTCTTTAAAGTATTACAAACCGTTTTGCAGACTAGAAAGAAGATCTAACTCCTGTGTGGGAGGTATAAAGGATGATCCCAAATTAGAACCGTAAAGTCTTGCATTTAACCGACCATACTTATATCCTGACACACTTGGTGTGAAATTATAACATGTTTCACACTATGCTGACCTCCATTCACACATTTAGATAGCTGCTGTGACACAGTCTCGCCATCTGCTTGAGGAAGAGACACCTTGCATCAATTGAACGTCAAGACTAGATGAGAAGAGAGACAGCTGTCAGCAATGGTATTCTCAAGTACTGGAAAAAAACTGTACTCACAAAACTAAGCTAATAAAATTGTATAAAAGTTATTTAAAATGTTTTTGTCTTGATTCCCGAGTCCACAGATGGGACATCAAATGTGCAGTGTGAGCTATACTGCACTTACATGGCAAATCGAGTCTTCACGTACAGAACAAAGCACCAGATGGTGGAAAGAACTAGCAAGTCTTGACTGGTGCTGGTTGCCTCGTGCTCTATGTGAGGCTGAGCCAATGCAAAAATAAAAGGTGAGAAATGGGTTCAGAATGCCAGGCATGTGTCGCATACATGGAACGTGACAGAACCATGGAGGAACCCACAGGATCCATTACCTTTGTTCTGGTGCCAGGTACCTCAGAGGTCCTCTGTCCATGTCCTGACAGGTTAGAGCTGTTTTAAAAGTAAGAGGGAGACTAATGCTCTAAGAGGCAGGTAGTTTTAATGTTGTAGCTGATCGATGTGTAGTGCAAAGTCACATGATGGTACTGTTAGTCTTTGCTATGACCCCAAAGCACTGTTATACCTATATCTAAAATACTGCTATCCAATTAAGAGCCTTTGTCCAATCCTCATTAAGATGTTTTTCATTTTTGGACCATTTAAGTCAAATCAAAAATGAGTGTGGGTCAGTGGGGCAGGGAGAGGGAATACACATGTGAAGAAAGAGATTTCCTGTAAGCCACAGGTTGTATTTGAGGTCGTTTTATTTTCAGACTTTTATGAAAAGTGGCGAAATCACGCCGAGTATTTCTAAATACAAATATGCCTTGAGCAGAGACGAAACACATTGCAAAGCTGACGTAATCAAGTGTTATTTTTTTCAACTAATAGCAATATCTGAATTAAAACTGGCACGGAGCATTAAAAAAATCCTTCTGTTTTTAAATAAAATGGAATAAATCAGTCAAAACAAATGTGTTCCACTGTCACTGGAAACAACTCTCCTATCCCTACTGCTGATCCACCCTTACGCTGCCTGTGACGCAGATATCCTTTTATGTCACTGCCTGGGGATTAATAATATCCGTAATAACCATTTATGGTTCAAAAACATGATGAGACACGATGATGTGTTTCTCTTGTTTGGCGTGTCTGAAAGTAAAGGTGTGAAAGTGACGCAAATCAGCCCAGCAGTCCTCCAAGGCTTGTATGAAAAGAGGGGCATCCCTAGTTTGAGGGATCGGACACTGAGGCAGCTATCATATACCCTCTGATCTTCATCAGTATCACTGTAAACTGTATGCCTGAGGCAAGAAACAGCCAGGTGAGTTGATAGCGTGATTGAATAAACATGGAAACTGTCAGGAAAACAAACAGTGGTGCTGACTCAGACAGGTTGTCCTAGTCAACTAAAAGGCGCTCGAATCACAACTGAAATTGTGTTTGTGTATTGAGACCTGATGAAAGGATAGGGTCAAATTGTACAGTTAAGGATAAAATCTGTACGTTGTCTTTTGTTAACACAAAACGTGACATACCAAGGTGTAGGAGGATGAAGCATAAACTGAGATAAGAAGATAAAACTGCTCACAGGCTTCTTCCTCCCACACTGAGATGAAGAGTTCCTCCGCAGTCCACAGTTTGAACTACGTCACTAACAGAGATCCAGAAAAGGCTGCGAGAAGACGTGGGATACTTTCACATCAGGCTACGAACATCAATGACGGACTGCTGCCGCTTCCCACGCTTCCTATTTTACATTTTTGTACATTAGGGAGAAACAATAAAAGCCTCTTTTCAGAGCCTAGATGAAGCCCAAAATAAAGAAAAAAATGACAGATTAGGAAGGACTATCAAAGAGAAACTTTGTGTAGATTAACTAGATAATTAAAGAGAGTTCAAAATTATGTGGCAATTTGTGCTTCCTGCTCAGTTCTTAATTTGAGGGCAAACGAAGCATAAGCATGCATTAAACTGTCACTTTTCCTACCAACAATGTGTGAGTGATGTGTCATATTTCTCAAACTTTGGAATTGGGTTGATGACAGAGGGCACTTTGGCATTTTGATTTCTCAAGAGAAGAAAGATGGCCCGTGACTATCAGACTGAGATCAAACAACAAAACTCAACGATACTATGATCCTTATTAGAGTGCTTAAAGGATGTTACCCGGAGCCCCACAGAACTGCTCATTAATTATACAGCACATACAACACGCTATACAGCACATCCCCTCTGGCTGTAAAAGCACAATAGTAATCACTGAATATGGAAACTCCAGCAAATTAGATCCACAGGGACTTGACTGACTATCTCAAATCTGAGACAACCAATGCTGAAAACAGCAGCAGAAGTAAAATTTGCTTTTTTGCTGTAGTTACAAAAGATGTGGATTGTTAGTATTCCTGCTACAATTTCTAAAATTTTGCTTGTATTTGTCAGTGTTTCTGTCATTTTTGTCAGTATGAAAGTCGTGCCGCTGTGTAATTGTATTAAATGCCAAAATGATTTATTTATTAACTGTTGGTAATGCTGTGTGTTAGTTGGAGTCAACCTGAAAGCCCAAAAAGGACTAAAATTACTTTTCTATCTTCTTGAATGATAAATGTCATATGTATGTTTGTGACCATCTTAAAATGGATCTATGTGTTCCATGCATCAACAACTCTGCATCCCATCATCCACAAGTGATTTAGCTCTTTCATCTTGTGGACATGGAGGGGATCACCCTCAAACAGATGCCCACGACTGTGGAGAAAATATGGCTTTTGTTTTATGATAAAAAAAAGTTTGCTTTGTGTAGGAGGTGTGTAGGACTGCATGCTGCTTTTGTTTATTCTTATATTATGCTTACTTGCATGGCTGTGAATGGGTTGTCTCTTTATAGTAGGTGGAACCCGGCCTCTCCCCGCCTGTGAACACGCTACCTCCTAAATGCAGTTTGTCAGTGACGTGTGGGTAGCTGTCGGTGATTCTGACCAGAGGGGTGTTTTCTCCTTTATAGAAGGTAAAGTCTTGCTGTTGCCCGCTGGCTTCAACACTAACAACAATAATAAATTATTATTATTGTTGTTAGTGTTGTCATTTATTAATTTATTATTCATTTTCATACCAAACTAAACCAGCCAATACATTAGACTGTAGAAAGTGGGCAGTGAAATATGCAGCTTGGTATCAGGTTTGCTGCTAGCCCACAATTTTTAGGTCACGGAGCTAGACAATGTGGGGAGTGGTGAGAGGTAGTGGCGGTTGGGCAAATATAAAGTATTAACATTATCTAAACCAGGGATGTCAAGCATACGGGCCGTAAGCGGTCCACCAGGGGATCTAGTTCAGCCCTTGGATGATTTTGAAAAGTGTGAATATTGAAAATAAACATAGCTGATAAATAGTTCAGATGAAACTGTTGACAACAAGGTCTGGGAATTATCTTCAGTAACTGGGACGTCATTCCTGAAAAGAGACGTTGCTATTTTTAAAAGAAAAGAAAAATTACTGGTGCTTTTACTAGCTAAAGCAATCTAGTCTAATCTCTCACTATAAAGGAGAGATCTCTACAGCTATATCTTGAAAATATATATGGACAAATAGCACTACTTGACTTTTAATTTGATGTAAACTGGCCCCTTTAATGTTTTTAGATCAAAATAAGGGGTATTTTCTAAATTTACAGTTAGGTCACCTCCACAACAGATTTGAAATTAAAAAAATCAAGATGCGTTTGAGGCGGCACAGTGGTGCAATGGTTAGCACTGTCGCCTGACAGCAAGAAGGTCCTGGGTTCGGGTCAGGGTGTTTCTGTGTGGAGATTGCATGTTCTCCCTGTGCCTGTGTGGGTTCTCTCTGGGTACTCCAGCTTCCTCCCACAGTCCAAAAACATGCAAACTGGGGGTTAGGTTAATTGGTCACTCTAAATTGCCCGTAGGTGTGAATGTGGATGGTTGATTTTCTGTGTCAGCCTTGCGTTGAAATGACGACTTGTCCAGGGTGACCCCAGCCTTCGCCCAAAGATGCTGAGATACCCTCCCTGCGACCCCTAACAGGATAAGCGGTAGAAGATGGAAGGAAGATGTGATTGAAGTGCAAACTTTCAGTTTTAATCTAAAAGGTTTCACAAGAATATGGCATTTACTGTTTAGGAATTACAGCCACTTTATTCAGAGTACCTCCATTTTCAGGGGCCATTCCTTCATTACTACAGGACAAATGAAACATATAAAAGGTCTGGAGTTTATTTCAGGTGTTGAATTAGCATTTGGCGAGGAGCAAAACAAGCGAAGGAGGCCATCATTAGGCTGAAAAAAAAAAAAAAATCTGTCAGAGATATAGCAAAAACTTTAGGAGTGGCCAAATCAACAATTTGGTACATTCTTAAAAAGAAAGACTGCAATGGTGAGACCAAAACCATCAAAAGGCCTGGAAGACCACAAAAGACAACTAAAGCGGATGATGGCAGAATTCTTGGTGAAGAGAAACCCCTTCACAACATGGATACAAGTCAAGAATACTGTGGAGGAAGGAGAAGGCCTGTCATTATGAATTATTATGAATGCAAATACAGAGGGTTTACAACAAGGTGCCAACCACTGCTAACATTTAAGAACACAAAGGCCAGATTAGACTGCCAGAAAAACATTTTAAAAAGCCTCCCAAGTTCTGGAATCAAATTGTTTGGACAGATGAAACCAAAACAAGTTTGTATCAGAATGATAAGAAGAGAAAAGTATGGAGAAGGAAAGGAACAGCTCATGACCCAAAGCATCTCACAACACATGTCAAACATTGTGGAGGTGGTGTTATGGCAAAGACATGTTTGGCTGCCAAAGAAACGGGCTCACTGGTGTTAATTGATGATGTGACTGCTGACAGAAGTATCAGAATGCATTCTAAGGTGTATAGGACTATACCCTCTGCTCACATTCAGATAAATGCAAATGTGAAAGCAAATCACAACTTTTTAAAGGCAAATAAATTGAATATCCTAACTGTATCTAGAATGGCCAGCAGTTTCTCTTTAAAAGTAGTTCTCAAGGGGAAATGAATGTCTCTCATACATGGAAAATGCTGGTTATCTTACTATTCAATCTAAATGTAAAGTGTGCAAAAAATAGTTTTCCATCTCCATCTGTTCTTCCAAAACAGTTATAACTATGAGTTTGCCTTAAATCAAAATTAGTGCTCCAGAATTTTATATTAAACATTTTATATCCATTTAATCCTGAACAAAAGCACCTGCTGCTTTATCAAAAGCGCCAGTACCACACTGCATTTAAACCCTGTTATAATGATCCCTCTTTCACAAGTACAGATAGAAGGGCAGAGAGACTTAAATATTCACATTTTATGATGCAGATCTTGCATCAGCAGCTTTTCCTCTGAATCACTAGCTGGAAGTGATTCAGCCGCTCCATCTTTCCACCTGCATGTGGAAGAGATTGATTACCTCAAATCTGGCACTGAGAAACTGCTGACAATTTGAGTGACGTTCCTGAATAAAACAGGAACATTAAAAGAGTGTAGATGATGGAAAAGATTGTTAGTTAGGTCTTTGATGCCCATGTTTCTTGCTCGACTGTGAATATGGTGTCCTTAGTTGGAACCCAATGTGCCTCCATCTGCGAACACACTCTCTCCCACGTGCAATTTGTCAGTGATGTGTAGGCGAGTGTCAATACTCCTCTGCACAAACTCATGAATTTTTCTCTACCCAAATGTGACATATGCCACAGATGGCATTGGCTCTTTGTCAACAGTCTTGTCAATGCCCACCACACAGTTCCTTTGCAAACTGTATACTGTATTATTCAGGTATTGTAACGCAATTTTCCAAATGAGACATCACTTCCTTTGACAAATGACAAACCCGATCACACAGGTAAGAATTTTCTATAAGTGTGAAGGACAAGGTCATTTGTTCTACACAATATTCTACTAATATCTTCATTTTAAATACACGTGCACACCTCTTACTTGCCTAATGCCATTTCCCGACCCAATGAGCACATGTCAAAATTCACCAGGAGTTTTATATTTAAAACATGAACACTTACAGAAACTTCTGCCGGTTTCTTACTCTAAGGATCCATGAGAGGAGCATAACATTCCAAGGCATTGGCATGTCGAGATTTAGATAATTGCACTTTTGAGGATTAACATACACATTTAAACTGATTTTAATGTCTTTATGCTATGTTGCACATCTAGATCTGAAAATTGAAATAATCTTCTGTATAACATGAGCCAGTCAGCAACAGCTAAACTGGTATTGGTCTGTGCCAGTCATGTCATAGAAACACTGCTGGAATAAAAGATAACCCACCAGATTAGCTCCACATATGGGTTCTCAAGTTTTAATTTGTAGAGCACTAATACACTCTACAATGTTGACTAGTACAACCAATTCTAGTACATGAACTGCCAGAACTGGCATGAAAATGGGTATATATTGCCCCCTGCTGGCATGCAACAAGCATGACTGAGGTTTGTCTAATCCAGGGCCCTTATAAATCCAAACCGATTAAAACTTTGTAAGACTCATTTCACTGCTCAGTACAAAATCTAATTTTAGAAAAGATGACAAAATCGACATTTGTTTATTTTTTATTAAACATACAGTCAAAAAGTCAATCAACAAAGCTTAATCATTAAGAACAATCCCCAAGTGGTAACAGCATTGTGGTAAATGCATGAAAATTGAAAAAGTGCAGACGTGTGATGGATCTTTATGTAAAATGTGCACGTTAAATATTTGCATACCGCTATTACCATGGTGATAAACACGCTTAAACATAATCTCAAACATCAAGTAAATTTAAGATTTTTTTATTTCCCCAAATAATATAAGGGAAACATGAACTGTATAAATATGTATATACGGTATAGATTAGACAGCATCTCGTATCCTGTGGTGTCAGGTCTCACACTGCGTTGACAGCTCAAATATCATGCGAACAAACTGCTTCTCAGAGGCACACAGGGTGGGTGATGGATTAAGACTTTTAGAAGTAAGTCGTGACCACAGGAGTGACCCCATGAATAAGCAATGTCGGGCCAAGGTCTCGACTCAACAGGTCCATGTGGTGTAGGTAAGCACGGTAACGGCTTGTGTCTGCAGGTGGACGGGGCAAATACAAGAAGCGCACAGCAGGCTGAGGAGCACTGTGTCCACGGATCAGGTTGTTGACAGCACAGATATATTCCTCAGTCAGCTGTGTAGCATTACTAGGAAACATTTGGATACCATGTCCCAAATTAGCTTTCTTGTCCTCTGGTCTCCGCGTACTCCCCTCCTCGCTCTGTGTAGACTCGACAAGAAAACGACCACCTGGTCCCATTCCACCATTTGCACCTGAGCTGAAATCCTGAGCTCCTTTAGCATCACCCGCAGCTTCGTCTCCTCCTCTACCTTCAGACTGCAGCCAGCCTCCACACACAGGAAGAGGCGGAGTCTTGCCTGGCTCCAGGCACGGGTCTCATGAAGCACGCTGGCCAGTTGCAAAAGGAACAGCGAGCAAATGTCCACATAACCTCGACTGTCGGGTCGCAGTAGATTCAGAGGCCATAAATCCACATACAGTCCTGTCATACTGAGGTGACCTCTGGCCTTTCTTCCTGACCCCAGGACCTCCTCCCGGTTGAACTGGTTGAAGTAACGAGCCAGTGTCACATTCTTCCCCATTTTTAAAGCATCAGCAATCACTGACACATATTCCTCCTCCTGAAGGTCTTTGGGGTCCTCAGCACCCCGCACACTGGGGAAAGAGGGGGACCGTTGCTCTTGAGGGTCCAAGGATGGACTCAGTGCATCCAAGCCATGGCCTGTAGAGAGGAGAATTTTACCTTGGAGGTGGTCCTGAGGGGTGCAGTCGTCATAAAAACCCAATATCAGAGTGTTTGGCCTCATTGCTCCAAAGCCTGAAATAAAAAGTAGGTTCTGAACTCCTTGTCGCACAGAGTCAGCCAAGGTAAGATTCACGAATGCCTTGATGTTCAGATGGTCCACTAGAGACAGCCAGGAGTCATAACTGCTCTGCAGAGGATCAGAGGGCAGTCCATCTGCAGAAGCACACACAGACACAAAGAGGCATGTCATTCCTTCAAGGGAACCATATTTTTGTCAGTGCTTGCACTGTTTCGAAACATATCAAACATACAGGTACAGACAGCCGAGATTTGTTTTACACTACAGTAAAGGCCATTAAAACAGTGGTTTTAACTTCTGGGAATCGAGCATGAGATCCCCAAACTAGCAACCTAGCTCCATCTCCTATCCTCGTTTCTGGTCCTCCCCTTTAAACAGTACCAGAGCCCTTGAGAAGGGTTCACGGACAATTGTTTTGACATGTTGGTCTTCATTGTTTTTGGCTCTTTTATAATATGGGAAGAGCAACCTTTAATGCTGGGACAAGGCATACTTTTAAAGATTAAGCAATTTGCTGTTGTGAGAAGTATATATTTAGAACCCACATTCATCCCGTGGCTCAATTATATCCGGCCCACCGAGATAACATCACAATCGTAACTGGACAATCTGTATACAACATGCATATCTTTAGTTGAAATTTTTACACATTTTCACCAGATTTAAAATATTTTCCACCAGAATTAAAATATTGGAGTTTTGCTTGATGGCATTGTTAATGAATAATAGAATTATTCTACATTCTTGCCTGTGATGAAACTGTTTCTTTCGAAATGACTCAAACCTGCTGATATATAGGCATAAAAAAAATTGCTGATTTCTGCTGAAATTTAATACCTCTGATGAAAACATGGTCCCTTTAAGTGAGTTGTTTGGCCCTTAATGTCAACCAAGGTTTTAAATCCAGCCACCTCTGTGACTGAGTTTGACACTCCTGCTCTACGCAGTAACTCTGAAAGTAACCTTGAAAGGAACAGAGCAGCAATAACAGCTGACACTCAGAGGCACTGCCCAGTGTTTTGCACAACAATGTTTTTTTTGGAGGTGGCTGTATAGCCAAGACGCTGCTCTGTTTTTAGTCAATTTTTCAATCAAAGTTGGGAACACACATTTAGATTCTGATGTCTCCCTCTTTCTTACAAAACTCTTACCCAGTAATCCCAGCCTTACATGTCCCAGTACATACAGGCCACTCTTCTTCAGGTCATTAATGAAAGTCATGAGACCTGTACAGCTGCGAGGATTTGCTACCATCAGCAGCACCTGTAGCCTCCAAAACTTTACGTGATCCTTACGCACATCCAACATCAACAGGTATTTGCGCACCTTAGTAGATAAAAATAGGGGGAAAAACAGGTATCAAATACTTATTCATACAACATTGTATTATATGGATTATTTATGAGACAAAGATGGCTTTTTAGTGACTGTGCACCTGGTGGAAAATGAGAGCCTGGCTGATGTAACCCCAGTTGCTAATGGGACCGAGGTACTGGATGAGCATTAGGAGCAGAAGCATAAAGACTATGCTGACAAATGCGTAGATGGCATTGATCAGGAACATCATAACTAGGCAGCCAAGAATGCCCAGAGCGCAGGTATGCCATGTAAAGCAGCGAAATGAGGGTCTGAACACACATATAGACAAACACACAAAAGGGATAATGGCAGAATATAGAATGAAAAAAAATCAATTTACAGTCATGATTAGATGAAATGCAAGAGTGAAAATAGTCAATATCACACAATGTACCTGAAGTTCGGTGCAGAGGCCCATTCAAGAGCCAAACAGGCCAGGTTCACAGCAGCATAGACCAACAGGAAGAAGACGGTCACAATACTCGCAATTGTGTTCAATTTGCCGGCGAACAGCACCACCTAGTGGAAAGAATATTCACATTCAAAGGCACCCCTTGAGGAACCGCTGCATAATAAACCAGAGGTTCTCAAACATCAGGCTGCAGAAGATTCACCAAAATGACCAGAGAGATGTTTTAAAACAAAAAAGAGATAGATAGATCTTTTAGCATTTAGTGCCATTTGGAGCTTAAAATATTTCATGCTTCTTACAAAATTAAGAACAATTTACATACAATACCTAGACAACACAAACAGCTACAATTCTCTATAAGTCGTTTGACCGCAGTATAAACCACCAAAGTAAGGTTTATTTTAAGGTTTAAATTACACCTCATCTTCTAGGGCATCTCGAAAAAATATTGTGATTTTTAAGTGTTGTTGTGCAACTAAATTGAACATTTGATATATTCTAGACTTAAACACTACATAAACTAGAAAAATTCAACTCTTAATTTTGGCCCATAGCTCAAAAAACAAACGAACCAAAAAATGGGTTTAACTTTTTGAACAAAGTTACAAGATAAATAAATATTATTTTCCATGATACTGAATATAACAGTGACCTCAAGAACACATTGAGATGGTCTGCAGTTGACTGAAGCCGTGGGGATAAGGATAAGCACATCCAAGTCTGGTAATACTTCTCAACCAGAAAAGGGGGGGGGATTGCCCACTCTGAGTCTGGAAAGAATTGGTGATCCAAGTGAAGGAGTTCAAGTATCTCAGGGTCTTGTTCACAGGTGAGGTGAAAAAGGAGCGGACCACTGACCAGGGAAGCATTGGCAGTGATGCAGCTGAGGTGAAAGGTGAGCTGGAAGTTGAAGCCATCAATTTAACGGTCAATCTACATTCCAACCCTCACCCATGGTCACAAGCTTTGGATAGTTATCGAAAGGAAAAGATGGTGACTACAAGTGGCCAAAATGAGTTTCCTCTCAGGGTAGCTGGATCTTAGAGATAGGGTACGAAGCACTGACATCCAGGAGGAGCTGGGTAGAATCACTGCTCCTCCTCACTGAGAGGAGCCAGCTGAGATGTTTCAGGCATGCCCCTCTAGGAGGAGCAGAGTAGGGGAGACCCAGGAAACACTGGAGAGGTTATGCATGTTTTCCTGGTTTGGCAATGCCCTGTTGTCCTCCTGGAGGAGTTAGACTGCTGCTCCTGCGACAAGGATAAGCGGATGAAGACAAGTTCGAGTTGATACTTAAGACTAGTTTATGTGATGTGATGCTACGTAATAGGAAACTGAAATTAGTGTAATAGGCTCCGTCTCCCTGGAAAAAAATATTTCAAGCTTTTAGTGTTCTTGATTTGACAAACATTTATCCACGCAGAAGCCGGGCAGTTTTTGCACAGCTGAGTTGTAAGTGAAAGATCAGTAGATCCAAATAGTCAGTCGATATTGAAACTTATTCCAGGCTTAAGCTCTTGAGGCTCTACCCTTATTTTTAGTCAAAACAAACAAGCAAAATTAGGAATATGGATGCCCCCTGTTACTTTTGTTCACTGAAAAAAAGAAAAGAAAAAAGTAGGTGAGGAAAAAATTAGGGTATAAATGTCCCTTTTCATCTTTTGTAGTTCAGTATCAATTTAATGCTGTATAAATGCCTGTCACTGTCCATCTTTAATCTTCTACTGCAGACAGCAATCAATCCACAATGGTTATAAAGATATCCAACGGGAAGATGGATGTGTTTCACTGGGTGAAATGTTGTCTAACATGTCAGAGCATTGTGAATATGAAAGGGTTGAGGTTAAAGGCGCAGGAAGTAAATCTGTGGTTTAGCAGAGCTCAAGCAAAACTCCATGCACAGGAAAAAAAAATCGTCACCACTCATCATGCAGTGTATGATCCTACCTGTGCAAGCAACCAGGAGATGAGCACAGATGCCCAGGGGTTTCCACCACAAGATGTTTTCCTCGCCAGAGCCAGGACACCACCTGTAAAGATTCATAAAAACACAAGCAAAGTCCCCGTTATTGCTCATATATATACAAATTTCATATATTCAGCATTCAAGAAACTTACCAAACAGGTTGTCTTTGGACAGTGCATACAGGATCCTAGAAGCTCCTATGAGGTTACTCATGGCAGCTGAGATTGTGGAAGAGTAAATCCCAATTTTTACTAGGGGCGGCCATACATTGATATCTGCCAGGAAACTGTAATCTCTCTGGAGAAGACGACTATGGATGAAGGATAAAAATAGAAATATGAAGATGCTCAAGATATTTACATTAGCATAGTAAGAAAGTCTCAGTGTGTTTGTGTCCAACCGGTCGCAGGACCACGCAGACAGCAGACTCAGTAGATTGTACGTGATGAAAGTTATAAGAACAGCTGCAACAGTTCCTCTTGGGATGGAATAGCTGGGTTTTTTCAGGTCGCCTGGAAATCAGGTGATAAAAGTTCTTCAACAAGAAGCTGTGTCAATACCACTATCCTCTGTCTACTGCACAAAAACACAAGCCTATCAGTCTACTTCTCTGAAACAGAAAACTGTGTGACGCCAACCATCTCATTTTAATTGTGAGCAGGAATAAGGAGATGGTCTTGAACTCTGATCAGTGGGGAAAGCTGGTCTAGTGGACAAACAGTATATGATACACCCATCAATCATGTGTACTCAAACAAGTCAGACGTCACATAGGGAGGATGACAAACTTAAAGTCACAGTACACACACCTCAGTGGAAAACATAACATTTCTTTGAGTGAAGATCTCAGACAACTTCAAATGATCAACAAACACCTGGACTGTCCAATGTGCCTAACAGGGAATACACTTCCTAAGGAAACTTGAACCATTACATTTAATCAGGGTATATTAGATTGCTTAGTTAGAGGACGTCAGTATGGAGCGGCAAACTCACTCTAAAACTAAAGACTAAGCCTCTGTGAAGTTGATGGGGAGGAACTAATAGCAGCCTCTCCAATCAATACAAAAAGTTTGAAGCAAGCTCAGAGGATATTGACTGACCCGTCACACATCCTCTACTCAGGTGATAGAGGACTCTCCTTTGTACACTCAGCCATTTTAAAGATTGCTTTGCTCCTAAATCTATCAAACTTTTTAACAATATGGGATATGATTTTTTTGTAATTTGGTACAGCTGGTGCTTGATTTCCTTTACATCATTTGCTTCACTGCAACTCTAAAGGAAAGTATGCATGTGACATTAATACTGTTTAGGGTTTCCAATTGTTGCTGGGAAATGTTTTTGTTGTCCAGGATTGTAAAATATAACTGGAGTGGCCATCCCTTTCTATCTCACAGTTTCCTGTTCAATAAAGCAAGTGGTCTTCTTCCATTTGAGATTCTCTGCAACTCAAGAAGCATCATATGATAGCCACATTTTCTCTTAGGACCTTAATTAAAAGAATAAAATGCAGCTATTCTTTCATGGGTTTTTGTTTTTTTTTTGATTGTCACAGGTTCCATCACCAAAACTGTGACAAAGCTGTGTATTCTTTCCTTTTTTTATTTACCCGAAGTTGCAATAAGGACCATTTTTCTGCTCAAAAAACAACTTATTTGGGTTACTTTAACACCATCTTACCAGACATGTTGGAGCCAGCCATGATTCCTGTGCAACCGTTGAACATGACAGCAAATACTGTAGCAAAACTCATAACGGCACCAGTCGTGTAGTCAACTGTGTAACTGGCTAGAAAGAGTGGGAGGAGGCTAGATTATTCATACAGAGCAGAGATCGCTTACAAAAAAAGTGGAATGTCAAAATGGCCAATATTTCACATTTTGTATCTTCTGTTTAAATACTTCAAAGTCACGGATTAGCAAATCTGAGTTAAGACTACATCTTTAATACAAGTTCAACACATAAAACAAGGTCATCATAGCCTATAAAAAAGTCCAACCACAACATTAGACGTGTCCAACACTTACGCAGTAAATTACCCTCCAGGGATCGGAGTTGAAAGCCAGAATAATTGGCTGTACTCTGCCCGGAGTTATTTAAAACATAGCTAACCGGCAAAGTCACCACAAGGGGCCCCACAATGAAGAAGCTGATGAGGATGGAGACCAGGACTGTCATGACAATAATGAAGACAATAAAGGTGGCTTTGGCATAGATGTGAGCTCCCACCTGTAACAACAAGACAGTTAAATTCAGAGCTATTTAGAGCTACAGTGCCTAGCAAACACAGGTCAAAGGAAAAAAACAAAAAAACAAAACAAAACTGTAAAGTTAAACTGCAATCTCACCAAACAGACAATGAAACATAGGAACAGCAGGGCAGTAGCATAAAGCAGAGACCACCAGTATCCTGAAGGCAAAACCTGGTGGAGACTTGCAACAGCTGCAGAGCCCTCTGAAAGACACCGTAAAAACAGAGCTTGAGTGCTACTGCCAAAAATAACATTTTGGACCATATGATTCTGATGGAAAAAAGTAATTGCCAATTGTTTAATTTCTTTGAACTGCCACCTTTAATTGCATTACTGTAGTCTGCTGGCATTTCTTTCACTTGACTTCAAATTGCCAGATATGTTATACATCTGATCTTTTGTTCCCAAACATAATCACAAGTACTGCACTACTGAAGTCATGTCCCTTTTCTGGAATATACTCCCTCACAACAAAGCTACCTGCACTTTCAGCCATGGTTGTTCTTGTTCTGCAAAAAAGTATGGCACCATTTGATCAACAAGTTGGGATACTGTCGTTTTTAAACCCATATTAAAAAAAAAAAAAAAAAAATTATAGAGAAAATTAATTGGATTACAGTTAAAAATTTGACATGGTAGACTACAGTTTAGATGTCCCATCATGTCAGTGAGCTTACCCTCTGGAACACCAAAGGCAGAAAGGAGAGCTTCAACCAAACCCAAAATGTAGAGGGCGCTGCTGCACACATTGGCAAAGAAAAACATGATCCCAATGCTGCCACCAAACTCTGGACCCAAGGCTCGGCTAATCATGTCTGGGGATCCGAGTTGAAGAAATCTAGATTCATATGTATGTAAACTAGCTAAAATCAAATCTTGTTGTGACAAGAATCACTGGTCAGGTCTAGATCAGTGCCAGTGGTGTATGAAACAAGTCATAGGAGGGAGTCATAGGAGCTTTAATCACAGCGGTATGTGGAACTTGATGCTACTGTGTACTGTTTCTCTCAGCAGTAAAGGATACAATAGGCACCTCCAGCATCTAAAGCCCCATTGGTGGAGATGGCACAGACGGAGAGCACGGTCATCGTGATGATAAAGTAAGCCACCAGGAACATGGCGATGGACTGGTAGAGCCCTGCTTGACCCACAACAAATCCTGCAAAAGGAAGAAGTAAATCTTATTATAATGTCGCATCCAAGTCCGTAACTTCCATTTGCAAAGTGACAAGCAGGAACGGTTTGAAACTGATTCCATTCTTTACTTTCTGGGCAAAAGAAAAACAAAAGTTAGCTGCTTTTTTAAAATGAATCTTTATTGGGGTTCTGGACAGCTCATTGGACCAAATAGAGGTCAAATTGGGTTCTGAAATAATTTAAAAAAGAGACTCAGAAGAATTAATCTAAGGCTGATACTGAATGATTTCATCCACTTTGTTTTTTTGTTGTTTTTTTTTTTTAAAATCACTGACCTTGATGAAAGTCTGCAACATCAATGAAGCTATGTCAAATCTTAATACGAAAGGCTTTGAGAGCATTTACATTTTACCAGAGAGAATGACTGAATCCAGCTCATAAGTGGTAACTTATATTGTAGGCATCTCGTAACTGCTAACCTGATGCCATTTCAAATATTTATTTATTTTTTTTTAAATTTGGGCTAGTGTTTTAATTTTAAGAAAACAGACCCTTTATACAGCAGCTATATTGGCAAAAAACTGTGATAAACAAAAGGTGTTAGTGGTCAGAGTTGCTGCATGATTAACAACTTTCCCAGTGGGGAAATTCAGGGGAACAACCTTTCATTTGGTTCAAAAAGCGTACATAAACCCATCTTTTTTTAAGTTTCCATGAGTGACAACACAAACACAGCGAAGTTGGAAGAAAACGACTTCCCAACATGGAAACTCCGCCGTCACGTGTTTTCTGAATGATGCGACAGCCATGATGCTTCTATTGTGCACGTTGGCTCTAAACCACATGTGTCAAACTCAAGGCCATGACTATTTATGTGGCCCTCGGGGGATTAAAAGGCATATAATTGTCCTAAAACGGAAGCAGCTGCTCGCCAGCATACAGTGACCTTAAATACACTTTCTACAATTCAGAAAACAATTCGCGCAATAAAAGCATATTGCCGCTAGAGTGCAGTGTTCTGTCACTCAATCGGTTTTTTAGCAAGCGATGAAGTTGAAATATATCCACGAATTATACCAAAATGTCCAAGAAGAGAAAAATTGACGCTGGAGGTAGAAAATAATACGAGAAGTTGGAAGCCGAATATCTGTTTGTGCTTCAAGGAGAAAGACTGGTATTTTTTGTTACGAAGATGTTTCGGTGATGGAGTACAACTTACACCGGCACTTCCACTCAAAACACGGAGCTAAGTATGCTACTGTTAGCCTCGAAGGAAAACGTCATCGTTGATTATTTACAAAAGCCTCTGCCAGAAGTGATGCAGCGGTGAAGGTCAGCTTTATTGCCGCTGAAGACATTACCCGAGCTGCAAATTGTTTTTAGGAGGGTGCATTTTTGAAGCACTGCACGCTGAAAGTGTGTGAGCAGGTGTGTCCCGACCAAATGCGGGCTTTTAACAGCATTTTTTGACACAAAAAAAAACATCATCGCAAACGGAGTTAAGGAACTTGCCGACAATCTGACAGCACAGGTGGCCAAAGAGACGCACAGTTACCAGGCCTTTTCATTCGCTGTTGACGAAAGCACCGATATTACGGATACAGCGCAGTTATCCATTTTTATACGCACTTAGCTGCATGAACAGCTGTTTTCACTCATGAACCTAAACAAGACCACGCTGATTTAAGGATTGATACTGCACAAGACATAGAGCCAGACATTGACGGACTGACCTCTGGAAAACGCTGTCAGACATCAGGGCAGAAAACAAATTAGTATTTAAAAAAACAAAATATAATGTACATTACCATGAATGAGAAAAGTATTCTATGTGTACAATTTGACGGCTGGACTTGCATTGTGTTTTCTTATTATTCTCAGGACGTGATATATGGATGAGGATAATGTGATGGTAGAGTGAGAAAGGATCTTATTCGAGAACAAGAATAAGCAGAGTTATCTCAGTTATTTCACACAGAACTCGAGCTTGAACAGTGCATCTGTGAACTCAGACAGACTTAATTGACATTTTGAGCTAATTAAAAGATCTTTTTTGTATGTGTGTCATATTTTCAGTGTTTACTACAAGTGGATGTGTTCATACAGTCAAATGTAATCTGATTCATTCTAGGTTTGCAGCCAGTTTTCACACATGTCCTTAGCAGCCCACATTTATTTGCTGCATCTTAATTCTGCACCTGTTAACTGTGACAAAGTTTTGAGCAAAGTTAGTAAATTGGTTTTTGATAATCCTTGTCCCATTTCACTTGAACTAATTTCTGTTTCTTCACCTGATAAATAAATGGTATTTATGTTACACAGCATTGTGCTTGAATATATTTTTGTAATAATGTGAAAAGATGTTCAATTTTAAATTTTTAAAAGTACTAATCAAATGCAGAGACAGCAATTTGTCAATACGGTTTCCATAGTTTGTTGATAATTAGTTTTATCGATACAGTCTGCCACAACTGATCCTTTGAGGTCATTCATGATCTTGACGTGGCCCGTAATGAAAACGAGTCCGACATCCCTGCGCTAAACGGAAGAGAAGCCTAATTAAGTGCAGGATATTAATTACACCTGTGTTTACTCGTGATTTCATGTCAACGTGGCTGCTGTGGAAAAGTTCTATACTTTTTAATAGATGTTTTCCCTCTCATATTTTTATTTCTGGACCTCTTCCACTCACCAATTCGGAGGAAGACAACGACGCTGAACATGGACAGTAGAGTTGGGATGACCACACCGAACACCACTCCGAGCTTCCGGGCGGGTCGGTCCCTGTCCCGCCGGCTGTCTCCGAGCTGCCTGGCCTCGCTCTGTGTGGATACATTTTTAGGCTCCGGATCTCCAGCGGTGAGACGGTAATGTAGGAGAGGGGCCTTTTCAGACATTTGTTTGCGTGACTACTCCGAGATGACGATCCCCCCCGCACGCCGCTACAGCAGGTAATGACGACTCGTTAATGGCGACGATGACGTCGCTTCCTGTCGGCCTAATTGGCCCAACCAATAAGTTACAGTTTTGTCCTTGATTAATCGACTGGCAAATTTGGTTTTAGATTGTACAATGTTAGTGGATAAATAAAACAATTACATATACACAGTACTATGCAAAAGTTAGCATGAAATACTATACTACAGATAGTTGAGATTCCAGCGCGGTGGCACAAAATCGCACCGGTAACAGCTCCAGTATATCAGTTCACTGTGCTGTGAACGAGTCTTAGGCCACCATTGCATTTACCAATGTTGTCGTTGCCCCATTTGTTCAATTCCTCAGTCTCTTTATTGACATAAAATCAGAGAATTCAGGAAACATGTATGCAGTGTTAACAAAACAACTGGAAAAAAACTGGACAAAACAGCTTCTAAAAACTAATGTGTCAAATATTTAGCGTGACCTCCCTTCACTTAGAATGTGTTGAGCTTTCTTGGGCAGATAAGATGAGATGTACTGCACTTATCCTCTTGTGTATTACACCAGGTTTATTCAAGACACGTTTCTCATGGATCGTTTGAGCTTTGCTTTTTGTGTCAAGCAATACGCGTCCTATATTAGCTTATCTCGAGGAATCTTGCTAATATCCAAAACCAAGTCATATCATTCCATTCCACTTGCGAAAATACCAAAGATCACAGAATCTGACAGATGTAGAATCATAATTTTGCATCAGCAAGGCCACTCTCCAAGAGAAATCAGCAAACGAAAGTGGATGAAGATGTGGCGTTCAAGCTGTTCTGAAGAAATGTGAAGAATCAGGAAAGGTCAATGACAATAAAAGAAGTGGAAGGACAAGAAAACTTTGAAAAACTGATGAGAAGAATTTAGTTTTTTGAGACACCAGAAGAGGTCCAGCAAGGACCTGGCTCAGCATCTGGCACTTTCATCTGGATGCCAAATTGACCTCCTACAGTCCAAAGAAGCTTGATCAGAAAAGGTCTTTGTGGATGGGCTTTTTCAGAATGAGAATGGGGTGAAAAGGCAAAGGTACGCTGAAGCTCATGTCTGAATCTGATAAAACACTGCCAGTCACGGACTTAACTCCACAGATTCCAGACCTGAGTATTGTAGAGCTAGTATTGCATCACCTGGACACAGAAGGAAATACTAGACAGTCGAAATCTAAAGAAGAGTCAAGCCACTTCATTATAGAATTTGTATTGTTTCTTTTAATTTTGTGTACATATTTCATTTTCTGTTTGTCTAATAATTTTGCTTTGTGCTGCAGCCTATCAGTAGTCCTACTTACTGAACTGAATTAATAGATGAACAAGTAATCAAATAAATGACCATATGAAATCAGAGTTTATTGCATATTATTGTACACTGAAATGGTTTGTATCATAAACAATATTTCTTAATATGTAACATACATGTAACATACATATTTAAGATATTTAACAATAACAAATACTACATAAAAGTGCAAAAATATATAGTAATTAAATTCATACAGGGAAGGTACAGCAATGCTTTCCAGTTTCTGGAAGACTCGTAAGCATATTTAAAGTACTGCTAGTTTTATATTGATACAAAAATGGCCTTCCTTCCTACATACATTCATTTGTCCATGATGCTCATTATTGCATTCATATTGCTTTATTTTCTCCTT
>KV751351.1:4793399-4810765 GCA_001698575.1 Mola mola
GAGTCAAGCAAAAATTTTACATAGGCAACAATGTGAAGAGAAACTCCAATTCCCTCAAGCGGCATTGCTGTAATGGATTTATGTTCTTCTTTAGTTACCCTGGGGTTTTCTTGAGCTCCTTGTTGGTGAAAAATTTTCAGACCAGTGAAGCAGTTCTCGTGTCAATGTCAAGTGCATCTGTCTTGCAGGTCGACCGCGAACTGCTCCAGTTTGCCTAAGATCAGTTGGTTATAGTTGAGCAGCAGCGTCCTCAGACTCAGGGTGCTTCTAGGAACACAAGACAGCGTGCTCACCACTGGCCCCTGCTGGTTTAAACACAAAACACAACCACTCATCAGATAACAGAGGAGCAAAAGTGAGGAAAGGAGGCTGGAAATTAAACCAAAGAGGGGAGTGTCATAACGCTCAACACTAGTGTCAAAAATGGCACTCACACATAGAGACACATATTCAGAAATTCAGAAATAAACTTCCCAATGTTAGGATATCATGTGAAGCACAGATCTTAGGACGGCCATCTGGTACACTGCCTCACTGAGAAACTATGCGCTGCTATCTTCTTCTTGTCCTGAGGAAGGAAGGCTTGGGGTCACACAACATAACATCACCACTCTGAGGGGAACAGATATTCCAGCAAGCTAGGGGTTAAAGAGGAGGATATTTCCATGCCACCCACAGGAAACCGATAATGCCTCAGAATCAGATACAAAAAGCATGAGAGAGAAGCCCATCAAGACGTTCGCCAACAGACTGATTGACTTTACTTTGCTCTATTTTGTTGTAATTTGTTAGTGGCAGAGACAGACTGATGTTGGTTTTTTTTTTACAAGCCTTTATTTCTTTTTAAATATTACTAATTAAATGGTTATACGCATCCAAGATATTGATTGAGTGTCAAATGTGGAATGATTTTAATCTTCCTTTGAGCAAGAAAACACTAAAAGAAGGTCTTTTGCGCTTGTTTGCATGCAGTTTGTGGCTGGGATTTCTCCTTACACTCAACTGAAGGTATGTGAGAATGTGCAGGTAGTTGCTGATATTGTTCTCCAGTCTCAGGAGCAGCGAAGCGGCACATCCTGGCTGGCCTGGGACCCTCATAACCTTCATACCCTCAGTAAGAAGCCTCAAGGATGCGACTATGTCCCCTCTCTTCTCCTGGTGCTGCGGTAACACATACAGAAAATGAATACAATGAAATATGTTTTCATTAATTGATTTTAATGTTTAGGTTAAAGCAAACCAAGTTTAGGTTAAAGCTAGAATAAGCTCAGATAATATAGTTGTGTCAACATACTGATTTGTTTTCCCAAGATGCTACATGAAGCTCAGTGCAGGCCAGCTGAACTGGTGTGGGGAAGGTCATGGAGCCATTACAGTTGCTCTGCAAGGCCAGAGACATGGAAGCGACAGGTGAAACGGCATAAATTTGAACAACAAAACAGACTAATGAGAAACGTCAGGTAACAAGAAACAGACACAGGATTAAAAGAGAGTTCGGGTCGGTATCTACTTCATGTTAAGAGACACTTACATTAAGGGTTTTGAGTAACACAAAGGATATTTTTATTTCCAACATTCCATTATATTTCATATAATACATATATAATATAATCATATTGCATTCTTTAGCCTTGTCGGGCTATCAGTCCTGATGATTGAATCCCATACTGAAGTAATTTTTAAAAAAGGTGTAGTTTGTGAACTTTTAAACCTTAAAGTTTGGGAAACAGGACTTAGGTTGAAAAATACCAGAATTCTACTTTAAATACAGGAGAAAATAAAACAGTTATATTCTCACCAGTGCAGTCTTCATCTCTGCCACAATATTCATAGCCCTCCTGGCGCCTTTATTGCACACAAAATCTGTGGGTTTGGTCTCAGCATCCAACACCACGGAGGCTACCATACAGAGCAGCAGGAGTCCTGGACAGACGTGCTGACCGTGCCACAAGCCAGCTTGTCTCACCTGTAACAAGCGTGTTAAAGTCCTCATAAGTCAGACTTTTCAGGCTCACTAGTCAGTGCTTAACGCCATCCCCTCCCAATTAATCCTCATTTGCTCCATTAAAGAAAGAGCCAGGTGGAAAACTCCAAGCGCGCACTTCATGGGAGCCGTGTGTCCTTTTTATCGTCCCACCTCTCGATTTCCTACGTCCTCTTTCAGCAGTGGGAAGTGCGTGTTATCTGTCCTGAGAGCAGGATGCGCTCCAACTTCCCTGCTGCGCAACTATGGTAAAGGCTGAAAATGGCATTTCATTGTCATCACAGTGAGACTATCCAGAGCCGAGTTTTTCAGAGCATTCTGGGAGCACGCTCACAGACAGAAAGGTTAATGATTTATTATTGTGAAAGACTCCATTTACTCAGCTGACATCAAACCCAGTCATCACTGCCAGGAGCAATTTGCTTTGTTTGTCAAGGTTTGCTCTGGCCAATGGAGATAGCTGGTTTGGGTTAATATTTACAAAACAGGTGTCAGGGGGACTCACACAGCCCACACACACCAAGTGGGTGGGTGTCTTTGATATAATGTGCCAACACCACTTGTAAATCGTTGTTTAACATTTCAGACAACCATAGGGTTATTTTGAATGATAATCACAAGAACATGTTTATAAAAGCTGGTTACATTTTTGTTTGATACTTTTTTCTTTAACAATCGTGCTTCTTTTTGCAGGATGGACATGGGGAAGTCACTGCCAACGTGATTATCTATCCGAGGATAGTTTGATAGCTTTACTCTGTGTGTGTATCACTCAGAAAGGCAGGTGAACAAGCGGTCTTCACCCAGATGCGCCGCTATCATCTGTCGGGCTTTAACGACTGCGGGGCGCAGCTGGAAGACGTGCTGACGCTCCAATTCAATTGCCACGTGTTTGTATATGTGTGGTGGGGACTGCTAAGAGGTTTAATAGCTGTCAAAGTCAAACATTAGAGAAAACATGGGGGAATCCACCGTCCATCCCTGTCACCGCCTGGACGTTGACTGATCCGCCGTCCTCTTCTATTTGCGCACAAGCTCTTTATTTTCGCCATGATCGAGGCCAATTACGTCTATTATTAGAGGTGTGTGTGGTCACATACAACGAGAGCAAGACGCAGAGACAGAGAGGGAGAGAGAGAGAGCACTGAACAAATGTTTTCTCCCCCCTCAGCCTCCCCCTGTCTCTGCAGTCGATCCTGACCGCCGGTAATTAAGACGGATGTGCGACGCAGCTCCGCAGGCAATGACCGGAGCGCCTGAATTTCTGCACACGGAGAGCCATGACGCTGACAGTGGGCTACCCGCATTGCATCACGGACACGCCACCCGATACCCAGCTGTCTCCCTCCCACCCCATTTAAAGCCAACGAGAAGACTGTAGCGTCCGAGAGTTTCTTTTGGCTCACAATTCCACGCAGGCTGGTCGATGTCGCTCCTGGTCTCCGAAGCCCACAGCTGCCCTCTCCGGTGTGCGCCGCTCTGGAGACGCAGACGCGGTATTTACGCGCTGACAACTTTGGCGCGGCGCTGAATGGATTGCGCAACCTGGCAACCTCTGGAACCTACAGAGATTCCCCCTGTCGTGCAGTGCGGTCCCCGGGAGTCATCCACTGTCTGTTTGCATCATCGATTAGTCGTGCGCTGCAACCTGTAGCTGCGTGCGCCTTTAGTTCAGGCATCGTTCCGCCGAGGCGCAATGGAGGGACACAGCTGACGGTTTTAAATCCGTAGCCCCGAGGAGGAGAAAGAATAAAAGAGGAGGAGAGCAGACTCTGGGGACACCGTAAGTACCCTGCGTGCTGACAAGACCGATCATTGTCTCCTTTCTCTATCGAAAGTGTCAAATCCATGTTTGTGTTCACAACTTTGTCGTTGCTCAAGGGCGAATTGAAGGTCTGCTTGGATATGGTGCGCATGCTGGTTTATTCTGGTGTCATTTTGCTACTATTGCCAAGCATTTTGGGGCAGATGCAGCCAGCTGTAAATACTGGAAATGGAGAAACATCCCACACATTTTAATACTTCACATCATGGTTTCAAGAACATGCCCCATACTGCATAGAATTAATTTAGAATTACTTGAACCTAAATCAGAAGTTTATTTTGATCACAGCCCTAAAGGCTTTTGAGCATTTAATTAAAAAGTCTTAAAAATGTATTTGATCATCCCTTGGTACTGTGTCATCATGTGAGAATGTTGAACTATTTTGCTCTTCACGTTTGCACATGGACATTAGGGTAGGGGTATGTTTTTATTTTATTTTAATCCTAAGCTGGCATCTTTACAGAGGTGGGTTGTATAAGAATCCTGTGGAGATGGAGAGATGTGGGTCACTGTGCTGTTGCTCGGGGCTGCAGAGCACCCAGTTTCTCACCTGCTGGGGCCAGAGCACCCTTGCTGTTCCCTGTCTGTGACCACCAGCTCCCCAATATATGAAGTCAGTCACGCTCTTTATTTATGCGGAACGAGGGAAAGATGATGTGAAGGTTTGTTTGTGATCGCCTAAGGTCCATATCAACCTGATGTGCAGGAATGATGGGGTTTGTGAATACACATTTGGGTGAAACCCTCCATGTCACTCTGTGGTCTCTGGCTCGTTCTGGTGCCTGCGGTCTGGTGTTCTGATTTGTTTGCCTTGCCAGTAACCAATCGGCTGCAAATCTTGTGCAGAACTGTTTGTTTTTCAGCCAGTCAGAGGTTAACCTGTGTTATGACCTATAAAGGATCAGAGACTTAATATTCAAACTTGATATTTGATATTGTGAATGCTTTAACTTTTTATGCAATGCCATTTATTTACATTTATATTAATTCATTGATTTGGTAGTGTAGTTTTAAAATAAAGTAAGAAATGAGTAAGGCTAGCATGCTGTTCTTGCTTTGGCCTGCGAAAGTCTTGAACTTCCTGAAAAAACGAAGGCAATGGGCTGAGGGATCTTTGACTTCTGATGAGGCAGCAGTGAATCCTTTGAACAGTTATTTTTCCTGTTTGAATCCCACTTGGCACCACATCTTTCAGCGCAGTAGATTTTCCAATCAGTGTGATGCACCTCCATATAATCTTTAATGGAAGCCCAGACGAATGAGCAAACAGTCTTAGAGTCCACATGTCACCTGGGGAGAGGAAATGATCTGACACAGCCTTCATGTGTAAACTTTTCATGTTGCATAGAATTTTTGCATGAGAAGTGCTTCTATAAGCACTCACACACAAAGGCACAAGGGGTTTCATGAGCCTCAGCAGCAATAGTTGTGGTGTGGTTGACCTCAACAATTCACTGCGAAGTGATAGGCAGCAGATTGTATAGAGGACTGGTTCTCCTGGATGTCAGGCAATGCATACATTCAGGCAAAATCTGCTTTGGTCACCAAGATTTACAGTTTGTGCAAATGGGTAATAGTAAAGGGAAAACCAATATAAGGTGTTTAGTAAGTTATTGCAACGATATGAAGTTATAGTAGAGCTTCAGTAGTAGTATTTGCTGAACTATGCTGTACCAAAAGAAATTTCCTGATCTAAAGCTTTGCCGGTGCTGGTGGTGCGCACTGTCTAAAACATTTTGCTCCAAATCTCCTCTCACTGTTCAGTTGAAATTTGATATCGGTAAAGCACAGTGCATGTAATCCACACCACTTTCACACTCACACCACCGATGAGGGTGCCTTGACCTTGTTCCTGCTCAGTGGTGTGTGTGTCAACAACATGTGCGTGGCAACACCTATTTATATGGTTGTACTACTTGGAGACGATGTGTTGGACCGAACTGCCCCTGGAGTAAAGCTAAAGGCAGTTTCACAACCTTGTTTATGCTGTGGATCGTCCCACATATTCAGGTGGTCTCATCTTGGCCAGCTACATTTCTGCAAGCTTTAAGAGGCCTTTAAAACAAGTGTAGGTATACATCACCTCCAGCCACCAGTGCTGTTTGAGATTCCTCCTCCAGATTGACTCCTGTCATCCTAACCACTCACATGATGGCAGGATGGGCCAACAACTCACCTGACCACCCCGAGGTGTCAATAACCCTACTAGAGATTAAATACCTGGCGCTCATCATCAGTTTCTAGAGCTGAAGAAGCGCATCAGATGAAAAGGTGAAACGTCTTCATCAAGCTAAAGGAGGTCTAGTAGCCTTTGACTCAAGCATTTATAAAACAGAAGCTACACCTGAAAGCGCCTTTTTTTGCTGACCATTTCCAAAGTTGACTGAATGAATGGTCATATTTTGTAAAATCACTTTAAGGTAAACTAGTGCATGAGCCAGCAGCTATAAATAATGTAGGCTTACTAATGAGCCAGACGCAAACACAGTTCTTTATTCACCTCTGCCCGCCTTTGTGGCTTTATAAAAGTGCCATGTACCCAACAATCCAACTACTCATCACACTTCAATCCAGTGACTCAAACCGGGATCGAATTTGAGTCTTCCAGAGGCGCCACACAAATTGTAAAACATCAGACACAAAATAATGATAAAAATGCAAATTTACATGTATAAAACTCCTCGACATCATAAGCTCCAGTAACAGCAGATCCAGCCCCACAGTGAGCGTGGAGGAGGGAGGAGGTGTTTTGCAGTCCGGCTCACACCAGCGCTGCTGCGAGGCGACAGCCAGCAACGCTCTCATCTGGCTCGTGCACACACGCACACACACAGAGGCGTCGCCTCATGCACAGGGCTGGTGATGAGAAACCTGCTAAACTCCGCACACATGTGATGGCAGACGGCCGCAGACGGATCGCTCGCACTCCCAGCACTCTCGGATCAGGTGTCTTGTTGAGGATATTGCAGCAATGGTGAAGGACAAGGCCGAAAACCGGACGCTTCAGTATCAGCAAACTTTGGTGAGTGTCGGATGAGCTAATGGATCGTTCTTCAGTCATGCGTCGGTGCGTGCAGCGGTTTCATTGACTGCATCCAGCTGCCGCTCACTCGGCTGTATGAGGAAAGTGTGTACGTGTGGCTTTTATTCAATATTCGTGCATAGAAATTCAGGATAAAATAGTCTTTATATGCTGTTTGTCTTCTTTCTTTGCTGGTTATTATTCAAAGCAGTCATTCGCTTTGATCCACAGGTGTTGCGTCACTCTCAGCCTCTGCCTGGCCCACCTTCATAATTAATTCCTCTCAATTTAGATTTCATCAAACCATGTCAAATTAATTTGTTCCACTTGAAGAAATACAAGTTAGACTATCTCAGATCAATTTATGTATGGCCTAATGGCTCATTATTAAGATGTAAACACCTATGAAATATAAGATTAAAACTCACCGAGCTCTAATGCATTTTGCCCACACCCTCTGTCCTCCTTATCTACTCCTTATTTTCTTGCAGATCTAGTCCCTCCTCATGCCCCGTCATGTGTCCAGTACCATCACCCCCGCAGTCCTTTCTGTTCACTAAAGTGGCCCATTCCATTTTCAACCGAACATGGAGTGTTTCTGAATATTCATTTTTCTCATGGACCACTTGTGTCATTACAGGACTAACAGCGATGCCCTGAAGCACTTTGCACAGTGATATCTACAGCTAGATAAAGACAGATTGGCAGTTAGTCAGGCAAACCATCCTTATTTGTATGCCAGCAACTCCCTTTTCTCTCTTTCTGTCCGTGCATGCTCGTGTTTTCATGCTAAATCTGTCTGTCTTTGTGCAGCTGTGCTGGGCCCCAGAGCAACAGAAGTGTTTCTCTCCCCTTGTTAGTGCAAAGATCAATGCTGTGCCATGTGTTTCAGTGTAAAGATCAATAGTAATGTAAAATTGCTGTTGGAGTCTCGGAGGGCTGTAACGTGCTGTCTGCCCTCTCCCTCTCCTCTGACCAGATCTTTTAGATCAATGGCTTTATCATTTACTCCCTGCGCCCAGTGTCCAAAAATAGCTGCGCTCGTGCACCTTGTGTCTTGATGGTGTCTTGCGTTGATAAAAACTGGTCGCACTGTTCTTGGAATAACAAAGAAAATGAAGAAATAGTAAACAGCAAGTTATTTCAATCTGATAAGTGAGGGCTCACGGAGTTTCTCTGCAGTCTAAAACAGGATTTTAATGTTGACATAAGGATGACTGTTACTGTTTACTGTTTGCCCTCAGCAAGATTCTGAGGACTTCGATGCAGATGCTTGAATTCGGGCTTCACAGAAGCCCCGGTGCTGTAGCAGATGACACAGCGGATGAGCCGATAGAGGGGAAAAAAAGCTACATCTGCAGGATAATTTCCCCAAGAGCAAAGCGGTGCAGAAATGTCATCTTCTCATTCACAGCAACTGTACTGCATGATAAAATGCCAGTTCCCTCCTGGAATTATATTTTCATAGCAGTAATCCTTATTGAATCAGCAGCTGATTGATTATAACTTATGTTTCCTTTTGGTGCTCGACTTCTATGATCAGCGTGCATTCGCTGTGACAAACTATTAGGATAAAATGTGTTAGTATGTATTATATATATGGGCTAATGACTGAATAATTGATGTAATTACGTTGCAACTAGCCAAGATTTCCCTCTGCAACATGAACCACAAGGAAAACAATCATTTGATATGTAAATGACATCCATTCTGAGTACACACCAGCACAGATGCCGTATTTTCAGCCACTGCACCAAACGGTTTTCCTAGAAAGCATAAGTGCCGCTGAGTTCATTACCCAAAGGGGATAGTAAAATAGAGAATAAACATGCTATTTATAACCAACAAGATATTCCTGAATAAAGCAAAGTGTGTAGGAACTCTCTATCCTAGGTGCTTGCTGCTGTTCTCTGAGTCATTTCTTAAGCAGCTGGGCTATGATGCAGGGGTCACAGGATTCTACAATTGCTGTCAGGTGCAGTGCACGCTGGGACAACAGGCAGTAGCTGTCTGCCTCTAGTGGTTTGGAGCAGGTAAAGTGAAGAAGACACAGGCAATACCACAGACAGAACAGAGAAAGAGACCCACAGTTTTGTGGTGACTCGATGTGGAAATGTTTCAGCATCCATCTTAAGCTTCTCTTATAAAGGGATGTGGGAGGGCTGGATAGGTCATGTGTGCCTGTGTTTTTGCTTTATAGACGAGTGGGCAAGTTTGCTTCATAGGTGTTGTGTGTGCACCTAGTTTGTAGGAGTGCGTGTGTCCTGCACCTGTGCATATATACCTACATGCCCACACACACATGCTTAAATGAGCGTGTGATAACTAAGTCAGAGCAGATGTTAGAGCCAGCACGTTCATTTCCTTTGAGCAGCAGGAGGCTCGAGGATTTGGTTGCCGCACGGATCAAAGTTATCATCCACCTTAAAAGGAAAAACAACCCCCACCAATCCTAGCCACAGGGCACTGCAGCACCAGAGAAACGATGGAAACAGCGCATGAGCTGCTGGTCTTCCTGAGTTTGTATTCTGAGCAACCTGCTGCACTGCTTATCCAGACTCACTACTGAGTAGATACAATTCTTCTAGCCACTAATCAATGTGTCTGAGCTTGGTAAATATTTAAAGGGCCTCTGCAGCAACAACAATATATGAAACAATAAACAAACAGTGGTGCGGCAGAGAATGCATGCATGAATTTTGTGGTATATTCTCTCACTGACAAAAAGCAAAGTCAGCCACAAGAAATGGAGAAATACGAAACCTTACTTCTACATACCGAGCATACATTTTCAGTTGTAGAGTGGATACACACACGCACAGACTTGTATTTTTACACTGTTAGCACTGTGTAGCATTCAGACACAGGATGTGTCAGTGAGAAAGCACTGAAAATCACAAAAGTGGACTGTGAGATCTATTTCGTCTCTCTTCTTTTTATATTGTTTTGTCTGAAGTGTCACAGAGCAGTTGGGTTGGTGAATATGGGCATTCTGTTTGCAGTTTACTCGCATCAATTTGGAGGATTTGAGATCACACGGTGTTAGAGAAGTTTCCTCGTGCTTTGAGAGGAAAATTCAAACATTCAAATTCAATTATATATTCAATTTAACTGTTCTGTGTGTCTCAGCATCTTGGCATTCCTCTTCTGCTGTTATGCAGACACACGCACACACACACACGCACACGACAACAGAACTGTCCTTTCAGGGGGGTCTAGTTCTTCATAGTCAGCAATTTGTCTATTTTCCCACACAGATGCTAGCACGTGTCCCTTTCTGGTCCTGTCACATCCAAATAGCGCTGTTACCTGAAAACCGCTGAACAAGGCCACAGCAAAGGCCGCAGATAGAAAAAAAAAATCACGATTCAGTAACGGCTGAAATAGCCCACATTCACTGTACAGGGTACGGATGGGCATTTTCAGTCATTTCAATATTCAAGTACTCGCAATGCATATATTATTACAATATACTGTAAATATTTTTTAATCGTAAAAGATAAAAATGGCAGTGCGATGCAGTTCCAATGCTGCTAAATAGCCTGCTGTAACCCACTATATAGCTGCTGTCAGAGAACATTTTCACATTTCTGTAAATAAATAGCCAACCGTGAAAACCAGGTGCAGTTTCAAATGTACACAGACACTCTTCGCTCCTCCTCAGCAGCTGCTTTACGGTTGTAAGGTCTGTTGTAAAAGCCACCTCATTGCTAATCAGCCTTTAATTCAGTCCTGCAGTCCTCTTACATCTTTCAATTATCCTGGCTTGTGCTTCAGTCAACCACCAGCTTCTCCTTCTATAGAACTTAATGGGAACAGATCTCCAGTCACCAGTTTCATTATTTGGACTAGCAGGCTAATCTTCACCGCTCTGTTGTCATCACAGCAACATGTGTGAACAGAGCTAGCAGAGCATGTGATGCAGACTGCCTGTTTTCTTTCTTCGCTGGCTAGTTCTTGCGCTTTGAGTGCGTGGAATTAAACATCAAACTAATAAGTCTGTAAGTTTAACACCACATATTTTGCTCGGGTCAAAGTTTAAGGCCTCACTTTTCCTCCTCAGTTCAACTATTGTAGCCCAAAACACCACTATGCAGGTATGCGAATAGTAGACTGCTACTCACTGCCACCAACGACTGCTCGAGTAGTGCATAGCTGCCTCTTACAAAATTGATGACAAACATGGAGTTACTTTGAATGCAGATCATTGCAAGGCATTGTGTCTTAATCATTAGCATTTTGTACCAACTTTACATATATGATTCCTTGAAAACTTTTAGCTTTGTATATATTTTGTAAATAATCCTCTCTGTATCTCAACATCCTTGAAATTGAGGGAAACCTTAATGAATTTGAGGATTAAATTAAGTAAAGATTTTAACTGACCTGAATAGCTCTAAACTAGGACTGCCACTAAATTAGTAAAGAAACTTGAAAATGCATTATACAAAATTGTAGAAAATATGGTGGGGAAAAAAATGCTCTTTAGAGCTTTTTAGAGCTACTTGTTTTGTCCAACAGCAGTCTGAACCCCAAGGCTATTTAGCTTCTAAGTAAAAACAAAAAACGAAATTGCTGGGAGCTTCCTCCATGTTACACAGGCCAAACAAAAATCTCAACAGGATAAGCGGTAGAAAATGGATGGAAGGAGGCCAACTTGATTTTTTCCTAGATAAGACTACATCAGTACCTACCACCTTGCAGGTTGTTGATGCCGCCACAGGATTCAACTAGAATATTTGTTTATTTACATGCATCATCTTTGTCAACCAAACCATAAGCAGACCATCCAGAGTGTCTTTTCTTTCCCTGTTCTAGGCCCCTTTAATAGTCCATTAAACCTTGTTGCAAATGCCTCTGTGGATGTGTGACAGGTTTGCAAAGACAGCCAGCTCCTCCCCTCAAGCCATTTTATGAGTTTCTCTGACACCCAACCATCTCCCATCTCATCCACTAATATGATCAGAGCAGACTTCCACTTCAAAGGCTTCTTCAGAGCTTCAGTGGTCTACTGAGGAAACCTTTGGGATGAGAGAAGAGAAGAGAAGTCCAGATGCCTTCAACTGAAGCGCGAAGACTACCTCAACCCGGATGACTGAGAACCTACACAAACATCTTGTCTGACTTTAGTACTTGTGCATCCGTCAGCCTTCACTGCATCATGATAACTTATTAAAACACCCTCTGCTACTTAAATTAATGCAAATGTAGACTGCAGCATGAGTCAAACTTGTTACTTCCTCTTCTAATTCAATTTTCTGTTGTGGTCCCTGGAGGGTTCAGGGCTCAGATTAGTCTGAGTGCTTTAGTCCTCTTGTTATTGCCTTAGTCTCATCGATACACACCTTGCACGCATTTAAGTAATCACTTCGCCACAACAGTATTTAGGGCCTCAAGGGTCTAAAACATCCATCTTTTGTGACGGGTCATTTCACTCTCGCTTGCTGCAATGAAGAAGAGATTAAAATCACCTTATGAATATGTATTGATAAAAAGCAGTGGGGATGAAAGTTTGATATGTTCAAGCCTTCATCATTAGAGTCTCAAATGTGTGTCCTTGCTGTCACTTCACAATGAATAAATTATCCTGCAGTGCCTGGGGAAATGCTGAATAAATAAAGAACTTTTTATCTCATCTGTTGTGCGAGGCTTACACATGATCCGACTTATAAAATGCGGTGAGTGAGTGATGAAACCCTAAAGTGGAGGCTCACGTGCAGAAAAGCGTTGCTGGACATGTGCTCTCTCCATCTGACTTATGGTTTTGAACCTAGCTGCTCGGGCGCATTGCTTATACAAATACAACATACATATATACAATATATACAAATATCCCCATTGAGAATAATATATGTGAGTACTGACAGTTGTTACGTTTTAGCTGACAGTATTCACTAAAGGCGATTTAGGTCATTTTCCAAATTATGAATCTCAAATACTTTGGTAAGTATACAGTACAATAAATATGCATTAGTATTTTTCTACCATTGACACAAAAATAAATAAACACGAAACAAAACAAGACCAAAGACGTGTAGGGTGGAGCCACGGCTTATTACAGCTACTCTTTATCTTTCTTTTTTTTTTTTTTTTTTTTTTTTTTTTTTTTTTCTCCCTTTGTTTTTTTTTTTTTTTTTTTTTTTTTTTTTTTTTTTTTTGTCTCCCTGTGAATTTATCCATAGCTAAATAAATAAATAACATATACTGAGTATATAAATTATATTGTATGGGCCTATTCTCCACCCGAAGAAAAACAAAACAAACACATATTACACATTGATGGAGGGTGGTTATTTTCTGTAATGTCTGAAACTCAAAAATTGCCCCTTTAATATCACAGTTTCAGTATTCTATCCATATTCAAAATCACATTTGAAAAGTATTTAAAAGTATGTATTTTTACACGTTGTTTTATTATACTTATACAGTTAAGCTTCTCTCTTTTTTTGCCGTCACTGTCCTAACACACCTACAGATGTTATAGTGAGAGCTGCCACTATCAGTGGTATTACAAAATCTCTGAAATTGCCTTATAGTAGAAATAGTACCTTTATGCCACCTGATATTAAAGTGAAGGTGCGATGAGTCATGCTTGATTGATGAGTCAGACGTGATTGTCAGACTGTCAACTAAATTTTAATTTCCTGGCCCCCGGGATTCTTGTCGATTTATGATCACCCACCTGGATTAGTTAGATGAATATGATTTTTATTATATTTCAGTTTTTTGTCAACCATTCATTTGAGGTAAACACAATTTCTTGCTTTTTGAAACAACTTTTAAAGCAGACTGGAACACTCCTCTGCAGGTATTACTTTCTATTAAAAAACAGTCAATAGCAACTTGTGGGAGGTGGGAGTGAACTGGTGTAGAGGGCTGTGGTGTGGGAGGCAAACTGACTAATGTAGGGACAAAAGTTGATCATGTGGGAGGTTAACTAGTTACAGAGAACAGCTCATTTATCCCACGAGGTTCCACCTGCTCCTCTCCCAGGGGGCCGTGCTCCAGATGGCCAGTTACTGCTTTCATATAGGCCAAAGAAAGGAACAGTAACAGGCCCTGATTATACTCGCAGTGGGTGTCTGGTGCCGCTGCTGGTGGGTTTGTGTGCCTCTATACTGTATGTGCGAGTGCATGGAAGTTTGTATAAAGTTAAAATTGAGTGTAACCATGACTAGATTTAAATTCTAATTTTCAAAGAAAGACTGCTTACCAACAGGGCCATAGTTTTGATTTGGAAAGTGGTGGGGGCATAAATTTGGCTAAGTACGTCCAACTGCATTATTCCACAAAATGCAAATTGCATGAAACACTGACATCACAATGCCAGACTGTCAAAAAAAAAAGCCAAGCACCAATACAAAGCACCTTGCAATTTTGCGTTCAAAGTGCACTCCATTAACCACGTCACTGCGTGTTTATGGAGGAAAAAAGTGGACCCATAGAAAATCTGTCTTTCTTTTAGTGGGAGTAGGAATTTTACCCTTTGTAAAACAAATAGTGTTTACATCCATGTGATGTAAACGCCGAAGGGGAGAATTTTTCCTAAAATTACCCCAATGTTTACCTACCAGGAAGTTTCACATCATTGGTCAAGATCTGAAGAAGTTGACAAAATGGTCTTTAGGAAATACTAACAAGGTTAGAGGGAGTGGCACACCTTCTAAACAGTTGTCATTTTGTGGTTTTCCTGTTTGTTTGTTTGCTTGATTTTTATTTGGGCGGGAGGTTGTTTTTTTTGCATTTGGTGAAAAATGTTGTGTGGCTTAGGAAGGTTTTCAGAGCATGTATAAACAAATCTTTAACAAAGAATCTGACCACAATAAATCACCACTGCCAGAATCTTATTGCAGTAGCTTATTGCAGTGGAGCTCCCCTTATTTGCAGAGTGTTGACAGTGTGCCACTTGGTAATAAAAGACTACGAAAGCCACAGAAACAATCATGTGATGTCAGAAATAGTTATCTGCTGCAGCAGGCAACTGAAAGTCTGAATCAGCACAGAGTGCTGTGGTAGCATTAACAGGAATCCATTCTTTTGTTGATGCATCCACTGAAGTGTATCTGAGCAGCAGTGCAGCTGCAAAAAACACAACTAAAGTGTCACTGACAACAAATTTTTGAGCTGAACAAAACAGATCAAATCAGCAAAGTGGTTAATATTTTTCTATATAGGTGCCCAGCGTTTAACAACTTTTCGCTCCTGGAGTATTATTGTTAGCACCACAGTTACAAAGACAACAGTTACGACGTGAATACTGTTAAATAAAAGCAGATATGCAAGTTCCAATTCGACTTAAATACATAGAAACTGTGGTCTCAGTGCTTTGGTAAAGGCTGAGTGTCATTTATTTTGTTTCTCATTCTTTTATTTCCTTTGTTTTATTTCATTCTGTCAATGTAAATGGACCATCTACAGTGCTGCATTTGTCAACAATAAAATAATCTTTTCTTAGACCCATTTATTGATCTATTAGAAAAAGTTTCGTTTTCTTTTCGTTTCGCTTTCTTTTCTGCCGCTTATCCGGGTTCAGGTCGCGGGGGCAACAGTTTGAGCAGGGAGATACAGACGTTCCTCTCCCCGGCCACTTCCACCAACTCCTCCGTGGGGACACCAAGACGTTCCCAAGCCAGCCGAGAGATATAATCCCTCCAGCGTGTCCTTGGTCTGCGCTTGGGTGTCCTCCCAGATGGGCATGCCCGAAATACCTCCCCCGGGAGACGTCCAGGAGGCATCCTGACCAGATGCCCAAACCACCTCAACTGGCTCCTCTCAACGTGGAGGAGCAGTGGCTCTACGCTGAGCCTCTCCCGGGTGTCTGAGCTCCTCACCCTATCTCTAAGGCTGAGTCCAGCCACCCTGCGAAGGAAACTCATTTCCGCCGCTTGTATTCGCGATCTCATTCTTTTGGTCACTACCCAGAGTTCATGACCATAGGTGAGAGTTGGGACGTAGACTGACTGGTAAATTGAGAGCTTTGCCTTCTGGCTCAGCTCTCTCTTCACCACAACAGATCGCTTTAGCATCCGCATCACTGCCGACGCTGCCCCAATCCGTCTGTCAATCTCCCGCTCCATTTTCCCCTAAATCATGAACAAGACCCCGAGATACTTGAACTCCTCCACTTGAGGAAGAGACTCTCCCCCGACCCGGAGTGGGCAATCCACCCTTTTCCGGCTGAGAACCATGGCCTCAGACTTAGAGGTGCTGATCCTCATCCCCGCCACTTCACACTCAGCTGCAAACCATCCCAGTGTGAGCTGGAGGTCACTGTTCAATGACGCCAACAGGACCACATCATCTGCAAATAACAGAGATGGAACGCCACCAAAATTGACTCCCTCCGCTACTTGGCTACGCCTAGAAATTCTGACCATAAAAATTATGAACAGAACCGGTAACTAAAGGGCAGCCTTGGCGGAGGCCAACCCGCGGAGGCCAACCCTGACTGGGAACGGGTCTGACTTACTGCCGGCAATGTGAACCAAGCTCTGGCTCTGACAATACAGAGATCGAATGGCCCATAACAACAGGCCATCTACCCCAGACTCTCGGAGCACCGCCCACAGGACACCTTGAGGGACACGGTCATAAGCCTTCTCCAGATCCACAAAACACATCTGGACTGGTTGGGCAAACTTCCATGCCCCCTCCAGTACCCTCACGAGGGTATAGAGCTGGTCCAGTGTTCCACGGCCAGGACGAAAACCACATTGCTCCTCTTGAATCCGAGGTTTAACTAACAACCAAACTCTCCTCTCCAGCGCCTTGGATTAGACCTTCCCAGGGAGGCTGAGGAGTGTGATCCCCCGGTAGTTGGAAAACACCCTCTGGTCCCCCTTCCCCGAAAGGGGAACCACCACACCTGTCTGCCATTCCAAAGGCACAGTCCCCGATGTCCCCACAATGTTGCAGAGGCGTGTCAACCAGGAAAGCCCTACAACATCCAGAGCCTTTAGGAGCTCGGGATGAATCTGATCCACCCCCGGGGCGCTGCTGCTGCGCAGTTGTTTGAAAACCCCAGCGACCTCTACCCCAGTGATGAGAGAGCCCACCCCAGAGTCCTCTGGCTCTGCCTCCTCCTCGGAATGCGTGTTGATGAGATTTAGGAAATCATCGAAGTATTCCTTCCACCGCCAAACTATAGACTCAGTTGAGGCCAGCAACTCCCCTCCCACACTGAAGACTGTGTGGACGGGGTTCTGCTTTCCCCTCCTGAGCTGCCGAACAGTTGGCCAGAATTTATTCGGCGCTGACTGAGAGTCTTGTTCCATGGCCTCACCAAACTCCTCCCACACCTGAGTGACCACCCGAGCCGCAGATCGCTTGGCCTGCCGGTAGCTGTCTGCTGCATCTGGGTTCCCACAGGCCAGCCATGACCTGTAAGTCTCCTTCTTCAACTTGACGGCCCCTTTCACCTCTGGTGTCCACCAGCGGGTTCTGGGGTTGCCGCCATGATTAGCACCAGTGACCTTGCTACCACAGCTTCGAGCAGCCGCCTCGACAATGGCAGCGCCGAACATGGCCCACTCAGA
>KV751351.1:4819345-4830965 GCA_001698575.1 Mola mola
ACAACAATAATACATTATCAAACTATCAGTATTTACTGAAGGCGTAACCAGAGGACAGAGGTATTACAGTGCATCTGTGAGATTTTTGCTGCATTTTATACTTTATTTGATTTTTGAAACGGTGTGGAGCCATTGTCAGCAGACGAAGAATCAAAAATACATATTTATCCTTTGGCTTGTAGATTTTATGTATCCATCTTAAATGTATTGGTGCCAGTTGAAAGAATGGCTGAAGAGATTTCTCTCTCTCTCTTATGTATAATGGAACTAGATTGCACTTTTCTGTGCCCCTCAATGTGCCAGAAAACAAGGCGGCAATCTTCTTCTTTAGAGAAATCATGACTCAAGACAATCCAGAGACCTTTTTTGGGATTTTTTTGATTTTTACCTACATTATATTTGGGAAAAGGCAGAAATGCTGACAAGCATATCAGCAACACTGCAAAACTCATGAGCCTCTTGATTTATTAGCTTATCATGGAGTCTTATAATAAACAAATGCTTAAAACAAGCAGTGCCGGGCGTCCCTAGGGACAGGCGAAGGCTAGAGATTAGATTAGATATGTATGATTTAAAAGGATTTCTTCAGGTCCTGGTCTGAGCAGCTCTGCTGACGGGCCATCGGGTATTTGTCATAACCATGAGGGAAGCCAGCTAATTACTCCTGCCAGCTCAAAGCACTTGTGATCGGGCATTGTTCTGTGAAGAGCCATGACTTGAAGGTCCAGATACTTCTACTGATGGACCCTCCTGTATATTCTCTTTCTTTCCTTCCTCCTCATAATGCACAATTTTCTCTCTTTCCAATGATAAGTGAAGATGTGCGAGTTTTATTGATGATGTTGTAGCTAAACACAATGCCATGGGGGAGGTGAGTGAAGACAGTGGAGTTGTGGCAGGACAGCTGAGCTAAAACTTGCCCCTTAACACTGAGCTGCAGATCCAGGTGGTAATTTTCTGGAGTTTTCTAACTACCATTTTCACTCTGTAATTTACTGGCAACAGTGTTTGTGTTCCTGCACTGCAAAGGCGTGTGTGTGTGTGTGTGTGTGTGTGTGTGTGTGTGTGTGTGTGTTAAGTACAACCAAATCTATAAATGACATTAAAATATAGCTAATTTGCAATTGCAAACCCATTTTGAACATATTGAGGAAACTGTCACCGTTTGCTTGTAATTTCATGTTTTTTTATTTTGGCAGAGAGGCTGTGCATGGTGTCCACTAAGCTGCTTTCTGTGCAGCAAACCTGTTCCTCGTTAACTACAGTTCTTAAACCCTGTTTAACTCTCAACTCATGGCCAGATTCTGCTGCAGCAGTAGTAACTAACAGCCAGAGCGCTCAGAGTTTTTTGTAGTACTTCTGCCTCCTGTGAATTTTTGTCTCCAGTGACTTTGCCATCCTCAAATTTTCTTCTGGTTTCCTCCTACACTCGTACCCTCTACTGCCAGCTGCCAGCCGCCAGCCCAGCTTCTCCTCTATGCCTGAGACTTCTTACTTTGGACCTGTGTATTCGTCATCTGGAAAGTCTTCTGAAATATGATCCTCGGTTTATTGAATAAATCCTTTTAAACCTCTACTTTCATCTCGGTTTCTGTCGTCCAAGAACTCTGACACTAAACATAACAAAAATATGGATACATCAACTTCAAAAATCCAGTATGTTGCCCGGCAAAATATTTATAAGCATAGTTAAAAATATCAAAATGTTATCTGAGAATATTGAACTGCCGCAAGTCACCTGAGGAGACCACTGATGATGAAAGCAATTGTCACACAGAGCAGAAATTAGGATTGTATATGTTTTTCAACAGTATGCACTGTGACAGACCCAATAAGCTCTCTCAAAGACAATAAAAGAAAAATACTTTAAAAAATCACCCATCTATTCTTCCTGTCTCTCTGCTTTTCTCTCACCTGCTGTCGGCACATCTGCTGTTCAAACGTTACACAAGATTTATGTGGCGACTGCAGTGTTTTGTTGAGATATGGATCTGGTAAATGTGTTAGTGGCACATTTTTAGCTTCTCAGGGGACGGGCACATCCATGAACGCTCTGGATGGTGAAGTGAATTCCAGGCTTCCAGGCAACGTCCACAGACAAGAGGGAGGAAATGAGTCCAGTGATGCTTCTTTTAGCTGACCTAGCTCGGAATTATAGATTATAATGTAATGGTAGAATTTATAACAATGACCCAGCTGTGTTTTGTCTCCGGAATCTGACGATTGAGGCAGCCAAAGATAAAGTGATGCTCTTACTCACGCGATGTATTTATCACATAATAACCTCTGTTATTTTATAATGGTTGTTTCACAGCTCACTCCTGGCCAGTTTGTTTTTACTTTTTTTACACGACATTAATGCTGTGGCTCTCTTGAAATGTGGTAGTAGTCTTCCAAAATACTGTAAGTGAGTTCAAATCCATATTGAAAACTATTTATTTGTGTCCTTTGGCTGATCCTTTCAGATCCTCCTCGCACATTCTGAGGACCACCTTTCCAATTAAATGAAAGAAGTCTTAATGTGACAAATGGGTTAATTGTGTTCATCAAAATTATGCATTTTAATTTGGCAAGTGCCTTTTTCTGCATATTTCGATATAAAAAGAACTATCTTTGTAAAGTCCAACAGGTGATGCTCTGAAGCCCACTAAATGATCCTCTGGAGAATAGTTGTTTTAAAACAGAAATAATCTCGATTGAATAATAATGTATGTCAGGTATCGTTTTCCCACAGACAGTTTTTATTACCTGCTTGAAAATGTCTTAAAATGACTCTGCTGCAATGAAAAAAACGGAATATACTTTTCCTTTTCTCATATTTAACTTCTTCACACAAGGTGTAGCTCAGTTGTGTAAGAGTGTTAGATTTAGGAGCACAGAAACTATTCACCCCAGTGCGAAAATTTAGTGGTAAATCACACAGAGCTCAAACACTCAAACTTGAGGACACAAAAGACACATTTTTAATTTTACTTATTACTTTTTCATCTTGTACTAAAGTGGATGACTGGGATAAAATCATCTGTTATCAAATATCCCAAAACCTAAAGACATCACGGTTAGTATACTAAATATAGTAATATATGGAAATAAACTACACAGTGATGCCCGTGTAGTATGAAGTGAAATATGTAAATAATTATTCAAATTTTTTACATACTTCGCAACTGTACATTAAAGCAAACCTACTTCAGATTCAGAACCTTTAAAACTGCCTCTACTGGTTTAATTTAAATAGAAATATGAAGAGCTATAAATGTGTGGTGATTTTATCTTAAATTTCATATAAATGTGTTTGCATTGAATATACTTTTGTTGTATTAATTTAATGTGTCACACTTCATGCACATGGAATGCACTTTCCTTGATTCTGGCCTAAATCCTTCCATTCATTCCCACCTCCTCCGTCACATCCTTTCTTTTCCTTCCTCTCTGTCACTGTTGCTTCCTTTCATTCTCCCATCCAAAAGATCTGTCTCTTCACACCACAAAGATAAATGATATTTTTCTTCTTTCTCCTGTTCGCTCCCTCAGTGTGTGCGTCTCGCTGCCAGAAGTTCCTGATCTCACGGGTGGGGGAGGACTGGATCTTCCTCATTCTGCTGGGTCTGCTCATGGCCTTGGTCAGCTGGGTCATGGATTACGCCATCGCCTTCTGCCAAGAAGGTAGGACAGAGACGGAGAGAGGAAAGAGTTGTGATGGCAGATTGAAAGATGGATTGTAGATAATGTTAAAGCTGTAACGGCATTATTCCACGAGGATCCATGCCTTGTCACATAACTTAAAGCACCATTTCTGGTAGAAAACAAGTTTTACGTGAAAATTATATATATATAGATACAGGTAAATTAGAGCTTTCAAAAATTATTTTGTGCCACTGCAGCTGAGGGAATCTGTGGACAGGTGTCACCTTGCATTTCTAGACATCAGCTAAGATATGTTCACAGTGGAAGCCTTAGTGATCCATTCTGATTTCTTTCAAGAAATTATTGTTATTTTTTTTTTATGTGTATTTTTTAAAAGTTTGGCCAGTATCAGACCCTAGTGTGAACTGTTCAAGGCTCTAATGTGGCCTGCATGTACAAGAACCACAAGACATCCCACAGTTGTTGGTAGTAAACATGGAGGCCACAGATGGGTTTACAGTTTTATTTTGAAATGATTTATGGGATCAACAGGTGATGAAGAGAAAAAGAATGAAGAGAAGGAGAGTTAAAAATGTATTTTTTTGGCCTTTTTAGCGGGCAGTGGTTGCTACTGGTTGCTACTTGTATTTTAATCGTATTCCGAGACATTTCAAAAAATCAGATCTGTATCTGATTTTGAACTACTTATGAAAGCTGCTCAAATCTAGTTTGAAAAGGTCGGAGTCCACGTGACCTGTGCTGTCACACTGTCATGGAACAGTCAGATCTGGTTCACACAACGAGTGAAACTCCAGATTCAGCCCACCTGGAGCCGCTGTGTGAGTGTAAACTAAATGCGAGAGACGTTACTTTGCTGTTGCACATGGAATATAGTCGAGGTAGATCGTTATAATGGCTTTAGTACCTCTCAGATTAGAATGGTGAGATTTTTCAACACTCATTTAAGAAAATTCCGAATGCTCAAGACTCATTGCATGTAAACTAAAATGTTTCAAGCATTTTATTGTTTCAATGTTGATGATTACTGCCTAAAAAAATATACCAGAAAAACATAAAAAACACGTTTCAAAATTGTGAATAATAGTAATAAAATAGAATGAATAACTGTACAGCCGTGTTCTTCCAAAATTGGAAGAAAAATGTTTTGAAATATTTCTCTTTGCATGTAAAGAATATGGAATATATGAAAGTTTAGATAATGGTATTATTTGAGTTAAAAACGATTATCTGTGATATTATCTGTGATATTCTATTTTTTTGATGCGGTAGTATATTCTTTTGATAATGCTTATCTACTTTTTACTAAGGATTTTATACAAGACTTTTATTTTTATTGGGTTAACTTTATGTTGTCTTTGTTCTTTCACTATATAGTCTGTCTACATTTTCCTGCAACGCTGAATTAGAGATTGTTTTACACATAAAAAAAAACGAAAACTGACTGCATAATGAGGACATGCGGTCATTCATTTGCATTCATGGAAATGCATCTGTTTTGATATGTGGCGATATTTCCCTTAAATCTAAGGTTCATTTCTACTGTATTTTATGGTTTGATAAATTTGATAATAAGAGAGCTAAATGATAAATGATGAGAGAGGAGGAGGAGGCCATTGGACTGCTGAAAGATGAAGAAAAATGCATGAAGAATGCATAGAGAAGGCAGTGACTAGCGACAGAGAGGAGGTCAAAGGGATCTAATGAGAGGAGAGGTGAATCTGTTCAGAATAATTCTTGCTAGATGGTGGGGGGGGCATTAAATTCTTTAATTTCTGACTGTATTATAATGGTGTGTGTATGTGTGTGTAGCACAGAAGTGGATGTATGGTGGACTGGACAGTAACCTGCTTCTGCAGTACATCGCCTGGGTCACCTACCCTGTGGTGCTCATTACTTTCTCAGCAGGATTCACACAGATACTGGCGCCGCAGGCTGTGGGTAAGACATGGACACGCGTTTACACAATTTATGCACAAACATTTTCATATATATCTATGATTAATGGTAATTGGCTTGGTCACATCTGTAGGAAATCTATAGCGCACACCTCTGACCCCCCCCCCCAGCAGTCTTCAATTATTCTTTCTCTGGAATTGCCTTCTTTCAACTCATCTTTTCACCTCCATCCATCATCCAAACCCGCGACTCTCTCTCTGTCTCTCCCTCTCTATCTCTCTTCCCATTTTCCAGGTTCAGGTATTCCTGAAATGAAGACCATCCTGAGGGGGGTGGTCCTGAAGGAGTACCTGACTTTTAAGACCTTCGTAGCCAAAGTCATTGGTCTAACCTGTGCCCTTGGCAGTGGGATGCCTCTGGGGAAGGAGGTAAAAGGGCTATGACAGAGTGCTTGATATATATATAGATTTTTTTAATTTCCTATATCTGGGGGGGATTATAATATTGCTTCTTCAAGTCTTATTAAAGTCATAGCTGGGAAATTAAGAAAGTGATTTACTGCTAATAACTCTCAACTGTCCCATTTTGGGGGGTTATATATTTGTTTGACTCTGTGCAGAGTTTTTTTTATAATGGCCCCTGAACTTGAGAGCATGCTCCACTCCAGTGTGCTTTCCAGTGAATCCTCGTCTCTCTCCATTCTCTTTCTCAGGGACCATTTGTTCACGTTGCCAGTCTGTGTGCTGCTCTGCTGAGTAAATTCATGGCAGCTATGTTTGGTGGAATCTTCATGGTAAGAATGTTAGTTACATGATATGATGATAATAATACAAATAGACAACCAGTCACATTTTCAGATTTTTAACCTTTGAGGACCTTTACAATTGATGTCTCTAAACTTTTCTTAATTAGTTTATCCTTGTGCAAGGTGAAAAGGGTGAGTCATAATTGTGTGTTTGCAGTTTACTCTTCTGCTCTGTTGACGTAAGAAAAAAAATGCACGGTTTGTGACCTTGAACACCATCAGCAATGAGGTGAAACTAATTCACCGATACTACATCACATGAAATATTGCAGCTTAAAAGGAATAAATAGTTCACTAATTTTAATACTGCTCTTCAAAACTGCTGTCACTTTTGTGTCCATGTTTCAAAGGGGAATTTGAGTATTTTCAAACTTAAACACTATTTCCCAGTCTTTTAGGCTCTAAAACATCACAAAACACAGCTTTTTGAAAAAAAAATTACTCGAGTAAGGAGTTTCGACTTTAGGACTGTTGAGCTCCACAAGGCTATGCAATGCAAAACTATTAGGTGAGTCAAAATTTAGGACGTATATCGCTTTTTTTTTTGGGTCACACTTTGTACAAACATTGGTTTTATACAGCCGATTTACAGTTATTTAGTCAAAACCACACAAGTGATAGGTGTTGAGTCCTCTAGGTATCTAAAATTTTGAGCGTAGTAAGAAAAGTAACTTATTTCTGATGTTTTGACTTACTTGCCCAATACCATTTCATTCTCTAACCTTGTCAGACTAAATGGTCCTATCGACCAAACTCTATACTGGAATCATTTTTTAAAAAATGATTCCAGTATAGAATTGTGCTTGTAATGTATTTTGTGAAATTTAAGGCCTAAAATACCAGGAAACACAGCTTAGGTTGATAAATACCTGAGTTCTCAGTTAAAGAATGAAATTACACTATTATGGTATTTTGAGACATCTCTTGTTTTTAAACCTTTTCTGGCAGCCACCATAATCTTCCTCATCTACTTATGTGTTATGATGTTTCTGGTTTTGTCCCTGTAAACCCGTTCCTAATTCTTTACAAAATGGGTATTGTACAGAGGGCCAAAGTGTTTTAAATCATGCTTTCTATTAAAAACATTTTTCTGTTGAACTAGACCATCTTAAATCACAAAGTTTATCACTGATTATTTAATGTTGTTGAAAACTTACATTTGACACTTTTAGTACTGTTGCCAACATGACACCTATTTGTTCATAATTTGTATTTTTCAAAACAAGTGAGAAAGCTTTTTTTTCCTTTTTATTGGAGAGTGATTGGTGTTTTGTTTTTCTCCTCTGAAGCCAAAATAGTTGAGGATGCTTATTTTTAGCTCATCCAGTCAAATAATATCATGAAAAATGCAACAAGTCATTGCAGTATTAAAATAAATAAAAGTTTAAGTTTAAATTTTAGTTTATTTTAACAAGGCCACTGATGAGTCGCCAACTTTAATAACTTTCAGATTCACAAATCGTTCGCGTCCCACCTGTCCAGTTTTTAGTGTCCCTAGAAAGACTTAAATCTGTTGTCATCTGTGCTACTTGCAGCATTTCTCTATTTGGTTGCACTTAGAGCAGCACTGAACAATATGTTTTATTATATTCTTGATTAATTGATTAACAATTTATAAAGTTTCAAAAATAGCTAAAAAACGATCATCACATTTTTTTCAGAGCCCAAAGTGACTTCTTCAAATTGTTTCTTTACTCCAAGCAGTAGTTTAAAAAAAACCCCAGAGACTTTTCATTCACTGTCAGAAATGACTAAGAAAAGCAGCAAATCCTGACATTTAAGGAGCAGTTTAATAATTATAATAGAAATAATTAATAACCACCATCATCATCATTTTACTATAATAACTTTAATATAGAAATATAATAAAAATAATTGAATAATTTTCTTTGACTCATCTAATCAATCGATCGTTACAGCTGTAGTTGTGTTGTGAGTCTTTGCCGTGCCTGAAGAAGATGAAGATTTTGTATAAATTTGCCAGTGTTTTGTCTATTTGCGTGCTGAGCTCTCGGCCACGGCAGGATGTTCGGCATGGGAGGATTTTCTTGATCTGTGTTTTCCTTTGGTCCTCGTAGGCAGACGCTTCAAAGAGAATAGAGAAAAGAAAAATACTATGATGTTTCCTTGACTCTTTTGCCATTCCCCAGGGCACACTCTCACCTCCACTCATGTGAGACCACCCCTCGGGTGCCGCTGTCTATTTCTGCACTGGACAGCGTGCCGCGTTTCTCCTCCATGAACCGACAGCACCGGAGGAGGAGAGACTGCTGTGATGAGGAGGAGGAAAAACTCAGCACAGTTAGACTGAAATAGTCCAGGGGTCGACACTGCAGCGGCTAAACATAATCAATCTGTGAAAATGTTAATTCAGTTCACCGTGGAACCAGGGCTGTGTTTGCTGAAGCTCAGTCTTCGCTTGTTTGATTTTTGTGTGCTTTGGATAATAAGCTGGATGTCTTCCAGGAGCACAAATGAAAGGTAACCTCAACACTTACACCGTCGCACTCACACATATTTCTGTCTTTATTTTTTTTCACTTTCACTGCCAAAGGAAGAGCCCTCTGAGGGAAACAAGGTATGAATGCACAAGTCAGAGTTTCTTCATTGCCAATTCCATTAACATTAGTAATCCATGGCATCCATTTCTGAAGCTGAGATAGATGGATCATTTTTGTCTGATCCTGCTCATCGAACCGTCACAGCAAGACATCGATCTGTGCCGCCTTTGCTTCTGTACATCTCATTCCATGATTTCAACATCACTCCTGGCTTTTCAATTATGGCCGCCCACCTCCCCCCGCTCATACATGTGATCTCATCGACTGTGCAAAGATACAGCAGCAGCCTCACGTTGACACTGTTGCATTTGTAAACAGCTGGTGACTTTAGTTTTCATGATCAAATGCATTGGCTGTTCATTGCGTGCTGGTGTCCTCTGCAGGTACATGCACTGTGCACCTGTTGGGATTTGTGCGTGTGTGTTTCCTTGACTGCATTCCTTTGTGTGGGTGCGTGCTTGCGTGTATCTGATTCCTATCATACAGAACGAGCTGAGGAACACAGAGATGCTGTCGGCGGCCTGTGCAGTGGGTGTGGGCTGCTGCTTCGCTGCTCCTATTGGAGGTAAAAACAACACGGCTGCAGCCTCCAGTTAACATCCTTACAGAAGATACTTTATCTGATCAGCTGTTTAACATTTAAACATTAAATCCCTGTGACCTTTATCTCTGTCAAAACTTTTGTCCACCTTATCGACCTTTAAGGTTGTGACCAGTGATTTTATGTCAGTATGTCATATGTTTGTCCATCCATCTCGTGTTAATGAAAAACTCCAGTGAATTCATTACGAACGTTCACTTGGCGTCTCAAATGTCTTGTAGGGTAAAATTATAAAAGGGTGACAATTTCTTTTTTTTAAATATGCATCATTCACCATAATGTTCTGGTAAAATGCAATGCAGTAATGTCTTCAACATCGACGTGAAATGTGTGTGTAATGCAGGGGTGCTGTTCAGTATCGAGGTCACGTCGACATTTTTTGCGGTGAGGAACTACTGGAGGGGCTTCTTTGCTGCCACCTTCAGTGCCTTCATATTCAGAGTGCTGGCAGTGTGGAACCAGGAGGAGGGTAAAAATCCTCATTCCAGCTTTCTCATTTTTAATGATTCGTATATATGTGTGCTTTGACGTGTTTTTATGCCTCAGGCATTATGTTTTTTGCGTTGTCCGTCCATCCGGTGCACGTGCATCCGTTTAGCCATTCTTGTGAATGCGATATCTCAAGATGCTTTAAGGGAATTTCTTCAAACTTTTCACGTTTATCTACTGTGACTCAAGGAAGAACTGATGGGGTTCTTGAGGTCAAAGGTCAAGGTCACTGCAGCCCCATGTTGGCCACACATGTGAAAGTGGAACAAATTCAGATTAAAGCCACTGACAGTTGGCTTTGATAAGAAGACCTTGACTTCTGGAAGTCAAGGTGTTCAATGTCACACCGACCTGAAATTTTGTGAGCACAATATCTGAAGAATGCAGTGAGGTATTTTTGTCAAATTCGGCACAAAACTACATTAGGGCTCCTGGGTGAATTGGTTAAATATTGGAACTCACATGTTGTGAGTGTTGTACTGGGATGTCTGGCCAGTGTGAAAGAGGTATTAGAAACAGCGACTCGGTCTACACTTTCCCAAACAGGCTTATGTGTTTGAAATTCAAACTTTTGCTGATATGCTCCCTCCTACTTAAAGACCCCCAATATTCTTTACTTCTTCTCCCAAAATACCAACACTACAAGAAGGCTTCCTGTTCCTATAAAAACCTGCCCCAACCTAATTGGTAATCATATGACTCCATAAACTTAACTGGCTCTGTAATACAAAGTTTACTGCAACATATTTACCTAAACCGTGGAAAGTAATGAGATTTTTGTCGATCACACTGCCACAAAAACCACCCCAGCCCTTCTTCTGGACCCACCGCTGTAGTTTCACGGTCCGCTTTGTGTGCCTCGCAGAGGCATATAACCAGGCAGTAATTTTTCTAGCCTTTAAAGTTTCCTTCTCAAAATAAAATCTGACATCTGATGTTATTGTGTATTTGAAAGCAGGTATTTTAGTTCAATATACCAATATACTGTAAACATGATTTGAGATTTGTGTTATTTTTGCACTGCTATGTCTAAACAGAGTTAGAACAAACCCTTTTTTTTTTTTTTCCCTCAGAGACCATCACTGCTCTCTTTAAGACCCGTTTCCGGCTGGATTTCCCGTTTGACCTTCAGGAGCTGCCAGCATTCGCCATCCTCGGGTGAGCAGGTTTCTCTGGACTGACACCACATTAAATTGATCCCAGATGAGTTTGGTGCTCGATCTACTCAAGAGATATGAGCTCTTAGTGAGAATCAGAACGCTGATTTGCATTCAATGAAGTGAGCATAAAATTGAATTTATTCTCTGAGGATTTACAAGTTAAAAGCGTATGCAGATTTGTTTGATGCCAGCATAAAAAACAAACATCCACTGGCTTTCTATCAAAAAGCCTCAAGAAAGATGACACAGTAAAGATGTGTTTCATTGGCAGAGTTATTCTTTTTTCAGTACTGAAAGAGGTTTTATTTTCTCCCTGTTGCTCTTCTGTTTCATCTTCAGTAGAGCTGATGGATTGTGTCTTTGTTTGCAGGATTGCTTGTGGCTTTGGTGGTGCTCTGTTTGTCTACCTGAACCGGCTGATTGTGGAGTGCATGAGGAAACAGAAGAAGAACAACAAGTT
>KV751351.1:4834421-4852751 GCA_001698575.1 Mola mola
CTTGGAAGGACAGATGGTGGTGGATTTTGCCAAAAGAATGGAAATAGCTGTAGTGAATAGCCTCTTCCAAAAGAGGTAAGAACACAGTGTGAAATATAAAAGTGGAGGCAGGAGCACACTGGGGGAGACGATGCATCTGAGAGAGATTGGAGACTCCAAGGTAGTGACAGGAGAGAACGTAGCCAGACAGCATCAGGTGGTTGTGTGTAGGATGAGTGTGGTGGTTAGGAAGAGGAAAAGGGCAAAGGCAGAGCAGAGGATCAAATGGTGACGCTGAAAAGGGAAGAGTGCTGTGAGGATTTCAGGGAGATGTTGAGAGGCTCTGGGCTGCCAGATGACTGGCTAACTACAGCAACAGTGATCAGGAAGACAGATAGAGTGTGTCATCTGGACAGAGGATGGATTATAAGGATACCTGCTGGTGGAATGAGCAAGTACAGGAGAGTATTCAGAGGAAGAGGGATAGTGAGATAAACAGAAAAGAGTTGACAGGAATACAAAGAGATGCAATGTAAGGTGAAGAAGGAGGTGGCTAAAGACTAAACAGAAGGTGTATGTAGATGTAGATGTATGAGAGGTTGGACACTAAGGGAGGAGAGAAGGATCTGTATTGTCTGGAGAGGCAGAGGGATTGAGCTGGGAAGGATGTGCAGCAGGTTGGGGTGATTAAAGACAGGAATGGAAATGTACTAACAAGTGAGGAGAGTGTGTTGAGAAGATGGAAGGAGTAGTTTGAGGGGCTGATGAATGAAGAAAATGAGAGAGAAAGAAGGGAGGAGGAAGCAGAAAATGTGAAACGAGAAGTTGGAAAGATTAGTAATGAGAGATGAAATGAGAAAAGCTTTGAAGAGGATGAAGAATGGAACAGACTGGATGGACAGATGGACAGACTGACGGGTGAGGTCAGGCAGGAATCTCTGTGCATGATGATGTAGAGGACCTTGTAATCTGTATTGAGAGCAGGGAGCAGTTGGAAGAAAACCTAGAGAGGGGGCGGTCTGTGCTGGAAAGAAGAGGAATGAAGGTCAGAATACATGTATGTGAATGAAAGTTAGGTTACAGGGAATAAAGATGGGAAAGGTCCACGAGTTTAATTACTTGGGGAGAACTGTTCAGAGGATTGGGGAGTGTGGTAAAGATGTGAAGAAGCGAGTGCAGGCAGGGTGGGGCCGGTGGAGAAAATTGTCAGCAGGGATCTGTGACAAAAGAGTAGCAGCAAAAGTGAAAGGAAATGTTTACAAGAGGGTAGTGAGACCAGCAATGTTGTTTGGTTTGGAGACGGTGGCACTGACCAAAAGACAGGAGGCAGAGCTGGAGGTGGAAGAGTTAAAGATGTTGAGATTCACTTTGGGAGTGACGAGGATGGACAGGATTAGGAACGAGCACATCAGAGGGACAGCACAGGTTGGACGTTTTGGAGAGAAATTTAGAGAGGCCAGATTGAGATGGTTTGAACATGTGCAGAGGAGGGACAGTGAATGTATTGGTAGAAGGATGCTCAAGATGGAGCAGGCAAAGAGGAGATACATGGATGTTGTGAGAGAGGATATGCAGGTAGTTGGTGTGAGAGTAGAAGATGGAGAGGACAGAGAGAGATGGAGGAGGATGATTCCAGCTAAAGCTGAAAGAGGAAGAAGATACCCTTATATCAATGAGTATAGACTATAGTGTACTGTACTAGTGCATCTCAAAACAGTTCATGGAAAAGTAATTTTTTTTGTTATTTCTTTCTAAAATTATATATATCTTATATTCAATACATGTAAAGTGACATATTTCAAGCTTTGTATTGTTTTTAATTTTGATGATTGTTGCTTAAGCAGCTAGAGTGAAATATTCTAATATTTTGTTGTATGCAACAATTATCAAAATTAGAAGTAAAATGCTTGAAACATTTTAGTTTACATGTAATGAGCAGAATTACATTCAGTGTTCTCTTTCTTAGATAACCAATGAAAAAATTACGGTATTCTAGATTTTTAGATGCATTAATACATTACTGACACCTTTTACTGTTGAACAAGCGCAGTTCAATAAAAAATAAACATAACAACCTTCCTGACGGGCTGAGTTATTGCCGGACTGTTATATTAAGTCTGTTTAGTTCTTGTCAGGTGTAGCTAGCACATTTCTGTCCACCTCTTGTCTTTCTCTGCGCTCCCTCAGACTCCATGATCCTGCTGGGCTCCATAGAGCGACTGCAGCTGCAGTCTCTTCTCTCTTCTCAGCTGGGTGTCCAGCAGCGGCTGGAGCACCTCCGCCAGCTGGCCCAGGACAACGGCACTCAGGATCATCTGCCCAGCCTGACCACCAACAGCTCCCCCAGCTCTCCCTGCACCCACAGCCACGTCAATGCCTCGACCAGTGCCAACGCTCACCAAGTGGTCCGCTTCCTGGTGAGCACCCAACAGGTGTGAGGCATCCGGGGGCGTCAGGACTGGGCTGGGGTGTAGTCTGACTCGGGTTGGGGTTGTAGAGGAAAAGCATGTGTGAAGCATGTAGCAGTAGGTAAAGGCACAGATGGAGGTTTTAGACGGCTCTTGTGGTAAGTGCTGACAAGCTGTATAAATGTCCTTTATTTCTATATTTACATTAACACGTGTCCTCTGTCTCTCTGTCGTCTGTGCCCTTACCTGTGCTGTCCTGTTTATGTGCATGTGGTTGTATTTGTCTCCTGTGTTTCCTGCTGTGGGCGTGTGTGTGTGTGTGCGTGTGTGTGTGTGTGTGTGTGTGTGTGTGTGTGTGTGTGTGTGTGTGTGTGTGTGTGTGTGTGTGTGTGTGTTTTTGCATGTGTGTTGTGTCTGGCTTCCTCTTTTAATATATTTTCCATGTAGATCTCCACAGAGGAGTCTTCCTCCTTCAGTCCCGTGGTTTCCAATGCTCAGCTTCCTCTGAAATCTGCACTGAAAACTGTGTCTGCCATCAGTGACACAGAGACGCCAAATAGTATGTAATTGACACCACTATACACACACACATGGAAATGCTGATGTGGAACAAACAAATGGACAAAAAAAAAAAAAATCAAACTTTAAATCACTTTGATAGAAACTGACTTTTTCTTTCTTCCCTGAGGTTCTCAGACCCTCTCCTGTGCTGACCCAGACAAGGAGCTGCTAGAGGTAAGAAACAGAGAATTAAATGCATGCATGGGCGCATGTGAACGTGCGGCATGTCGTATGCGGAGGTTTGTATGCTCTCTCTCCACCTAAATGCCATCCTCCTCCTCCACCTGTTGCTGCTCTGCCTGCTGACAGGCAACAGGGCTCTCCTGTGTGATCGCACAGTGTGATTGTGGATTTTTTGTTTTTAAAATGTGAGTCATTGCAAATGCTTTTTTAACATTATACATTTTGGTATTTTTGGTTATGTTTTAGACAATATTTGATGGCGTAATGTAGTCGCTCTATCTGTGACCCCAAGAACATTACTGATGACCTGATGGTTATAGCAAAGAGGCCAAAGTTTACTAAAAGATTTACACAGCCAAAAAAAAAACATTTTTTTTTTCCATCACTGACAACACTGAGCCATTCAATACTAACTAAAGAGTTTAAACTGGCATCATCAGGAACATGAACTGGGTGTATCTCATTAGTTTTAATTGTTTTATTTCAACTAAAGCAACTCTGTGAGGGCGTACTTTGGTTCAAAGGTCGGCATGCTAACATTTACACTACGGTCACACTATCATAGAGCTATTGTAGTTGTTTAGTGAATGAGTAGTTTTTACTGTGTTCTTTAGTTTAATACACAGAACTGTTTAACGGTTTAATTTGTACGGTACATATTTGGCTATAAACTCAAGTTAAACATTTTTCATCTGATGATGGCACTATATGAGAAGTCAAAAAATCATCACAGTAATTATGACTATGTGATCTCAGCTTCAAAGTTTCTTTGCAGTCCCTTTATTAACTGCCAAAGCATTCAATTACAAACCAAAAACAATGGCTCTGTTGTATAGAATGTTTGGGAACCACTTACAGACAGCAGCTTTGATGACCAACTGGAGCAAGCTGTTAGTGAACAGTGTTTCTTTTTTTTTTTTTTTGACATTTAACAGAAACACAAGGGCTTAAAGTGTTCAACCAAAATGTTTAAATATACTGCAACTCCACCATTTAATGTTCTGTAAACATTGGGTTTCTCATAAAGATTTTGTGCACTTACCCTCATTTGTCATGTAGTAATTATACCCTTTCAGCAACATTGCACTCTCATCATGGGGATGTTTTCCAGCAGGAGCCAGACTTTGATTCAATGATGCCCTGACACCATATAAGTTCGCTGATGCTGTGTTAATGTTGTGCTGTGTTGATGCCTTCTTTCCCTGGCTGGAAGAGCCCGGATAAACCAGCTTCTCTCGAAAAAAGAAAGCCCAAACGAGTGAGGATCTCCATGGCGGTAAGATTGTCTGCCACCTGGAGACTGTTGCCTAGTAACCATTGCCTTGCGACACGCAGATAGTGAATGCTGGACCAAAATATTTGCGGTGCCTGGAGCAAAGCAGAGAGAGTGAGAGGAAGTAGAGTTTCAGTTGTCTCTTGAATAGCAGCTGTCAAACAAATGTTTCATCAGCTTCCACTGTAATCTGCATTTAATGTTTGCTGTGTGGCTGTTTGGTTGAGTGTTTTGAGGAAGTTAATAGTGTTTGTACGTAAATTACTGTGCCACAGATCTCTTAATTGGCTCACTATCTGTGTATATCCAGGGTACATAAAGGAGGTTGGCCATATAAACTTTAGTGTGTATATACTGGGATAATGACTGATTACACTGATGTTTCGTCCTTCAGGACTCACCTGAAGTAGAAGATTCCATGACCCCATCGGATGTGAGAACCACACTCATGGAAAACGTAAACAAATAAGTTTAACAGTCCAAAGTTCAGAATCCTGATGTTGTCTTGTCATCATTCGTGCTGCAGATAGCGGAGTGGGAAGAGCAGCAGCTCGATGAGCCGGTGGATTTCAAGAACTGCAAGATCGATCCTGCCCCGTTCCAGCTAGTAGAGCAAACATCTCTGCATAAGGTTCGGTATTAACAAAAAGAAATTTAATTTCTGTTCTTTCAAATCAAATGCATTAATATTCAGCAAATAGAGGCCAGAAAATGTAGCTATAATGACAAAAACCATATTTTTACCTGTTGTATTATTAATTTGGTTAATTATTAGTTAGCAGACATGGAGTGTTGAAAACAAAAGTAAATGTCAGGTAGGACTTGACTGTTGTGACTTTTTATTGCATGTAACAATAGGAAAAATACTTTTTTTACTAAGCAAAGAGAATATAACTGTGTCAACAGACCCTTATATTAAAGTAGCAAATGTTAAAGTACTCATTGTGGCATGTATTGGATTATTGTGTTTGTGGTTATTAACAAAACGCCTTAATCTGTGTGTTGATTATATTTTCAACCAGAATCTGTAAAGTAACTAATAAGCGACCAACTTTAAAAAAGCAAAAATATCATGTTTTCTAATCCTGTGTAACAGTTTCTATAACCTCAAGCCAAATGAAAAATGACACCCCTCCCTGAGTCTGTATTCAGGCCATGACCCATCTCTTCTCCTCCACAGACCCACACTATCTTCTCTCTGCTGGGTCTCGATCACGCTTATGTGACCAGCATGGGACGTCTAGTGGGAGTGGTCTCTCTCAAGGAGGTGAGCATGTGTGTGCTTTCTGCTGTTACCATTATAATATTTTCCTTACATGGTCATTAATGCTTCTGTTTTTTCTTCATCTTTTGGCTGTGATTCTCCAGCTACGTAAGGCCATTGAGGGCTCAGTGACAGTGACTGGAGTAAAAGTGCGCCCTCCGCTGGCCAGCTTCCGTGACTGTGGGAACAGCACAAATGTCTCTGAGGTAACAGAACTACACAAGTTGTGCATTCGCCACAGGGGGCTCTCATTGCCACGGGAGCCCAACCTTCCAGAGGTAAAGGACCAGCCAGATCCTCCATACAAAGAGATCCCTGTCAACGTCACAGACCAATCAAACTTGCAGCTGGAAACCAGCCGCTGCGGTGTCACGAATATATCGGCGGAGTCCGTGCTCCAAGAGAGCCCCTCGTTTACTGAGGACCAATCGGAGTTTACTTTTGACTGCAGCCCCTCCCACACGGAGGAGTCAGAGCTGGCCTGTGACTATGACCCCCCCAGCCACACTCCTGAGCAGGACGAAACAGTAGATCAAGAAGAACAGAGGAGTCCGTCTCTGAACAAGGACCAATCAGAATCTGAGGGAGATGGTAGCCCCGCCCACACTGAGGATCAGTCAGAATGATCAGAAGGGATCCATAGTGGCATCTCATGAATGTTGACGTTTCTTACATCAAGTGGTGACTCTCACCTTTGAGTTCAGCCTTGATACCCATGTTTCTAATGTTGTGGTGTCGGTGAGAGTGAGCTTAAGTAAATTACACTTGTGGTGTTGTGTTGCTGTGCAAATGCCTGGATTGAGTGTGAAAGAAGGGTAAAGCTAGTTTTAGTCTATATTTTCATTATTGTGAACAAATCCCATGAAAAGACCAAAATGAAATCTGTTTTGTCTCATCACATTTCCTCACTGTCTGAATGTTTAATGACTAAATATTAAGTTACCAAGCCTTAATGCTAGCCATCATCGAAACACACAGGCATCATCGTTTTTTGCCTGAGTAACTGCTGTATGCCACTTCAGACACTGCCCCAGACAACCTCCGAGTCTGTAATAACCAAACAGGGTTATCTTTGAAAGGAAAATCAACCAAAAAGCTGTATAAACAGGGATATACAACTATCCTTCCTTCGGTTTTGGCTTTACCAAGGTATTTCTAGGAGTCACCACAGCAAATCATTCTCCTCCATCTCTCCTTGTCGTCTCCATCTTCTCACACAACATCCATGAATCTCCTCTTTGTCTCTTGCCTGGTAGCTCCATTTTCAGCATCCTTCTACCAATATATTCACTGTCCCTCCTCTGCACATGTCAAAACCATCTCCATCTGGCCTCTATAACTTTGTCCCCAAAACGTCCGACCTTTACTCTTCTTCTGATGTGCTCATTCCTAATCCTGTCCATCCTCGTCACTCCCAAAGATAATCTCAATTTCTTTAACTCTGCCACCTCCAGTTCTGTCTCCTGTCTTTTGGTCAGTGCCACTGTCTCCAAACCAAACATCATCACCGGTCTCACTTCCCTCTTGTAAACTTTTCCTTTCACTTTTTTTATTACTCTTTTGTCACAGATCACTGCTGATACTTTTCTCCGCCCACTCCACCCTGCCTGCACTCACTTCTTCACCTCTCTACCACACTCCCTGTTGCTCTGAACAGTTGACCTTAAGTACTTAGACTCATGTACCTTTTCCACCTCTACTTCCTGTAACGTCACTGTTCCACTTGCCTCACTTTCATTCACACACAGGTATTCTGTCTTTCTACGACCACATTTCATTCCTCTTCTTCCAACGCATACCTACCCCTCACCAGGTTTTCTTCCAGCTGCTCTCTGCTCTCACTACAGATCACAATGTCATCTGCAAACATCATCGTCCACGGAGATTCCTGCCTGACCTCATCTGTCAGTCTGTCCATCACCATAGTAAACAAGAAGGACCTCAGGGCCGATCCTTGATGAGGTCCCACCTCCACCCTGAAGCCATCTGTCACTCCTACAGCGAACCTCACCACTATCATACAGCTCTCATACATGTCATGCACCAGTCAAACATACTTCTCTGCCACTCCAGACTCCCTCATATAGAACCACAGTTCCTCCATCGGCACCCTGTTATAGGCTTTCTCAAGATCCACAAAGACACAATGCAGCTCCTTCTGACCCTCTCTACACTTCATTAGCATTCTAAAGGAAAGATGGCGTCTGTAGTGCTCTTTCTTGGCATGAAACCACACTGTTGTTCACAAATCATCATTTTGTCCTCTAGCCTCACCTCCACTACTCTTTTCTTCTTCACACAAATCTTCATTGTGTGACTCATCAGCTTTATCCCTCTGTAGATGCTACAACTCTGCACATCATCCTTGTTCTTAAAGGTCAGCACAAGTACACTTCACCTCCATTCCTCAGGCATCTTCTCACTGTCCAAGATCATGTTGAACAGTTTTGTGAAAACCTCCACTTTCTTCTCTCCTAAACACTTCCATACCTCTACCAGTATGTCATTAGGACCAACTACCTTTCCATACTTCATCCTCTTCAAAGCTTTTCTCACTTCATCTTTATTGATGACACACCAAACACCTCCCTTCCTGTCTCCCTGATAACTGTTGCCGTGGTTACCCAGTCATCTGGCAGTTCTTCACGACCACCCAGAGCCTCTCAACCTCCCCTTGAAGTCCTCACTGCAATCTTCTCTTTTCAGCTTCCATTTGATCTTCTGGTCCGCCTTTGCTCTCTTCCTCTTCCTAACCACCAGAGTCATCCTACACATGACCATCCAATGCTGTCTGTCTCTCCTGTCACCACCTTGCAGTCTCAACAACTATCAAGCCTATGAATTCTTTTTGTTTAATAGGTCACAGTGACTTTTGACTCACCACAGAAATCCATTAAGTCAACCATGTTGACACGCGACAACAGACGTATCACTGAAAATCCCTGATGTACACATTTCAGATTGTTTTGTGCTATCCTGCTGACATGAAGGAGCTGTGGCGTGGCTGAAAGCAAACATTGGCAGCCGCATCAGAGTGTCACCATGTAAGTATATGATCTCCCAAACAATTTGCATTTGGTGTAGGTTTTACTCACACAGAAATGGCTGAATTTTATTTTATTTTTGTTTCACATATAACACCACAGTGGCCAATCCGGTGAAATTCTAACCATCACCCAATGCTTATCAGTTTATCCTTAAATTCAAGTGATTGTTTCTGCCAAATTTTAATAATTTCCATCTAGGTTTGGTTGAGATAATGTATTTACAAGAAGAGGACAGAAGACCTGAAAACCTGAATTACAAGGTGGTTTCGACTACATTATGCAAATGAATAAATAGTGCCTTTGTTGAGGACTTTTTTTCTTCTTTTTTTTTGCTCTAATGAGAATTTAGAAAATGAGAAAATGTTTTTTTTTTAATTTTGCCTCAGTGGATTTGATCAAAGTGTAGACTTTCAGCTTTAATTGGAGGGGTATCACGAGAGTATTTCACTGAACATTTTGGAAGTGCGGCTATTTTTTACACAAAATCCCCTTTTGTCTGCTTCAGAGCCTCAAAAGTAATTGGACAAACTAACAAAATTATAAATATAAGGATTATTTTGAATACTTTGATCATAATTCTTTGCTGCCAATGACTGTCAAAGTTTCTGGAACACATTGATATCATCAAATGCAGTTTCCTCCCTTGAGATGCTTTGCCAAGCCTTTATGCAGCTGCCTTTAGTTGCTGCTTGTTGTAAGTCTTTCAGTTTTGTCTTCAGGGAATGAAAAGCTGCCCTATTCGTTTGAGATCAGGTTACTGACTTGATCAATAAAGAATGTGCCATTTCTGTGCCTTCATATTTTGGGTTCCTTTTGCAGTATGTTTTATGTCATCATACATCTGAACTGTGAAGCGCCATCCAATCAGTTTTTGCAGATCTGGGCTGAATGTGAGCAGAATGTCTGTGCCTATACACCTCAGAATTCATCCTTCACATCATCAATAAACATCCATGAACCAGTTCCTTTGGCAGCCATACATGCCCATGCCATGTCATAACACTGCCTCCACCATGTGACATGATAATGTGGTATGATTCAGATCATTAGCTTTCTCTTCCCTTCTCTAGACTTTTCTCTTCCCATCATTCTGGTACAAGTTCATTCTGTTTTCATCTTTCATCTAAAATTTTATTCCAGAATTGATCATGCTTTTTTTTTTATTTATACGTGGTTTTTTTTTTGGGGGGGGGGGTGGTTAGCTAAAACTACTCTGGCCCTCCTGTTAAGTGGTTTGAGTGTAGTTATAAGTTGTCTGTATTTACATAAATGAAAGCGTCTCTTGATTGTTGGATTATACAACAATATGTCTACCTCCTGGACAATGTTCTTGACCAGGATGGATGTTGTGTAAGGGGTTTTTCTTCACCAAGAAAATAGTTCTGTGATATCCACTTTACTTGTCCCTCGTAGTTTTCCAGGTCTTTTGGTTTAGCTTGCCAGTAGATTCCTTTTGATTTATTATTGCTATGTCTCTGATACATTTATTTTGTTTTTAAGACTAATGATGGCCTCCTTCACTTGCACTGACACCTCTTTGGACCTCATTTTGAGAGTTCCACAGTACAGCTACAAAATGCGGGTTCAACACTCTGAATCAACTCCCAACCTTTTATCTGCTTAATTTCTCATGGAATAATGAAGGAAGAGACCACAGCTGGCCATGAAACTGCTTGTCGGTAAATTGCCCAAGTACTTTTGAACCTCTGAAAATGGGACATTTTATTTAAGAACAGCTGTAAAGAGCTGTATACCAATAATGGTTGATGAAATACTCTTGAGACAGCCCTCAGTCTTCCTTTCAAACAGATCTTTTTTTTTTCAAATCCATTGTTTTAGCTAGAGAGGCAAAATAACTACACAGCATATAACTGTGTCAGTGTTCAAATACTTATCGGCTTAACTGTACATATTTACTGTTGCTTGATTCAATCACGTAAAGGTTGTGTTTATTTTGTGGAGGATTTCTTTAGGCACAAACTGAAGCAATGTTCAGCGATTAGCTACAATACTTTCATGGGTTTTCTTAACAAACATAGAATATCACTAGCTTTATCTTTTAACAGTGTGTGTGTATGTGTGTGTGTAAGAGATCTTCTTTAACATGCTCAAATCAATTCCAGACTCTTCACAGTCTTTTGAGTCGTCATTCCAAAAACAGCATCCTGTAAACATGACTTTAAAAGTCCGGAGGAGAGAATTAAACCACGAGCAAATGATGAAGCTGCAGGAACAAAGAAGAAAGCACAGAAGAACATTATTACACAAGAAAATTATTCAAATGAGCACATGTTATGAATCCAAACTACTACCTATCTACTTGCTCTCTACTGACATGTCAGACGGGTCGTGATTAATGGCTAATCATATAAAGTAGTGTTCATTTTGTGTCAGCTGATGCAATAAAATTACAGTCATAATGCAGTAAAAGGTGGTTTACTAGCAACAGCATCATCGCTGATTTGTTCAGCCGTCATTGTTTACAACACTCTGCAGTCTTACAGTATTTTATTTATTTTTTGTGTTACTACCAAACACTGGTGTTCATATCAGCCCCCTGAAATCCCCAATCTAATCTGAGATCTGGTCACTTGACGACAAAGGCAGCTTCCACAAGCTCCACATATCAGTGAAGCACATTGTAATTACCATGAGTCCGACTTATTGCACAAGTAGCCTTGTTTGGCTTTTTAGGGGCTGATACAGAAAGGGCAACGCATACTTGTTGGTCTTGTCACTTGATCTGCCTCAGTATTTTGTGTTTAATGTGTCTCTGTGATGAATGAATAACACTTGAGCGGCAGGCAAAGAGGGGGAGATACTGGCTGTTTTACATAGCACACAAAAAAACAGACACACACACACACACACACGCACACACATATGCAGCTTGTAGATATTCACCCCTTTATATATTACTAGTTATCCTTATCCAGCCTGGTCTCTTATGCATTATTGAGTAGTGTAACTACTGTTTTGAAGCACAGTGATAACCACAAGTTCACAAAATGTAGAGCAAAGTGTGTTGTGTGTGTGTGTGTGTGTGTGTCTCTCATTAGGACCCTCAGATGGATGCTTCATGCAACAATTTTGAACCTTATTTCAACCTTCTGTAATCGTTGCAGCACACCAACTCGGGCTCATTTCTGACTGTGTAATCATTTGTGCTACGCTTTAATAACATTTTTTGTTTGTTGGTATTGTTTTGTTTGCATATAGAATGTGAAGCAGTGCTTGCCATATAAGATAATGTATAAGGAGTTAAATGTAGAGTGCATAAGCAAATTTACAGCGTATCTAGTTAAGCAATAAGTCTGTAGTATCTCCCTTTATATGGTACTGACCTGTATATGCTTTGTACATATGAAAATACACAGATGAGATCTAGATACATGCTATTGTACATATGAGACTTATGCATTTGAAATCCAACAGCCATCGTTATTTTTCAGAGAACATGAATTGTTTTTGTACATGAGTGAATGATTAAATTGGAAAGGGGGAAAAAAAATAGAAAAAGTTTTTTTCTTGTGTGTTCAGTTTCTTTTGTGCAGGGGGAATAAAGACAAAAATCTCCCTTCAAAAAAACTTGTTTATCTGTGCAGGACATAAAGACATTCAGTATCAAACATAGCCTGACCCACATGACACTGCATGACTCAGAAAAAAACAACACTACAAAATATATATAGAAAACCAACAGCAACACATGACTCTTCACAAAGATGTACAAAACTCAGTTTGAACAACAGCTTTACATTCTGGTTGAAATATACATATATATATATTTCTGTATATATTTGAGAGATCAGTGCATGAAAGGCCTGGAGACAGAAGGCAGCGAGTGGAGACAGGATAATCGGTGGAGGATGCAGGGCTGCTGAAGGTAAAAGCAGGAGAGCTCATGTCATATCCAGAACCGAAACAGACTCAGACACATAAAGATGAAAGACCGACGACACATCACATTAAAAACTCTTTCTCCTCCTTCTTCTCCTCTGCTTCGTCCCTCTCCTCCTCTTCGTCGAAGGATGCCACTCCAGAGGAGGCGCGGTCAGAGAAGAAGCTCCTGCACCGCCACACTCGGGCCTCCTGAAAAACACTCTCTTCATCCTCCTCTTCCTCCTCCTCCTCTTCTTCCTCTCCAGGCGACTCAGAGGTGGAGTAGCAGGAGTCAAACCTGCTGCTCCTGGCCCGAGTCCTCCACTCGGGCTTCTGGTGGACGCAGACCTCGCTTCGCTGCTCCTTGTGAGCATCCAGCCCCTCCTCCTCTAGGAAGGGGCTCGTGCAGTTGTTGGGGGAAATGGGCGAGCTGGTCTGGGATGAGCGTGGGTCATTTTGAGATGTGGGCTGACCACAGAGCAGACTGCTGTTGCTGCTGCTGGATCCCCTGGAGCAGTCAGAGGGCGGAGCCTCGCCACCATTCACTTCAAACTGACATGGCACTCCTGTGATTGGATTGGACATGGCGGCGTCTGAGGGAGGAGCAAAAAGTCAGAACACCTAGAGATGGATGGTTGGGGGGGGGGTGTTTCAGTGATGATGCAGAAATGCAGTCGATGAGTAAAAACGAAATGGAAAGGAACAAAATGGCTGGATACCTGAGCTTTGGCTGAAGGAGGAGCAAGTCTGTCCATTGTTTAGGGTATCCTCATCATTGGAGTCTTCCTCATAGTCATCATCTATGGAGGCCCAGGCTCGTAGCTTAGCCTCAGCAATGGCAAACTGCTCAGCCACTCCTAGCAGGACCACGGAAACACAGTTTAAGGGGCATTCAGTGCAAAGTCGTCCTGTCAACTTTGGCGCTAGAGGTCTCAAAATGTAATCAGCTCGAGGTTTTCATTCATCCCCCTGCAAAATTTAGTAATGATACATGTAGTAGATTTTGAGTTATTTTATTTGCACACAGACAGAGAGTTGGAAACAATACCCTCTGCATGACTGTGTCTGTGGTGGACTGGGGATGTTGAGGGGCAGGGGCAAAAACAAAAGGGGCACTAGTTGTATGCAGTCAGACACACCTGCATGGAAGTCATTGAGTTATAGTCAAATGTTTTGTAAGCTGAAAGGGCATCCAAGACTTAAAATGGAGGAATCATATGTTTGACCAAGGCAGCGATGGTGAGAACAGAGTGAACCCAAGGAAATCTGATTGTTCTGGTGTGTTCGTCAGCATATCAAGGTCAAGGTCATAGTAAAAATGAAACCCTGTCTTATACCTTGACTTTACAAGTCTATTTGTTTTTACAAAACATTTTATGTACATGTGACATTTTATACTGATGTCATAGATTTTATCGCCTCAATATTTTCAATCAAGCTCAGTAAGAGGAAAAATTACATTAGTTAGATTAGGTCAAAGTTTTAAAAGCAGTTGATTGTGTGTTTAGGAAGCTTATAAACTTACACTGGCAAATTTTCATCTTTTTTTTTGGCTCAAAATATTCAAATACCACTGTGACAGCTCTCTTTCTTTACAGTCTGAAAAGCAGGAAAACGTGTCCTTCTTTGGAACAGTGATCAACATGTGAAAGTAAAAGATGCAGCTAATAATCTGAATGATGCACCACCCTTTCTTTCCCCCTACCCTCCCACCCTGTGTCTCTCAATCAAGCCACGCCGATGTCACCAGCGCCCGAGAGGATGAGTCACAGCTAAACACCTAGAGCTGCTGTACCACTGGCGGACAGTGAAGTGATCTAGGAGAGTGTCTAATAGGCCACCATCTGCTGCCAAGACAGGCCACCGCCCAGGGGACAGCGCAGTGGGCGGAGCGAACCGCTAACATGCAGGAGTTTTAAAGGGATTAGGTGCACAACAGAAGGTGGGAGTCAGCCAGATGATGCTGCAGCTAAACCGAGCCAAGTAAGAAGATGCCCAAACAAGCAAGTGACCTTAAGACACCAGCTAGTTAGAGAGTCAACGCTGAGAGGGATGCACACCTGCAGCAAACCGAGCCTCCTTCTCTCCTTCAGTCAGGTGGCAGTAGGAGCTGAAGTGGGCGTGGGTGGTCGGTGGTGGGTTGGCAGGCTTCGGCCAGCCTTTCCACTCGATGAGGTGGGCCACCCGGCCCTGAGCCAGGGAGGTGGGTTTGGTCACATGGTCCCTGACTGCCTGAGAAATACCTGGACAAAGAGAGGGAGAGAAGGAGCGGTTTGAATTAAAGGAATTTAATCATTATGAAAGCAAAAGGGTGATTTTAAAAACATCATTACCGTTTAAGGAGGATCTAGCAAGTGCTGCAAACTCATGGATGCCGACACTTTTCCTCGAGTCTGCTGGAGATTTTCCTGACTTTGGAATCATTTCACCCTCCTCAAATTTCACCTGCAAGATAAGATTTTAGAAATGAAAACGCTTTGTTTTGCTGCAAAATTCACAAAAACAGCAAAATAATAATAATAAAACTCCACATTTTTGTATCACATCGTGCACTGGTCAGCCATGTAAGCATGTAAAAAACCCCATAAATGTTTAATTTGATAATATTGACTGATAACCATGGCCTTTTTCTGGTTTTTAAGGCTCTATTACAATAGAATTATGTAATTTTTAGTGTTTTACTTGATTTAGTATTTACGTGCACCACGATGTCAGTCATTAATTCCAAATTATTGATGACTATTTATCAAATATCTCTTATATGTTTGCTGTCAGCCCTACAATATTGCTACAGTATTTATATCCAGTTATATGGTAAAAAATATTGGGATATTTGATTTTTTTTTTTTTGCCCAGTCCTAGGATTTCTGTTGAGCTTTTGAAGAAAAATTAAGTGATATATACCGTCAAGATATAAACTAAAAAAATCAAGATGTTATTTTAGGGCCCCTTCTGCCCTTCTCCATACAAACACCAAACTTGACATCCTTTAAACAAAAAGAGCCCTTCTCCTACCTCTTCCTCTCCTTGTCTCTCCCTTCTTTCTCTACTCCTGGACCTCAGCCTCATCGCGGACGTGCAGGTGGTTTCACAGCGCGGCGGACCAACTCGACTAGAAGTCACAGCTTGGGCTCAGTACTTTAAACCGCCGGGCAGACAGAGAAGCAAACAGCTATGCCCTACATTTACTGCACAGATGCTAAAGCCAGGGTAAGCCGGCGAAACCAGTTGGAATAGTTGTGGTCGAGGGGGTTGAGAGTGGTGGAGTGACAGTCTCCATGCAAACATATGGCGCGTGACCAGCTTCCTGTAAGCAGCTCCAGCCAGGCCTGCTCATCCCTATTAAATGTGATACTGCTACCTAACTAAACCCCATTTCCAAAAAGAAAAAGAGAGAAAGAAAAGAAACTAGTGCATCTGATGGGTCAGCTGAATCTGTGCTTGCAATTCATGGGAGCAGCTTAGAATAATGTCTTGCTTTTAGTAATATTCATTTATTGAGCAGCAGTGATCACAGCTGTGCACACGTGCATCCCTCCTCAATCAGATTGACCCTAAAGCAGCTAAGAAAGTAGGGTTAAAGGCTTATGTGACGGTCAAAAAATGTTGGTCAGGGGCTGGCAGAGAGGCTGCCAGAGACGTGAGCAACTCTCACAGTCCAGCTGACGCTGAAAGACGCTCAGAGGTGAGCAGGGCAGACATTACTCATGCTCAACAGAGACTGAGGCACAGGTGTAGCATAAGGAGATGTGCACGGCGGCCTCCTGAGATTCAGGTCTCTGCAGCTCACCTCTTAAATCCCATCTACAACATACTGGAAGACTTACTTAATGGAAATCAGCTTTTTATTTTCAGATACATAACCACTGAAAACCCTGTGAGAGATGTGGATTATATTCAGTCCTGTAACAATTAGAAACATTTTTCACCATCTACACAATGGATTCCTTTAACAGCTTCCCAAGAACAGCGGTCACAGGTTCTAACTCTTGATTGATTGTGCCATTTGGATCATTTTCAGCCATTATACATATATCTCTATAGGTGTGCATGTGTGCATGCGTTTTCTAATAATTAAAATTGTGTAATTAATCATGCCATGACCTTGAAGATTTAACTCTGGACCCAGTGGAGGGGTCCCAACCCCACTGCTGTGAGCAGTATATAGGTCACACATGGCTGTCATTTGGTTTAACGTCAACAGACTAACAACTATTTTGATAAATGATTACTGGTTTAAGTCATTAATGAAGCAAAAAAAAAAAAGCCAAATTTTCAAAGGCACCAGCTTCATCTGTTTTTGGGAAGTGAATACCTTTGTGACGTGCTAATTCACTTGGCGACATCCCTCGAAAAAAACACAGGAATATTTTCACTACTGCTTCCTGGTGCTGACGGTGCAATCCAGACACGACCAGTCAACTGCCAAATGGACATTGTTTCCCAAAGTTTTTCCATGTTTAGGGAAAAAGAAATAAAATGTCTTATTTCGCAGGTTATCACAGCATGGAATAAATAGTTTGGAATAATCTGGAAGGAAAGAAAGGCAGAAAACACTGGCCTTGTAGAGTGTCTTTAGTTATTGAGTTAAAAACAGTGTTTCACTGACGGTATCCACTCCGTACTACAAGACATTTCATAAACATTCTGGCCACAGTTAGTGGCGAAAAAAAACCCTGACCTCTCACACTGACTTGCCCAATGCTGTTGCGTTGCTTAGCCTTGTTGAGCTAAACGGTCCAACTGCCTGAACTCCATATTGGAATAACCCCACCGCCCCCCCCCCCCAAAAAAGATGTATTTTGTGAAATTTCAAGCCTAAAAGACAGAAAATATAGGCTTGTTGTTCTCCTCCAACAATGAAAAAAAATATGGGCTGAATTTTGGACACTGTTCTATTTGATAGGCTTATTTTCTTTCCTTTCCTTGTGTGCATCTGCACATGATGTGGCCTCTGTGGAGCCGCTGCTTTCTTGCTGATTGCACTGCTCTCCTCCTCTGCAGCAGACAGATGCAACTAATTGACATCCATCCTGAGAAACAACAGCACGTGTGGTCGAGGTGTCGGTATTATTTCGCGCACTCCCTGGACGGACGTGTCACCCGCGGTGATGTGACTTTACGGGGCCAACAAGTGGAATCGAGTTGAGCCCGACACGAGCCTGCTGCTGGCGTGACTGGAGGAAGCTGCAGTCTGTCTCTCTCTCTCTCTCTCTCTCTCTCCTAAAAAAGGTTTAATTCGAGCATCAGAGGCGACACGCTGACGGCTGAGCAACACATCAGCTCCCCATCGATAGGTGCAGGCCTGCGTAGCCTGCAGTTATGGGGGGAAAATCCTGGCAACCTCTGAAATCCACCATATGCACACCGGGCTCGCCGCTCTTTACATGCACCACCGCAGCTCCTGTTCTCTCATTATTCCATCCCTCTCGGTACCTACCTGGAAGTGGGACCGCGGCGGCTCGTCATAATGCGCTTTAATTGTCTCCAATCTGATCAGCAGACGAAAGCGCGCGGCGCGTCCTCGTGCTGCGGCTCCCGCAGCGGATCGTCAGCGAATGGCGAGCGTCATCAACGCAAGGCGGTGTCAGACCCCCACCCACCCCCTCCTCATGCGGACCGAGACACAGGAACCTGGGGCTCCTTCAGGGGCACTGCAGCTGATCCTCCCCACGTGTCCGTTTATTGGCTACTTCAGCTCGACACATTCAACAGATGGTGAGGGGGGCTTTG
>KV751351.1:4852865-4865066 GCA_001698575.1 Mola mola
TCGTCAGGTCGGTTTGACCTTACTGGGAGAGTTTTAGTAGCAAAACATGTCAAGAGGCTTTTTTTGATTAAAATAAATAAATAAATAAGTAAAAAATAATCAAGCACTTGCTCAACAGTGAAAATAAACAGAAGCCTCTCACATTTACTGTGGTGACTGTCACCACAAATGTTGCATTAAGGAATATACAATACCATATGTCTGTACTACATAAGCATGTAATAAATGCTTTTTAACACACTAGAATTTAGTAATAAACACATATAAAGATATTTTAAGTGTGTTGATTTACAGTAGACTTTCAACAATTTTACTTCCAGTAATGGAATGCACATTACTACGACTATTTACTCATCTACTCATTTACATTTACTCAAGCGCTGCAAATATTTTGAATCCACCACATACTGTTTATTTAAGAACTTTAGTTTCCAGGTTACAGTTGATTTACATGTTCCTTTACGTGATATCCTGTTTGACGAGGACTCAGGGAGCGCACACTTCGTTCAACGCCCAACAATCCTTCTTTTGTCTGGGACACCTGCCTACCTAACTGCCATCTACATAGCTCTATGTGATTTTATTTATAAATAAAATTATACTTAACATGGGCTGGTGACATAATGTCTGGAAAACCCTTCTTAATAAAAGTATCAGCACAGGTGCTCATCAAATTCACGCACTAGTGCAATGAACCTGTTTTAATCAGACTTTTGCAAAACTCTGCTCAGCAACTTAATAAGACCTTTATTTGCAATGTTCTGTTAGATTCCGTTTGCAATCATTTCTGAAATATTCAGCAAAACCCTACCACAGTTACAACTAAAAAACAATGGGTGCAGAGAAATGATTCCCTTTCTTAAAGATAAAAAACAAACGTAATTAAGATTCATCCTCTTTGGGAATTGATTTTGAGTCTCTCTCTCTCTCTCTCTCTCTCTGGTGATGCGCTGTCCATGACTCTGCCTTACCAAGAGCAGACGGGAGTTGGGGCGACAGCTTTCAGTTTAGACTCTTATTTCTTGTCAGACTCCTCCTCAGCCTCGCGGAGCCAGGTGAAGAAGGCGGTGACTGATTTCAAGGCCACAACTTTGCCTGTTTGCTCAGCAGGGTCTTTGCTGGATTCCCATGTATTGAAGGTCTCCTTTCTTATAACATCCTCATCATACAAGACATCGAAGAACATGCGCAGTAGGTCTGCAGAGGCAGTGTTACAAAAATCAGAAAACACGACCCCAACCCACAAGTGTCCTTGAGCAAGACACTGAACTGCACTTTGCTGTGTCATCAGTGTGTGAATGATTAACGCTCCCGATGATGCAGTAGGAAGTGCAATGTACTCACTGTCACCATTGTATGAATGTGTGAATGCAGACTTACAGTGTATATATCCTGTATACTGTGCTGCATATCCTGATCATATGATTTTGCACTAAGTTACAGGTTTTAAGACTTCCTGATGATTCCCAAATTCAGTTGATGGATTTTTTTTTTTAAAAAAACCCTCTAATTGGGAGTGGAGAAAACTCTTATTAGATTTTTTTTGTTACTTCCACGGCACTTTGCAAGTGTGACTTCCAAACAGAACAGGTCTTTTGCTGTATCAGTAAGCCTGTGATTAGTACCAGGACAAGATGACAGAACCTGTGTGACGATGGAATGCAACAGTTGCACGCCGTAAAAAGGAGAGTGAAACACTACACCAAATACTTGAAAATGAGCAATGCATAGATTATGCTGTAGATGTTGTACAGGGGAATGAGAATGGACAGGCTTTCATCCACTGGGTTGTTGAATTGTACTTTTTCATTTCATCATGGGAATTTCTTTTACAGTGCGAAAATCTTCATGTGTGTGACTTTACAGTTTAGTTCAAAGTATAAAAATCGTAAAATTTTGTATGCCTTTTGTATTAGTTACAGGGCTCCAGTATTGTACAGTGTTAGCTATTATGACCACCTCTGCATGTTTAATACCAACACATCACTGCTGGCAACCTACAAGTTCATTAATAAGAGGACACTCACACGCTGGCTGCTCCATGTGCACCATCAGAGCCTGGAGGGCATACAGGGCCTGAAGCTCCTTCTGCTCATCACACAGATACGTCTGCAGCAGACTGGCCCTCAGGAACATCTGGTCTGCATCCACCCTGCATGGGTGGTTACCTGAAATAAGCGGTATCAAACAGTCATGGATCCAAGTCAGACTGTGTTTACTTTCCAGGGCTGTAAGGCCAACCTGTGACAAACAAGGCCAACGATTTTTAGAAATTATTTTAGCCAAAAACAGACGGCCCTCGCTTTTACATGCCATTAATCATACTTACAAATAATGGCAGACTGACACACTGATGTCATCAATGCTCGCACAAATTGGTTGGAAGCAGTTTGTGCTTCGTCCAATTTAGCCTGAAAAAAAGAATCAATGTTATTACAGTATTAATGCAAGTTTTATATTGAGTAGAAAATAGGATAGTCACACACCTCCACCCAGTCTCTGATCCGCTGGTTGTTGGCCTTGTCTTGCAGGAGTCTGTCCAGCTGTTTGGTAAGCTCCTCTCCTGAGAGGACCTTCTTCTTACTGACTTCCTTTGACTCCATCTCCTCTCCTATGGTGAACTCCACTTTCTAAATGATGGAAAAAACAAAGAAACACAAAAATGTCCAAAGAAAGAAGTGTTTAACCTGTTGAGTTTTGTTTTAAATGTAGTTGCAGAAACACAATGGGAATGGAATGGGTTACTTGTCCATAATGTCATTGTTCTCAATTTTTATTTTTATTTATTTAGGATTTCTAGAAGGAGTGTGTAGGAGAATCTTTTCTCCTTCTATACACAAGGTTACAGGTGTTAAGGATATTTTTGGTTGCTTTTTAATATAAATATTTATATCAAAAAATGGTACAATATCTATTTTTTATTCAAGAAACTGTGAGAAGATATTTGATTATAGAGTCCGCCTTCTCTTTAAGAGTGCTTATATTGTCTCTGCCATTTTTCTGTAGGATTAATGATTTATCTTTTACTGTCTAGCACTGCTGAAGCCTACAGACCTGATTGGTGACAAACTTGTTGACGTCTTGATCCTCTGGCATGAAATTGCGCCAGTTCAGTCCCGCTTCTGTCCACAAGGCACCAACCTTCTTAGGGGTCTGATAGTGAAGAAAACGCTCACCATTAAGTGGGTCTTAAATCAACATAGCTGAATATGGACATGCCTCATGCAGGGATTTATGTTGGCAATACCATTTCTTTGCAGAGCAAGTGAAGGATCTTTACTAGTAGCACGCCAGCTTGCCCCAGAGGCACTAGAGGCTTCGAGATCTCCCTGAAGGCACAATTACATGGAATTAGCGGCTTGTCGGTGACATTAAACCATCTCTCAGTTACTGCAAGGGAGTGTGATTTTTGTAACACTTTTGCCACTATACATAATTTGTCAATAATATGCATTAAATATGTTCATACATCAAACTAATTCAGACCGGGACATCTTGAAAATTCCCACTCAAATATAATTAACAAAAAAATGTTCCAATGCTATTTACAGCCAAACAACCAGGGGCAAAAGTATGAGTTTCAGGCAATACAAAAGGAACTTGCTCACCTGAAGAGCTGTCCCATAGGGATGCCACCTTCGTGGAGCATGGGGGTGATGAGTTCTGCCAAGTAGAGCCAAATATGAGGTATGTCTATTGCTGTGTCTTCCGCAGCCTCCAGGATCTCCTCTAGCCTGTAATGGCATAAAAATACACAGCATTTAATCTCACCTGAAAACACTTTTATGAGTTTGATTCCATCAAGGTCTGTCAACTCCAAATGAGGATTCACAACTGGTGACATTATTTTCAGACAAGTGAAACAGTGCAATGATGTTTTTCCAGTTAAGTGCTTACCCTTTATAGTACTGCTGTGTGGGCAGTGTCCCTTCCTTTACAAGATGGTGCAGCAGAAGGCCCATGTGTTGTCTAGCACTGGTGCTGCGTTCAAGCGTCGACTCAACGCCCATCCGTACAAACACATGGAGCAATGAGGCACTGTTGAGTTCTGTCACACACTGTAATGCCTCCTACAAAATCAGAGGGAGAAGATGCCAGCCATCAGTTCAAGCATTTACCTGACAATCAGCACACATTGAAGAAAACGTCACTTTGTTTCATGATCGCCAAGGGCACTGGGTCTGTACCTTCAAGTCATTGATGTGGAGATATTCCTCAATAATGGCGTTTGACTTCTTCTCTACTTCCTCTTCAGTCAAGGCAGATTTTTGAACAGATGGAGGAGTGGGGGCACTTTCTCTCTTAACTGCAAGAAATGAAGAGAGGACAATATCAGTTAAAAATTCTTTTTCCTATTTCTGTCATCCCAATCTTCGAGTACATGACTCGCATTACAAGTAAATCCACTGGCTCCTTCGAGTTCTCACCTGTTAGATCTTCGCTTGGACCCCTTTCCGGACTTCTTCTGTCACTGCTTTCTCGACCCCAACTTTCCCCATCCCCTCTTCCTCTGTCCCTGTCTTTGGTCATACTGGCAACGCAACACATGGGCTCAGTCACATCCTGGCTGTCTCTGCCCCGGCCACCACGGTCCAGCGACTCTCTGCTGAAGCTTCTGTTGGAGATCTGGTTCTGGCAGCTCCTATCGTCACGGCTTTGTCTTCCCTCACTACGGTCAAAAAGGTCATACCGGTCCCTATCACGATTGCCACCACGCTCGTGGCTGGAGCTTGACCTTGATGTTTTAAGAGAGACAAATTTATTACAATGTTTGAAAGTGGACTTATGATCACATTTTAAAAGATGTAGGAAACAAATCCAGATAGATTTACAAAAATGTCACTTGTCAGCTGCTGAATACCTCCGAGGAACTCTGCGGTCAGAGTCTATGGGAGATAACAATGAATCGGACTCCTGCAGTGCTGAGAAGCGGTTGAAGGTGCTGATTGTTGACAAACTGGAATCTACAAAAAATTGCCAAAGAATAGGTAAACATGAGAGAGACTACAATCAGAGAGTGCAAACCTCAACCACGCAGCTTAAGTCCCTACACATTATGCTTGCCAGCAATGAATGCTTACCTTTCAAGGTCAGTTTTTTTTCCTGTAACCTCATGAAGCAGCTTTCTACCAGACTGTGGTATACGTGTTTGTTTCGGGTATTCCTAAATGTGATTTTTAGGTCAAGGTCATTTCATGGGAAAAAGAGCACATAGTAGTGCCACCTGACGGGTGAAACATGAACAGAAGAGCCAGCTGGTTCTGGCTATGTGATGGACCCTGGGATTAGATACAAAATGACACCAGGTAGACCTATATGTAAATTCCTTCTGGACATTTTTCCAGAATATGTTCGACCCTAAATGACTTTGACCTAGAAAGCCCAAAAGTACACCAGTTTGACCCCTCTATGTCAATTCACAGTGGAAAAATGGCCCCAAAAATATATTTTTTGACCTGTCAGTGATCTTAAGCTTTGACCTTGAAAGCCCAAAAGTTAATCACCTGTAGGTCGGGCCAAGACAAACCTTTGATGAAGATTTCATCTAAATTGATAGAGCAGATTTTGTGTTATCCTGCTAACAGACAGACAGACAAACAAACACCGTCGAAAACATAAACTCTAAGGTAACTAAGAACAACAGAACATTTTAAAACCACACTTTTTTGAGAGAGGTGTTCTACCCTGGTCTCCACTTGCAGGTTTAGCTCCGCTTCCTCCACTGCTGCCTTTGCCCCAGCTAACCCACGTGCCTTTTCCGCCAGGAGCCAATAGCTGATTGTTAATGTCCAGAACTCCAGGCTGAAAGGAAAACACACACACGTACGTTTACTGAAACTTTCCATACGTATTTAACCAGGTCACAAGTTAAATTTGAGCCATCTGATCATTCTTTATCAGGGGGGCTGATTTCTTACTCTGCGCCCAAAACTTCACCTTTGTGATCTTGCTAAGGCGTGTGGTGTCGATGGGTCTATTCTTGGAGATAGGCACTGTGTTCCATCCCTCATCCTGAGGCTGGCTGGTCCTGCCACCTCCTGGTGTGTGAGGACCTCGGCCCCCCATGCCCCCTCCCATCCTGCCTCCTCCTTTCTTGGACAGGAGCTGTTGTTGGACTTTAATCTGTTCCTGGTGCTCCTCCATCTCTGCCTCCTTGTGGATCTGGTCGATTGTTTTAGGACTCTGGTGTCCTCTACGAGGTACACAGTGATTCTGTGGATCACAGAAGTTGATTACAGGATTCTCATGAGACTAATAAATCCTGTGGATTCCATTACAGCTTGTTAATACATATATGCTAACATCTTTTTTTACATATTTTATTAATATCAAGTTCAAGCTCAGTTCAGGTTCAGCTCTTGAGATTCAGTGAGCTTGTTCTGAATGTCATATAACCCTTTGACACTCAGATTAAGTTATTAAATTAGTTATTATTAAATTAGAATAGCTCAAATTAAGAGGGGGGTGGGGACAGGGATACAAAGAAAAGCTGTTAACTGTAATGATTTGTAGTCACCCTTCAGCTGCACAATACACAATACAATGTGCAGAGAGCAACAGAGGAAGCAAGATCAAGGTGAAAATGAGGACAAGCAATATTGTGGAAAGTTGAGATATCAAGATATGTGTTTTCCAGTGCAGCTTATTCTTGACTGTGTCAGTGTCATGTTCGCACGCCCTCCAGTAAGGCTGTCAGAAACAGTTAGCATGATCTTCTCTGGCTTTTAACATTTCCAACACTGCATTTTTTATCTTATTTTCACGACATTCTCTGGTACTAGTATTGAGTAGGTTTTGGGTTTTGTTAGTTTGGTCCAGTTAACAAGCTTTAATTTGCTTTTAAACCAACTGACTGCACAAAGAGAGCTAGTATCATGTGGTTAATTAGCCAGAGTAGTGAATTAGCTGATTAGCTCAGCACCAGTGGCCTCAGTGGCCTTCGTTTTGTTCCAATGGAGCAGAATTGACCTGAATTGACCGACCAACCAGTTTCAGATTTAGATTTTGCTGGCCAAAAGTCAACAGCCAGAGTCATTAATAGGTAAAAAGGCCTCTCTTTTGGTCATATCTCCAGAAACAACTGACATAAAGATGTCCAACTGGCATCATTTTGTAGCAGACAGCACTTGTAACAAATATTTACATCTTCCAGTCTCAGTACGGGAGGCAGGCACACTTTGATTTTAAGAATAGGCCTAAAACCTTAGGTTAGGGCTGGCCTATCTAGCCCTTAGTTATGCTGCTATAGGCTTAGGTTGCTGTGGGAACATTCCATGATGCACTGAGCTCCTCTTTTCTCCTCCCCCTCTGACTCTGACTCCATCTCTGCTCCTCTAAATGTCCATATCCTAACAAAACATTATACTAACCCTACTTCTTCTCTGGAGTCTTTTTGCTTTATCATCCTGCAGGGCTTTCTGGAGGACGATAAAGCAGGAGCTGCTGCTTTGTTCCTGCCTGACGCCTACTGCTCAAATTAGGACAGGAGGTCCTGTGACTTGGATCCTAGGCTGGATTGCCCAGCCTAGCCCATGGATTACAATGACTTCTGGACCAACATACTTTACCCATACTAAATCTGGATTTATAGACTTTATGAACTCAAACGTTCTTAGTAAACCGTTATTGTCATGTTGTTGTGTTCTATTGCATGTCTGTCCATCCAAAGATGACGGATTCCTCCTCTGTGGTTCTTCCTAAGGTTTCTTATTTTCCTCGTTTTTTTTTTTTTTTTTCGGTGAGTTTTTCCTCACCCAGTTCAAGGGTCTAAGGGCAGAGGCTGCCACATCTGTACAGTTTGTCAAAGACCAGTTAGATAATATGTAAATAGTGATTTTGGGCTGCGCAACTAAAATTTGATTTGATTTGATAGTTAACTTTTGGGCTGCCAAGGTCACATACAATTTAATGACTCATCTCCAGAGGGAATTGACATTAATAGGTCTAACTCATGTCATTTTGTAACTAATCCCAGGGTTCATCACATAACCCGAACCAGTTGGTTCTGCGGTCCATGTGTTAACACTCACGTGGCGACATTTGCTCTTTATTGTACCAAATGACCCACAACAAAGTGGGGAGGGAGGGTGGGTACAAAGATGTGCTTTTGTATCATTGAAGAGTTTTTCATATTTATTGGACAAGCTGTTCACTTGACAGAGCTATCAGATAAAGATTTTTTATGTCTAAAACTGAATAAATATATTTGGAGAAGAAAACCTAGAAGTTAGCTTTTCATTATAAAACATACTGCAGTCATCTTTAGAGTACTAACTGTTTGAATAAAATTACATATTTCCCTGGGTTCAAAGTAATGGTGCATTTCTTCTGGTCACCTTTTACTTATTTTTTTTTTTACCAGAATAGATATTAATGTCCTTACCTTGTCTGTGAAATTATTTTTCATCTGCACTGGCGGGTGTTCAGCACACAATTCTTCACTGCGTTATTAAATTATGATTTGTCTATGTCATATATGTAATAATTAATCCCACATCATAGAAATTCACTGTACAGCAGCATAATCAAAGACAAAATCAAAGGGATAAAAAGACCAAGCATATAACTAAACACAATTTAAAACGTACAAGATTTTTTACGCTTTGCGTACCTTTTGTTGGGCCTGTAATTAAAAATTCATGAGTATCAAGGCACAGAGTATGTAAGAAATATTACAAGTATAATAATATAATGTATTTTCAAATCATAATGTGTATGTTATGTGTTCGTCTCTATATCTTGATACAAATATATAGTGTTGTAAAAAAAACCTGACAAACCATATTGAAGTAAAAAGTAAAGAACACCATTGAAACTGAATTAAGTCAAATTTAGAGTCACCCGTACGAATATTAAAGCCAAAGGTCTTAGAGTGGCTCACATAAATGTACTCAAGTATCAAAAGTATCCATCTGAAACATGACAACCAAAGCAACCTCAAAAAGGGTCAATATGTCGGACTGGATTTACTGTGTCCATAGAAAGATTTTAACTCCTATGAGTTCAACTTTTTGTTTTCTCCTTTACCTCACAACTATTTTCAGATTATACATGTTGTGAAGCAAAAGCACAAGTTGCAAAAAGCAAATAAAAAAAAACAAACAAAAAAAAAAAACAGGTTTCATGTTTTGTTTTTTGTGTTTTAAAAACCACACACACACACACACACACACACACACACACACACAACCGGTAAATGATAATTCCTGTTGTAGCCAGTAGTGAAATTTCCCTCCTGGGCTCCCATAGGGTTAGATAGGTCTGAAGAGGGCCCCAAAGAACTTCTGGCCTCTCGATTTATCCCTCCCGCGTCTGTGTCGCGAGTAGGACCTGCCTATTCCATTCTTTTCTCCACAGGACAAGCTTTTTAATGTTTTATCTTTAATCCTGTTTGGACCCAATCTTTTTTTCCTCGGCTCCCAGGTGACGATCCTCCTGTGTGTTAGTGGTTTTCTTAAACCTGCTTGTTCCCCCCCAGAAGGACTAAAAGCACAGAATATTGTTGCTGTCAGGTAGTGCTGTCTGTCAACTCCGCCGTGCACTGCAGAAGCAGCAGTGCACCGTGGACGCTTTGGTCTCAGTTTGTCACCTATACTGCACGCCCACATGTTCTCTTACCGTAGTGTACACAAAACTACACGAGGGCTGGTTTGTCCGCAGTCATATACTCTACCTGTGCTGGGTGGTTTTCTTCTAGTCACCCATCACATTTTAATTTTCTTTGCATCGTGTGTGATTTATTTTCCCTTCCACTGTTTAAGATCATAGATTCACTTTTAGTGCTTGTCTACCACTGAAGAGCCATTTTTAAACATTTTGCAGTTATTTTAACCCATAGTTTTGATGTTTAGTTTAGTTAATAATATCATTATTATATATTAAGTTTTGTTAATAATAATGGCTTGTTTGAATTAAAAATAAAAACCTTGAATTCCATATTTACACATCATTGACCATTATTTGTTTCGAGGATCTGGAGACTAGTCTGGTTTGACTCAAGCGACTAATGTGGGCCTTGTCATGGTCCAGTCACTCTGAGTCATACCGTCCAATACGACGCTATCTGTGAAGTATTTACAGATATGAAAAAAATGCATTTCCTCAGATTTCATCCAGTATTAAAAAAAAAAAGAAAAAAAAAGGCAACCATTTACTTTGGTTATACCAACATATAACCAAAGTATTATCAGCCATTGCTTATGGAAATTCAGAGAAACACTGGACAGGCTACATCACTTTAAAAGTGTTGCTTCAAACATGCTCTAAATTCTGAAACATGGACTTTTTTCCCCACACAGCTCTTTAATCCAGCGACACAGATTCAGGTGTCTAATTTTAGCCTCATCATTTCAGTCTCAGCCCAAATGTCAAATATACAGTACTCACAAGTTCCCCTTTTGGCGTTAAGTAAAGGCGATTAATAACAGCCAAAAAAATGACATCACAGTGAGGGTGACATTTGACTATATTTCTGAAATATTTTTATTGGAATTGTTGTAACTAGTGTATGAATTAATAATTTATGACCTGAACCTCTGATGTCCAAATCGCACCACCTTATGCTCGAGTCCATATGGACCTTTGTACCTATTTGGAAGAAATTCCCTCAAAGCATTCCTGACAGTAACCTTGACCTTTAACCACCAAAGCCTAATCAGCATCATTGAGTCCAGGTGAATTAAGTCAAATTCGAGAAAAACACTGTCAAGTTGTTCCCCCATATATTGTGCACACATGAAGGAGACAAATGGACGGACCCCCTGAAAAATTGCCACACATATTTCTCCGAGTCTTTTCTTGCTCCTTTCGTTTCTGAAAGTGAGATTTTTTTCCACACTTTTCTGATATGTTATTCACTGAATATATATATTTTAACATCACTAAATGCAGCCCAACACCTTCTGCTGGGGGCTCTGGAAATCATAGATGCTTGAAGATGACAAGAGTAGTCAAACTCAGGGGTTGGGGGTATATTTACGTCTCATGTACTGAGGAAGAAGTGCATGAAAAGTTAATTTTAAAAATATTTTAATGCTAAAGGGACATGAAACTAGAAATTGCATCGATGTAGTTGATGCTATGTGGCAGTTTTAATGTTTTACTTGGTTATTTCTTAATATGGGCTGGTGACATGACTGAAACTCATTCCCTGAATAAAGGTCAGTATCAGCACAGGTGCTCATCAAATTCACACACACACGAGTGCATTCAACCCGTTTCAGACAGACTTGTGCAAAACTCTGCTCAGCAACTTAAGTCCTTTATTTGCAATGTTCCAATACCTCATCTTTCCAGTTTCCGATGCAAAAGAAGCAATAATTTCTTAAATAAAGGCAAAAAAAAAAAAATATTTACAAAAATTCCAATACAACTAATAATCAAAGGAATATCTAAAGCACCTCTCTGCATCTGGACAACTGCGGTTTCTGTTGAAAAAGGACACACTGCGATTATCACTTCTGAAAAATAAAACTGAGAAAAAAGTTTTGCAATTATCATTATTATATATTTACAGAATGCTCCTGAAATAAATTTCCACTTAAGGTAGAAAAGGCTTTCAGATCATCTGTGTGTGTGTGTTTGTTTTTTTTTTAAACTTAATTATATATAGTCAATTTTCTGTAGATTTCAAGTTTCAACGGTGATTGGGTCATTAAGTGTCCTCTATGACAGCTCAGGTTTACGTATAGAAGAGGTAAAGACAAAGTCAGTCAGTTTGGTTCACTACTGGGGATGGGAGAGGATGGCTTTGAGGAAGCATTAAGAACACCCCCTAGTAGTCAAGGTCATAGGTCAACATCAGTCCTCCACATTTATGTCCTTTTAAGTTCATGAGGGAAAACCAGAGGAGAAAATAGACAACCTCTGCTTTAAAAACTCCATCAAATTACTATTAGTTCATTTATGTTTGCCTATCAACGACTTGTCCACTGTATCATTCATAGAAGCACACTTCAGTCATGCTGCACACTCCAGTAAAAGGGCCAAGACATAAGAGTTGAGTTTAGATTGAACACTCGCGTCTGTATGACGATTGGGGAACCCGTCACAAGCCCTGCCGTTCATTCTTGCAGAGCAGATCAAGTGTAAGGTGTCACCATTACCGAGGACCATTTAAAAAAAACAAAAAAACAAAGCAGCCTGCTGGTTTTGTATTATTGTGACAAAAGGAAAAATAGTTCCGTAGTGCTGTGGGTAACG
>KV751351.1:4865540-4885836 GCA_001698575.1 Mola mola
GAGGACACTTGTTGTCACAAGCAGGTGGGGAAATAATGAGGAGGCAAAAGAGGGAGGGTAAAGAGAAATGATTGTTTTCTGAATCCATCCCTCGAAGATATAAAAACTTAAGGATTTATCCTCATTGAGGATTGATTTTGAGTCCTCTCTCTCCGGCGATATTGTCCATGACTCTGCCTTACCAAGAGCAGATGGGAGTTGGGGCAACCGCTTTCAGTTTAGACTTTTATTCCTTGTCAGACTCCTCCTCAGCCTCGCGGAGCCAGGTAAAGAAGGCGGTGACTGATTTTAAGGCCACACCTTTGCCTGTTTGCTCAGCGGGGTCTTTGCTGGATTCCCACTTGTAGAAGGCTTCCTCCTTTATGACATCCTCATCATACAAGGCATCGAAGAACATGCGCAGTAGGTCTGCAGAGGCAGAGTACACAGGTTAGTTTTGATACAACAGGAATGCAATCAAAGAGTGCAAACCTCCAACAACACAGCTGCATTCCCTACATATGGTCCCCTGCAATAAATGCTTACCGCTTTCTACTAGGTGGTATTAGTGTTTGTTTTGGCCATTCCTAAACATGATTTTAAGGTGAAGGTCAAAATGCAAAAGAATGCAAAAGAGAGCTCATGCTGGCACGACTAAACAAGTGACACATTACCACAGAGCCAGCTGGTTCTGGCTGAGGAAGTTTACACTTTTGGAGGTTTGTCCAGGAAATAATTGACCTTTTGGTGACTTTGACCTTTGATGTATAAAGCCCAAACATTAATCTTCTGTAGCCAATGCCTTCAGCTACAAAATGACACCAGCTTGACCTCTCCATTTCAATTTTTCTGGAGTTAATGCAAAAAAACATGTTTTTGGACCTTTTGAATAACCTTGACCTCTGACCACCAAAATCTGATCAGCTGTAGGTTGGGCCAAGACAAAACTCTAAACATTTTATCTAAATCAGTCAAGTAGTTTCTGTGTATTCTTAAAAACCAACCATCCAACAAACTAATTACAAACAGAGCCTTACACTATGACAGCCCTGCAGTAAACAGAAAATTGGACTGTTTGTGCTGCACTTTGGTGTTATCTTTTTTGGAATTCAAAATGTTAAACTTCATATATTCTGCATTCATTTTCATTAGGTTTTATCCATTTTTTGAGCTGTAACCCATAATTATCAAAATTAAAATAGTAAAGTTGTTTAACTGTAATACTGAACTGTATTGTAAAGTATTGATATTGTGACATATTGTTTGAGACCCACACATAGTTGCTGGCATCCTACAGGTAGATTAATAAAAGAACACTCACTCGCTGGCTGCTCCATGTGCACCATCAGAGCCTGAAGGGCATACAGGGCTTGAAGCTCCTTCTGCTCATCACACAGATATTTCTGCAGCAGACTGGCCCTCATGGTGATCTGCTCTGAGTCCACCCTGTACGGATTGTCACCTGAAACGAGCAGTAACAATCATGGATTAAAGTAAAACTTGTGCTATGACAAGAATTTACTTTTCAGGTCTCTGATTTGCATTTCTGCAATTACGACAGGGCATTCTACATAATGAAAGTTGTTCCTCCATTAACAATTCATGCTGCTGCTGTGAGATGATGGTGGCAACTGACAAAGACCCATGATGATTTTAGTCAAAAACAGACAGACCTTGCTTTTACATGCAGTCCATCTAGGCCATTATTCTTCAACTGCATTCCCACTTAGCTGTGGGGTACCTCAGGGCTCCAATTTGGGCCCCATTCTTTCCCCTCGCTATAAATATGTAATTTTTTAAAATTTACAATGCATATTGTCTCAGCCCTGTTAGTCACACTTACAAATAATGGCAGACTGACACACTGATGTCATCAATGCTCGTACAAATTGGTTGGAAGCAATTTGTGCTTCATCCAAGTTTGCCTGGAAAAAAGAATCAATGTTATTCTAGTATTAATGCAAGTTTTACATTGAGTAGAAAATAGGATAGTCACACACCTCCACCCAGTCTCTGATCCGCTGGTTGTTGGCCTTGTCTTGCAGGAGTCTGTCCAGCTGTTTGGTAAGCTCCTCTCCTGAGAGGACCTTCTTCTTACTGACTTCCTTTGACTCCATCTCCTCTCCTATGGTGAACTCCACTTTCTAAATGATGGAAAAAAAACAAATATTTAATATTAAACCTCTTAGGTTTTGTTTTAAAAATATTTGATAACCAAAACAGCACAAAAAATCTTAGAAATAGTACAGTGTCAGGTCTAGAAGAAGGGCTTGGGTGGTTTTGCAGTAGTGTGACTAGCAGAAATTTAAAATTTTTTCGAAGGTTTAGGTCTATATTTTCTAATAAGATCTGGATTACAGAATTTGTCTGCCTCCTCTTTCAAACCTCTTGCAAACAGCCTATTTGTGCTCTCATGTTCATCTTCCAATATTACCAACCATCCCACATCAATTCAGTGAATTAGCCAGCAATTCCTTTATTGTCCTTCTCACTAGACTCCATAAATTCTGATTATCACTTATCTTTGTGAAATAAAACCATGCTACATTTATTTTAAAATTGAAGTTTTTTATTCTGAAAGCTGTTCTTTACTCAACTTTGATATCCATTAATGCCACTCTACTGTATGTCTAATGTTTTAGTCGAAAGCAGAAAAAAAGAAACAAAACAGACTGAAAACTTGTAAGTGTGCACATGCTTATTCCCCTCAAAAAAATCATTTTTTTTGTTAAAAGACATCTAGACTTGTATAACCACTTCAAAAGAAAATGTTTTAAAAAGGTGAAGCTCCTAAGAAGCTACAATATTGTACAAAGCCACTGTGACCTCATAATATTCAAAGTTGCAATGACTTGACCTCCAAAATGTAACCATTTCACCCTCAAGTCCCAATGTAGTTTTGTAACAAATTTGACATAAATCCCCCAATGCATTTTTGAGATACTGGGCTCATATCGTTTCAGGTCACTGCTGATCAGGGCCAATGGTAAGAGTTTTTTTCTTCATGCCTTCACAAGTAACAGGAGACCAGTGAGCTTGAGCTTTGTGCTGTGACCTACTAAATCTAATCTGCCCATCCTGGGGTCACAGTGGACATTTGTGCAAAGTTTGAAGAAAATCGCTCAAATCGTTCTTGAAGTAGCAAGTTCACATGAATGGCCCAGATGGACAACCAGAAATCTTGGTAACTCTGGGCCCTGGCAATCGCCAGCGCGGAGACATAAACACCCCATCAGCTCAGTGTTTTGAGGGATTTATCTTTTACTGTCTAGCACTACTGAAGCCTACAGACCTGATTGGTGACAAACTTGTTGACGTCTTGATCCTCTGGCATGAAATTGCGCCAGTTCAGTCCCGCTTCTGTCCACAAGGCACCAACCTTCTTAGGGGTCTGATAGTGAAGAAAACGCTCACCATTAAGTGGGTCTTAAATCAACATAGCTGAATATGGACATGCCTCATGCAGGGATTTATGTTGGCAATACCATTTCTTTGCAGAGCAAGTGAAGGATCTTTACTAGTAGCACGCCAGCTTGCCCCAGAGGCACTAGAGGCTTCGAGATCTCCCTGAAGGCACAATTACATGGAATTAGCGGCTTGTCGGTGACATTAAACCATCTCTCAGTTACTGCAAGGGAGTGTGATTTTTGTAACACTTTTGCCACTATACATAATTTGTCAATAATATGCATTAAATATGTTCATACATCAAACTAATTCAGACCGGGACATCTTGAAAATTCCCACTCAAATATAATTAACAAAAAAATGTTCCAATGCTATTTACAGCCAAACAACCAGGGGCAAAAGTATGAGTTTCAGGCAATACAAAAGGAACTTGCTCACCTGAAGAGCTGTCCCATAGGGATGCCACCTTCGTGGAGCATGGGGGTGATGAGTTCTGCCAAGTAGAGCCAAATATGAGGTATGTCTATTGCTGTGTCTTCCGCAGCCTCCAGGATCTCCTCTAGCCTGTAATGGCATAAAAATACACAGCATTTAATCTCACCTGAAAACACTTTTATGAGTTTGATTCCATCAAGGTCTGTCAACTCCAAATGAGGATTCACAACTGGTGACATTATTTTCAGACAAGTGAAACAGTGCAATGATGTTTTTCCAGTTAAGTGCTTACCCTTTATAGTACTGCTGTGTGGGCAGTGTCCCTTCCTTTACAAGATGGTGCAGCAGAAGGCCCATGTGTTGTCTAGCACTGGTGCTGCGTTCAAGCGTCGACTCAACGCCCATCCGTACAAACACATGGAGCAATGAGGCACTGTTGAGTTCTGTCACACACTGTAATGCCTCCTACAAAATCAGAGGGAGAAGATGCCAGCCATCAGTTCAAGCATTTACCTGACAATCAGCACACATTGAAGAAAACGTCACTTTGTTTCATGATCGCCAAGGGCACTGGGTCTGTACCTTCAAGTCATTGATGTGGAGATATTCCTCAATAATGGCGTTTGACTTCTTCTCTACTTCCTCTTCAGTCAAGGCAGATTTTTGAACAGATGGAGGAGTGGGGGCACTTTCTCTCTTAACTGCAAGAAATGAAGAGAGGACAATATCAGTTAAAAATTCCTTTTCCTATTTCTGTCATCCCAATCTTCGAGTACACGACTCGCATTACAAGTAAATCCACTGGCTCCTTCGAGTTCTCACCTGTTAGATCTTTGCTTGGACCCCTTTCCCGGCCTAATTGGTCTTTGACTCCTCTATCCCTGCTTCCTCTATCCCTGCTTCCTCTATCCCTGCTTCCTCTATCCCTGCTTCCTCTATCCTTGCTTCCTCTATCCTTGCTTCCTCTATCCTTGCTTCCTCTATCCCTGTCTTCGGTCATACTGGCAACGCGCCGCATTGGCTCAGTCACATCCCGGCTGTCTCTGCCCCGGCCACCACGGTCCATTGACTCTCTGCTGAAGCTTCTCTTGGAGATCTGGTTCTGGCTGCATCTATCGTCACGGCCTGGCCGTCCCTCACTACGGTCGAATCGGTCATACCGGTCCCTATCACGATCGCCACCACGCTCACGGCTGGAGCTTGACCTTGGATGTTTTAGGAGAGACAAATGTCCATATTTATTACAATGTCTATTTATGGGCTTAGGATCAAATTTTGAAACTAAATAAATCCAGATTCAAAGTTATGAAAGCGGCTTGAAAATACAAGGGCAAAAGATTTCACTTGGTGAGATAATCTGGAGTTGCTGAATACCTCTGAGGAACTCTGCGGTCAGAGTCTGTTGAAGACAATAACGAACCAGACTGCTGCAATGCTGAGAAGCGGTTGAGGGTGCTGGTTGTTGAACGACCAGAATCTTAAAAAAAAGGCAAAAGAACAGCTTAACACGAATACTTTAGACCAGGACATACAGTTTGAGAGAGGTGTTCTACCTTGGTCTCCACTTGCAGGTTTAGCTCCGCTTCCTCCACTGCTGCCTTTGCCCCAGCTACCCCACATGCCTTTTCCGCCAGGAGCCAACAGCTGATTGTTGAAGTCCAGAACACCAGGCTGAAAGGAAAATACACAAAGGTACGTTTACTGAAACGTTCCATACGTATTTAACCGGGTCAGAAGTTTAAATTGTCTTGATCAGGGAGGCGGATTTCTTACTCTGCACCCAAAACCTCACCTTTGTGATCTTGCTAAGGCGTGTGGTGTCAATGGGTCTATTCTTGGAGATAGGCACTGTGTTCCATCCCTCATCCTGAGGCTGGCTGGTCCTGCCACCTCCTGGTGTGTGAGGACCTCGGCCCCCCATGCCCCCTCCCATTCTGCCTCCTCCTTCTTTCTTGGACAGGAGCTGTTGTTGGACTTTAATGTGTTCCTGGTGCTCTTCCATCTCTGCCTCCTTGTGGATCTGGTCGATTGTTTTAGGACCCTGGTCTCCTCTACGAGGTACCCAGTGATTCTGTGGATCACAGTTACAAGTAAATTATAAAATAGTCTTGGTTTGGTTTAATATTTACAAATAAGATTCCCTTGACACTAAGAAATCCAGGGGATTCCATTATAAACAGTTTGTAAACATATTTCTATAGTTTTTAATATTCACCCTTCTGAGGTCCAACACATCTTGCAGCATGAAGCGTATTCTGGATGAGGTTTTTCTCTCTTTAATGATCTTGTCCATCTGATTAAAATACTGATCCATACGAGGCTAACACAAAAAAAATTGTTTTATCAGTCATCAAATACAACACATAGCACAAAAACACATTTAATGAGTAACTCACTGACATCTATCTGTGCATGTTAGTGCTTTGCTTACCTTGGCTTTCTCAAAGTCTAAGTCTTTGCCAATTGTGGAAAGCAGCCTGCAGAGACACTCCAGTGACTCTTCATCATGATTTTTTAGAAGTTTAACTACACAGTCGTGCATGATGGCTTCTGTCAGCATTTTCAGCTTGAAGAGTTCGCCTATGAACTTTATGTTGCCCAGTGAGCGGCGGCGAGCCTTGTCTCCAGCCTCCTCCAGCTCCGCCCTCAGGCGCTCACGCTCCTCTTCCTGTGAGGGCAGATAAAGATGGCTTTAAGTGTCAAGTGAGAGGGGTAAAACAATCAGTGTGTACACTTGAAAAAAAACTATGGTAGTTAGTACAGTAAAACTTCCAATTTCTTACATCTTTGGTAGCCTCCATCTCTTTTTGCTTTTTTTCAAGGATTTCATTATCATCTTGGTCCTTTTCAAACTCTTTCTGGCAGCGGTTAAGCAACAGTTTCCGGAAGTTCACAGAACTTCCTGGCTTGTCAAATGCAGGGACTTTCAACTGAGGGAGGAAAGCATTGAGTGGATTTTAATGACATTTAAAATCAATTTCAAAATCATAGGTATGTGGTATTAAAAAAGGGCTGAGCGGGATAAGCGGTAGAAAATGAATGAATGAATGAATGAATGAATGAATGAGCAATAGGGCAAAAAAAAAAAAAAAAATGCAATTACATTAACCTTTCTCCATATAGATGAATACTGACTATTCACTATATAATTTAACAGCCTGATAAATCCTGCTTTTCATTCATCGTAATTTATATTAATAGCAGGCATCACTGCGACAAAACCTTTTAAGACAGGCCAAACCCTGAATGGCTGCTGCTTCTTTGTTTATTTCCGATGTATAATCAGTGAGATTCATTCATAAAGCAAAGATTGCCCAGCCCTTGATAGAAACTTAATTATGAAAAAGTTAAACATTTTGCTCCATCAGTTCCTCATTACCATCATGAAAATTCAGTGGCCCAGACACGTGGCACAAAATATAAGTCATCATTGGAGCAAATGATAATAAAATGAGATTCAGATGAATTTAAACAACGTACCCCCATAAGGCAGCGGCACATGTTGGCATAAGCCACAGAGAAGTTGGGCTCCGAGATGGCCTTCTCAAAAATCAGGTCAATGGCTCCCTTGAGCCTCTCCTCTGTATCTATTGTCAGCTCCATCACTTGCTTCATTAGGTCCTGAAACTTCTGAGGGGTCAACTTGTTGAGGATACTGCGGAGGCGCTTGAATACATCTTGAGTCTTGATCTGTTCAGAGTCATCATCGGCTTCAGCTTCCTCACCTCCACCACAGCTGCCTGTGGGCTTCTTTGTTGAGGGCTTCCAGGCATTTTCAGCCTTGCTGAGCTGCACGTCATCGCTGAGGGACATGCTGCTTATGATTTTCCTTGGCTCTTTCCTCTGACCCTGCTGGGAGCGACGTGGCACAGGAGGCTAAAAGGAGGGGAGGGTATGGAAGTATTCATGTAAACGTTCTCTGCCATAAACCACCCCAGAAAAGGGGACAATTCACTCACTGGGCCTCTTGGTCCTCCCATTGATCTGCTTCCAAGGTTGCCCAGATATGAGGGAGTAAAGTCAGGGCCAACATTCATCAGTCTAGCTGGGTCAGCTGGCCGTAGTGGAGTCTTGTTCACCTGGAGTTTAAAATAAATCACCTTAGTAGCAAATCCCAATATACAAAACACTGACAAAATGAGAAGAAAGTTAATTTAAGGGCTTGACGGTGTGAATATCTGAAAAATGTATTTACAATTCGACTGACCTATTTGAATCTTTCTTGTTTTATCTGGTAATTTCTAACAGCTGAAAGTTTGTTAATTTTGCAAAAAAATCTATTTTGCAATGGGGCTTTAATATCTTGATTGCAACTGTAGCTCCAGACAGGAAAAAATTTGGGAAGTTCCACTTCAAAGCAGGTTTTATTTTCAATATCCATCTATTTGTCAATCACACCGTTTGTCACAATCAAGTTACATCATAATCACATTCAAAAATGAACAATGTCAAACATCCCACACCTTGTCCAGGATCACATCACTGATAGAAGGAAGGCCCTCGGGTTTGTGCATACTGGCGCTGATAAACTGGCAGCCGAGGAGAAACTCCCTGTCGTACCGCTTCTTCTCTTCTATGTCAATCGGTTTCCATTGTTCTGAGAGACCAACGGGAGATGAGTGAATGTACGTGATAAAGTGTAAATAATAGTGAGTTAAGTGGAGTTTTTGTAGTCTGAAAGTGGCAGGAAAAATGTGTCTTGGACACGCTAAGAGGGTGAATGCTTTGACTTGTTGTGGTGAATGTGACAATCTTAATAAACCTGTTAAAATAGGACAGATTTTCTTATATCAAGCCGTTGATATATACCTTTTCTTACAGTTAAATATTATATAGAAGGCAAGGATGTACACAACTTTGAACAAAAATGTACCTAAAATAACCTTTAATAAATCTTTTAGGAATTTAGTCATTTGTGTCCATTTTTGAATTATACTTTTTATACTTTTACACCAGGTTACATAAATTATTTTTCATACTATATAGATTTTTTTTTTAACATTCAGGATAGATTTAGACCTAAAAAATATCACTACAAGTGCATGTTAAATCAGCAGTCGTTACAATTAACATACAGTACATACAAACTTGGTCTCAACCTACCTTCTTTGTACTGGTATTTCTGCCCAGTTGGCTCAGGTGTGGCTTTAGGCTTGTCAGGTTCAGTATGTTGCTTGTCCTGTTTATCTTCCAGGGTCTCATCTGCAACCTCAGCAGGAGATTCAGCTGGTACATCAGGGATAGGGTCGGCCTGAGTGGATGAGGGTTCAGGAACAGACTTGGCACTCTGCTCCTGCAGTAAACAAAACAGGAATATATGAGATTAATATTATAGTAACCCTTATGACTATTCTGTAAAGTCCTCCAGGACTGACGAACCTCTGTGAGGGCATCTGGGAGGTCACCAGAGGCCTCCTTCATGTCTATCCTCTTCTTTGGCACAGATGTAGCAGCTTCAAGAAAAATCATACCAACCTTAAGAACTCACATGGATCAGCAGAACAAAGATAATCATAAATGAAGCTCTACCTTGCATAGTAGTATATTCCTCTGTAGGGCAACTAACAGTGGTGGGATCATCACTTTTCTCATTTTTTTCTTCCTCCTTCATCTCCTCCTGGGCTGGCATTGCTGTTTCAACTACAGGTGGGGATTCCTGAGAATGACAAACATCAGACTTGTCGAGGGGTGTAGTGTCTGAAAATGTCACGTCCTCAGAGAGCTCCTCAGTGTCCATAGGAAGGCCATTGGCGAGAGGAGGCGTGGCCATTTTAGCCGCTGTGGATTCAGGTTCAGAGACAGATCTCAAGGTGACGCTCTGGTTCGTTGGAGCACCAGGTTCTGGTTCAGAAGGAGGAGGCTGTGAGAGTTCAGTTGCCATCTTTGTAGCCATTTCCTCTTTCGCCACATCATCAAGGTCAACGGTTGCAGCAACCTCAACTGCAGGTTCCAACTGGGTGCTAGCCACCTGTTCCGTGAGTTCCAATTTTGCCACTTCTTCTGTTCTCTTTTCTTCCTTTTCTGGTGCCTTCTCAGTTGAAACTGACAGAGGTTCTTCCAATTTGACAGGTGCCTCTTGTGCCCCTAATGATGCAGGTGGGTGAACAGGAGCATCTACGGTGTCGCTGACTTTAGTATCAACTCTGTTTACTGCCTCAGCAGGAGGTGTAGGAGAAGCTGCTGCCGGAGGGAGGGAAGAGGAAGACTGCTCATCTTTTATCAATGGAGACTGCACCTCAGTGGCAGCTGCAGCAGCTACAGCATTTGTGGCTGACCCAGGAGGAAGGGCAATTTGGGCCTCCATTTCATGCTCGGCTTCAACCACGGGCTCCGCATTTGCTGTGGCAAGAGGAGGTGGTGTTTCAGCGCTATCATGAGACTCTGTATTTTCATCTGGACAGTAAAACACAAGAAATAATCACAATGAGGAAAATGTAGAATATATCTACCTTTATTTTATTTATGTAAACCATAACTGATAAAATGCAATTACCTCCTCTAGTCACTGTAGTAACAGGCTGTGTAACTTCACCATTGGTCTGTGCAGGACTTGCTTCTGTGATGGAGGCCTGCAGGCAACATCATCATTTAAGCATAGTTCAAAGTACCTCACAAATAACCATTACTACCATTTTCATGAAATCCTCTTCATTTACATTTAAAACTTAATCAAAGTAGTATTGATTAACATCTTAGGTCCATTTGATGTACTGTATTTCCCCTTTCCACCTGACAACTCAACATGCTTGCAGGATGAGGCAAAGCAAGTCTACACTTATGAAAATATCAGTATACTTTTGAGTGTATTTGATCTGGTGTGCTAATGTTCGTTTACTGAATTGATGTGCTAGATTCATGCTGTGCTGAAACAAAGATGTCAGCACAGAGATCTGAAAGCTCTACAATCACCTTTAAGAAAAATAACTAAACTGTGAGCTGATGGAAAAGTATTTCTAAACTGTCATTTTCTTTGACAATGTGCATTTTGTTTATACAAACCAATTCAAATCCCTATGTCCCTATTGACTGACTGCTATATCATATTATACACACACATATATCCATATTCTTATAATATATACATATGTGTGTGTGTTTATGTGTGTGCTAGTGTATTTATATACATATTATTTTCAATAGCAATTATTTAAGACTATAAAATAAATACATTTAACAGTATCAAAAGTTCAGAAACAGAACAGAAACATTCTTACAAATGTGTTATAAAGCTTGCTTCAGATCACATTTATAAGCCAAATTAACCAAAAGGAAACATACATGTGGAGGAGTGGGTGTGGTGGTGGACCTCCCCCCCGACATGATCTCCTCTGTGATATCACGTCCGCCCTGGTTGGGGTCTCGTATGCGTATCTATCAGGCGACGGGGTAAACATTGGTCAAATTTCCGCCACAGATGTAATGAACAATACAATACCAACAGTATGTAACAATCCTGTCACTTCTGGGCTAAAGCTGCTACCCAACATAAAGACCGCTGTTGTTTTTTTCCAGGTAAAAGAGAAAGTTCTGCATTCAACGGACAAAACCCTGTGTCCATTCATATTTTTTTTGACCTTTAGACAAGAGGCACACTGCCTACCGGTTTTCGTTCCCTCTTTGGTGGGCCTTGTGACTGTGCTGCTTGTTGCTGGGGAGGCGGGGCTTGTTGCTGTTGCTGGGCGGGGTTGATCATGACTGGTGATGGCTGGACAGATGGAGAGTACTGCGGTTGAGCTGGATAGTATGCTCCTGCTGTAGAGTCACAGTGAAACAAAAAGAGAATAGATGAAAAGAAAACAATAGTCAAGTACACAGACTAAAATAACCATCCATTCAGGATTTAGGATGTTTTTCCTTAAGTCATAAACTGAAGTTCTTGATTTGCTGTGATTAGCAATTTTTTTTTACCTTAACACAAGAAAATACTTGTGATAATCAGAGAATTCTGTAGGACCCAACAACCAAAATCCACACTTTGAGTCTATATAAAGTGTGTGGACCATATTATACCCGCTGATTAATTTGTGTGGTGCGCTCTGGTGATGGTGCTGTTACTGTGGTAGCAGAGTTGAAATTTAAAAACCGGCAACAAAAGGCCCATGAAAGTAGAACTTAGAAATTACGATTCTTATCTAAAGTACACAGGCAGCAAGATATCTGTGAGCTGAAAGCAGCATAATGCGGGCAGACATTATTGATTTTGGACAGGCTTAACTATTTTACCAAGAACATCTAGTATAGGATGATTTTTTTGTATATATCACTAAATTACAGCAAGTAAGTTATGGAAATATCTTGGACGTGGATATCAGTGCATCAGTGTAAACTAAACGAGGCTTCGTGGTGATGTAAAGCCATTTGTTGTCATATTACAATGTCATAAGGAATGTACAAGAGGTAACCATGCTCAGGCCCAGTTGGGCTGAGGGCAACATGAATGCAGGCTGGCAGGGGACTGGGGAAATTATGCTCCGGCATAGTAAGAAGCAACTGGAAAAAATGTGAGAGCACCCTTAGAGATGGTTTACCTTCCGTCAAAAAATGGAGAAAAGGAGGAAAGCAAGCGCAGCAAGAGGTTCATGATGGTAAAATGTTACAGCTCAGAAGAGCCACAGAGCGTGGACAAGAGGTCACATGTTGTTGCTAAATCTTAGTGGACCTATAATAGTAATATCCATTTTTGCTTACTACATTTTAGTCTCTCTTATCCTCAGTTTTGCATACGACAGGTTATGAACATTAGAAAAAAAACAGTTACAATTATTGATATCTGCCATGAGAACTGATAAAAATGCCAAAACCCCCGGGTGGTCCAGGGGTAAGCACCACCATACTGCAGCTAAATGAGTCACAGTAATGACCTACTTTGATTCAAAAACAGTGATTTCCTCCGAAAGGTGACATGTTCACACCTCTGAATAAAAGGTAGCTCCTGATATTTCACAATTTTTCAACAGTGATTTAGAACTTTGGCTTTGTCTTGTCTAGTCCCTCTCCTGTTTGTTGTTGCTATGTGGAAGAATGCAGAGTGATGTCCAAATTATGAAAAAGTGAAGAGTGACAGCACACCAAAATAAAAAACAGGTTATATTATATGAACCAACAGACGTATATCCATCATCACAGAATATTTATAGTCATTGTGCAAAAAACGATGTCAAAGTATTAAATGTGAGTTTGTAAAAGGAAAAGAAGAAACAATCATTTACATCAAAAATCGTGAGAGATCGTCGCCACTAAAGCCTGCTGGCTAACAAACAAGCACACACACACACTACTCACCAGGATAGCGCTGGGAGGTGAGAGGAGCACCATGGAGAGAGAGACGGCCGTTCTCTCGCCCTCCCCCTCTCCCCCCACCACCCCGCCTCTCCCTCGCAGCAAGAGAGGGATCTGAACCAACGCAGCAAACAAGAGGAAGGGAGTAAGGGACAGGAGAGGGAGGAAAGAAGGAGAGAGGGCAAGAAGAGACAGATGCCGTATGAGTTAATGGAGGATTCAGAGGAAGCAGGGTGTTAAATAGGTCCCATGAAATGAAAGTGTAACACTTTCTTACCTTGTGTTCCTTGCTCCATCTTATTCTTATGGATACTGTTTTTGTGCATTTCTTTAAATATTGTTAAAGGAAAAGTATCATGTATCAATTTCCCACATAGAGATATAACTAAGCAAATAAAAAGGGATGTTTGAGGTCCAAATAATGCCTTACAAAGAGATATATGGAAAATAACATCTGTCCTAAAACGGATGACCTTTTGCAGCAGTAACAAGTAGCAGACGTGTCTAAGTAGCAATTGGAACTCATAGTGAAATGTTACTCCTAGAATCTGGATTCTTTTTCTTTGATACTTTTGTACCCTCATCTGTATTTAAATTAGACCCTTAGTTACATTCAATCCCACCTTAATGTCAGAAATACAACCAGAAAAGAACAAAAGTCTTGTATCAAAACCATTTCATGGAACCTGTAAGGCAGTGTGAGACTGCAGATTGAAAAACAGGCCAGAAGCAGAATTAAGCCCAACCACATTCAGCTGGCAGTTCACCACATACAGCAGTGTTTTGACCAAGAAAGACAACAAACACAGCAACAAGCGAAGCAAAACCATGACATACCCGTTGATACCTTTCGCAAATGGACAAGTACTAATCTAGATGCTTCAAGATAACATCCCAAATTTGTGCTTCTTTGATTTTCCACCTTAAAATGATAATCCTCTGTGTTTGCATGTTTGTGGTTGTGCAGCAGCAACCCTTACCATAAGCAGAGTATTCAGCAGGGCTAGTTCCTGGATAGAAGCCTGCTGTACCACTGGTCACAGGATACTGCTGAGTAGGAGGCATATATGGGCCCCGGTACTGCAAAAACAAAATAAAGAGTCAGAAACATCAACATTAAATGGAGTGTGTATAGAATGTGTGTATATGGAGCTTCAGATTAATCTTTGCCACCTCCAAAATAATACACCATGCCAGCCAAAACATAACGTTATTGGAAGACAAACTTTTACATTTGTGTAACTCAAAAAAGTTACACAAATGCAGTTAATTTTTCACTGTGTCAGTCACATGTTCGCACGTACTCCTGTAAGGCTCTCAGAAACAGTCAGACTGATCTTCTCTAGCTGTTAGCATTTCCCACACTGCCTTTTTGATCTTATATTCATGACATTCTGTGGTACTAGCATTGAGTAGGTTTTGGGTTAGGTCAGTTTGATCCAGTTTACAAACGTAAATAAATTTGTTTTATGCCAACTGACTGTATGTGGAGAGAGCTAGTAGCATGTAGCTAGTTAGAAGGAGCAGTGAATTAGCTCAGCACCACAGTGGTCTTTGTTCTGTTGTAATGGAGCAGAATTGAGAGTTGGGCTTACAATGCCTCTCTACTACTGTGAACAACGTCCACAAAAGAGAACTCAACAGTAATGAGTTGGTGCAGGTGACGCTGTTACACTACACACTACAACATTTTGTTGGGAATTCTCATTTTGATCCACAATCATTTAACCTGTCAAGTTACTGCAATATGCTGTTGCATATCATACAAACAACAAGTCCTGTATCAGATTTAAATTAGAAGCCTCCTAACACGGCACTGGACGCAAAGCATTATTTCTTTATTACATTTGGAAGGAAATGAAGGGTTTGAAGGAAACCCTTCATTTCTTTACTACATTTTGATGGTGAAAATTTTATAGAAGCAAGTTGTGAGAACTTATTGACTCGCTGGGTTTAAGTATGCAACTGAAACATAACTACAGCAATCTTTTCTCAAGTTGTGATGATGGGTTTTGATGCCACTACAATAGAATTCCATGAAAAGTTGCTGTATCATGTGTGACATCCAGTGGTAATATTCAGTACTACCAGTCTCGTCTGATCTGGGGCATAATATCAAACCACTTCAATGTTAGGCAACATCAACGCTACAAACCATGGAGCAACACCCCATGTAATCTGGTCACTCTGGAGGAAAAATACTCTATCTGTGGCTGTTCACACAGAAATGTGTTCATGCTTTTAAACATAATTCATTCAAAAGTACATTGTCTAATACTCAGGGAAGTGCAATAATATAGCAAGCATGAACTCTTATGTGGGCGTGGTTGTTTGGTGCAACCGTAATATGTACGTCACTTAGTACAGTTAGTACTGTGAACCCACCTGAGCAGGGGGGATGAAGTAGCTCTGAGGGGAGCTGGCAAAAGACAGCTGCTGCTGGGAAATCATCATCATCTGGGAGCCGGGCGTGTACACATGAGTGGGTCCAACGGGTCGAGGGCCATTATTCGTCGGTACCCTTGGAGCACTGGTGGCCATGGCTGGTCGGTTCTGATAGTAACTCTAAAAAAATAGAACGCAAAATGAAGGAAAAATTAGTTCATTACAGGAAAAACACACCTGGTGGCCTGTGTGTAAAACTGAAGACTGGACTACAGTATTCCTAACCCATAAGACTGTTTGCGCACATGCACACACACATGCCGATTTTTGTACAGCAAGTTCAGTTCTTGGGTTACACTAAGTTTAATTGTTCTGAATGTCATGTCGCCCTGCCACACTGAGGTTAAGAGGGGTGAGGACAGGGACGAAGAGAAAAGCCGTTACCTGTAATGCTCTGTATCCACCCTTCAGCCGCACAATACATGAGCAGAGAGCAAGAGAAGTAGTGAGATCAGGGGGAAAGTGACGACAACAGACAATGTGGAAGATTGAAATATCATGACGTGAAAGGGAAGGAGTATGAAAGGCATGAGCTTAAAAAAAAGTCTCTCAGTCAAGAACAGTAAGTTTTAAACAACCACAGCTGCACATGCACCTCCGTATTGGTCCACATTAAAGTAGGATACCTTCAAGTCTTTTAGGCCTAATTTTGAGTAACTTTACATAGTGAAGAAATGAAAAATGCTGTGAAAAATAAAAAAAAAAAAAATGTAAGAGTGCTGCAGGTACGACAAATGTGTTCACTCTAATAGTGTAATGTACATTTGGTCTATAAAAAGTTGCAAATGAAATAAATAAAAGCCTCTTTTTAATATGCTTAAGGAGTTCAAATTATCTTTGAATTACACCAGTTTTTTCCATCCTTATGACATCAGGTTCAAGATAATATCTTGCAAATGCAGATAACAGTGAGAGGAAAAAAGTGAGTATCCACAGAATGAATAAAGGCAGTGATGGCGGGATTCTGCTTATCAACAACATGGAATGAGAGAGAAGTCAGTGTTGTCACAGAATAAACAAAAAAGTGAACTCATCTAATAAGCCTTCTAAACTAATTCTCTAATGGGTAGTACTGACAGCATGCTTTATATTAAGGAGACATGAGTGAAACAGTGAGCGATGTTAGTACCTGTTGGTGTAAAGTACGTGGACCTGCAGCAAACTGGGACGACAGCAGAAGACAGTTTAAGAAGTCAAGATTGACATTTAGAGAGAGGGATGGCTAACACGGCTTTAACACACACAAGTTTCACCAAAGAATTAAAGCTGAAGCAGCTGTGTGCAGAAAAAAAATGCAAAGAGTTGGAAAAGGAAGGCTGTAATTCATAGCAACACACATCATACACCTAATACTGAGCAAAATCTGTGCTAATACTGAGTTGTGAACGATACCTGTCTTGGCTGTGGCGCAGAGTTCATTTGTGGAGGTGGGGGGGTGGCAAAAACAAGAGAAGGTGGCTGTCCAGGACCGTAGGCTGCCTGTGAGAGCAGAAAACACATGAAAAATAGACATTAAGGAGGAGATTCTACTGAAACAAATTGGATAATAAAAGGCAAGGTCCTCTCACCTGTGTCAATCCCGGGGATGGGGCAGGGTTTGGGACAGAGGTCGGTCCTGTTATAGGCTGTGGTGGTTTGTTCATTTCACGTTCTTTTATGGTTCTGCATTAGGGTGGCTTTATGTTGCCAGCCTTTATGGGGTGGACAGAAGCAAAAACACACAAAAAAAATACAAGTGAGCATAAGCCAGGTGTTAATCAAAGGTATCAAGATGAAATTCCTTTCAGTTCAAATATGATCTCCCATTTAAAAACAGAGGTGCAGCTGTACAGATTAGATATTTAGACAACTCCGTCCGAAGAGACGAACCTTCAAGCAGCGAGGGTGTGGTGTGTGCTTTCGCCTGTGATAACACCACCTCCTCCCACAATATTGTTCATGCCGTCTCACGAACAATAAGCGTTAATACCCTTTGCGGATTTAACGCTCAAACTTAATGGCAATGGGCTACTGTGGTGTAATGTCTACTTAAATCATTGTTGGACAGAAAAGTGTGTTGGAGACTGATAAAGGACTACCAAAAGAGTGGAATTAAACTGGAGGAAAAGAAAACAGGACAACATGCTAATGACACATTACATTGGTTTGGACATCCATTTTCAGCTCATCTTGCCTGCTTCTAAATCACTTGGAGTTGTCTGGTTTTGAGTGGATTTCAGAAAATGGATACCTCAGGTCAAAGTTCATTTACCGTGTGAACAGCGGTTAACAGAAGCTTCAGAGACCCACCCCGTTTGTAAGAGACACACGTGCCAATATTCAGTATAAAAAGTTAAGACTTTCACTTAAGAATGGACTGTAGGTTCGTTTTGAATGCGCCGAAACAGTTAAACACTGCAAATAACACAAACTAATAAATACTATAAGTTGACGTGTCACGCACCATCCACCTGCTGACACAGGAACTGTCGTTAGCTGCTAGCTAGTGCCATGCTTCGCTTAGGCTGCGCATCAATGCAGGTAGAAGGCTACCATATGGCTCTGTCAGCAAAGGTGACTTACACTCTTGTCACTTCTACATGACAAGGAATGTGGGGAAGGCTGTCCCAGTACGTCTTAATCAAGTTGTGGGCCGAAAGGCATTTTTCCGGGCCGCTAACGAGGCAGCATTCCCGGCCGAGCAGGTTATCCTAACAAGCTAACCAACTGGTGGCTAACGTTACGTGTCCCATTACCATAGACATTTTGCTAAATTACGCTACGTGGCTGAACGCAAGACTCACCATTTCAACTCACCGGGCACAACGCTCCGTCTGATGGCTTAGCTAACTGGGCTGACTGATTAGACATTAAACTGTAAATAAACAGTAAACAACAACTATAGACCGGTGCTATGTTGTAACGTTTGACATCGATTAGGGTAACAGTTAAGCTATTGTTGCTTCTAATGTTAGCAGTTTAGCACAGCCCGGTCCTGCGCGCAGTACTGAAACACGGGCCCAGTTAAATGAAACCACCAACCTTGACATTTGACTTGACCCAATACTGTTTCAACAAGGCAAATTAATTCAGATTTATTTGGAGCTTTCATAGCCACGGAGTTAGCTCTAAAACATAGCGGAAATAATAATAATAATAATAGTAATGATAATAATAAAACAATAAGCGTTGGGGCTAACAAGCTTTGCTAACGAAGCCTGTGGCCAGAGGGTAACCAGGCATGATTAGCCAGGAGAATGAGGAATCCTGGCTGTCATGTCATCTTAGATTAACTTAAGCTAAGCAGCTCTCAACAGTACCAAAGGTTACATCAGCCACATTTAACATAACGTTGAATCAATCAAATTATGGTTTAATCAATCCCCGTATTCCATGGAAGGTTAACTGGCTCGTTATTCCAGTGTGAGAAGTGACAGCCGGTAGGGCCTGTACAACCAGCTAGCTTTAGCTACCCTGTGTGCCTGTGACACATACGAAGCCAAACTCGGCTTAACTTACTTCAAGCTAGCACTGCTTTTATTCTTACCAAGAATCAATCGTGAATACGTTGTATAATCGGGGACTCGCCCTCTGCTCGGTCTTCTGTTAATGAGCGTAGCGGTGTTGTAGTTTCCTTGTCTTTTACTCCGAAAGAGAAGTGATGCTCTTCTTGGCTACTTACTTAGCGAGCTAGTTAGCTAACCGGCAGATGGAATGAGTGCTACTACTGTCACTTCGGTTTAAATCCCCAAGCGTGCAAAAGTGACAGTGCTCAAAATCAAATAATATAGTACTCCAAGAGTACTATTGACAACTCCGATGGCCTCGATAAAAGCCTCTGGACCGGAGGTCCATGATCAAGGCGTCGATGGTGACGGATTGCCGGTTAGGTATGTACACGACTGTCGCATCAGTCGGCTCAGAGCGAGGCCATAATGCGATGTTTCTGCTCTACGGAGCCGGTGCGCGTCCAAGTCGCATGGGTTACTTCCGGGAAAATTACGTTGTGCAGCCGGTGTTTCGGGTAAACGGGGGACCCGGTTAACTTGCGCCCTGCAGCAGAATGCGTCTGCGGTTGTCGTAGTTACAGCGGGACGTGAACACGTAGCTATCCTAGTAAACGCCTCCTCCCGAGTGGTCCTTCACACTTCGAGCTGTTTGAACGCGGGGGAGCACGTAATCAGTGCGGAGGCTGATTATTCTTATCATGTTTTTATGTTTTTATGTTTTCATTCTTTTGCTATGCTTCTCCTACAGTTTTCTCCACCCACTGAAACCTCGTCACCGTTCAAACTAAAGCTCTTTAAGGACATATGTGCCTGCGATTTTCCTCTTTATTCCTTTTATTTTGCCATTATGCTGTTTTATTTTTAAGTATTTAGCTTATTCTGGGATATTTCCCTCCTTCATTCCCCTTTAAGAGACTGCAGAAACGCTGCGGTGGCTGGTGAATTTCTTTGATGATGGGTGAAGACTTTCATGTAACATAAAGGACATTAAAGACATACTCTGTCCCGCTCCGTCAGTCACCTGAACACAAATCTACCAGTGCAAAGAATAATACAATAATATATTGTTGTATCATAATATGTATATATAAATATATATACGCATACATCTACACACATAAACTTTAGATATAAGTACATGATAGTATAATGAGTCACACTGTAGTAGCGTGTCCAAAACGATGAATATGATTTTTCAGTGTTATTTAAGAAAGTAAACATCTTATATATATTCCAAACTCATTATTTTTGATAATGATGGC
>KV751351.1:4889173-4913854 GCA_001698575.1 Mola mola
ACAACATGGTTGTGGTTGAGAGGTGTCAGTTCCTTACTGCCTGTGACGTCTCCAAATGTTGAGTGTTTGATGAAGGCAACGTCACCAGCATCCTCAATGAGACACCTGCGATGATACAACGCATAAACTTGAATTTAAAGTCTAAACTCTAAAAAAAAAGATGCTTTTGATAGAGCAATTCAAGAAATCCTTTGACATTTTTGAATAGAAATGTTTTCACCAAAATTTACGTGATCACAATAACGCTACTCCAATGTCTGTGTGTTTAAGGTGAATTCTGGTATTTTTCAACGTAAGCCCCATTTTTCAACTTGGAGCATCTAAAACTTCCCAGCTTCACTTTGACTCGATAACTGTAAAGATGCTGTATGAAACAAATGTTTCTGCTCGCTGTCACTGACGGCCCTCCCTAATAACAACCGGTTGGTGAAGGGGCATCGTTTTCTGCTGCTTTCCAATGTTTTGTGAAAGTCAAGACACTGTAGGTATCTACTCCATGTTCCCAGACACTTGCAATAACATTTTGAGCATGCAATTTATTTCTGACGTTTTAGGTGCGCCGTGTGGTTACGTTGCCTAGACTTGTCAAGATAATCCATCATAGTGATCAAACTCCATCCTAGAGTAATTTTCAAAACATATATGCATTTTGTGAGGCTTTAGACCTTCAAAATTCAGAAAAAAGAGCTTAAGTTGAGAAATACCAGGATTCTCCTTTAAGTAGGGAGTTGGAGAGGGGAAGCCTAGCTTATAGGGTAAAGCAGGGGACAGCTAGTAAATGCTCACAAACATTTTAAGATTTTGTATTTGTAAATTTCAACAAAATGTATTAATAATTAATACAGCACGTCTCAACTGTTTCAACATGCACAATCAGAAAAAGTCTGTTTTTGATTATAGGTAGAGTTAAGAGCTATTACTTGGGTGGAACTAGCAAAAACATTTCTACACTAATGGATGATTTTTTTTTTTTTCGAGCTATATTAGCATGTTCTGTAAAGTCCCCCAAAAAACACATGCATATTTTCCATCTATCAAGTAATTCATAGAGATTGGTGTTGAATAGAGTCAAGGTAGCAGTTTTTCCTCAGCTTACAGTCTTTGTGCTAATCAAGGATAAAAACCTGCTGTTTCGAGCGCCATAACAACATGCAAGTGGTGTCCCTCTTATTTTCTAATACACAGATGGCGAGCGACCCCGCATGATTCCCAAAATGTTATGCCGAGAATAACTGCACCCTACCTAAGGGCTCCGGTGTAGCCATAGTACTGCTCTCCAGCACTGGCCTTGCACTTGAAGTCTTCACCCACAGGGTTCCGACTGCCGACACACTGAGCACAGAACGGAGAGGAGGCGTTGGCTCCAGGGGCACAGCCGGAACTGAAGAACTTAGCTGAGGAGAGAAGGTACACAGTCGAACACGGTGTTGGTGTGTTGGTGTTTCAATCACATCTTCCCCGATGCAACTAATGTCAGGGTGCTCAGGAGCACCAAAGTCATTTTGAGGTGGTCAGGATACAGAGTACAGATCCATAAAACACTTTCTTTTGTAAAGTCTTTGTGATTCTGAATCGCGGTCACTTACTGAAGTCACAGTCGCCAGTCTGTTTGTGGATGAGGCCCATGGGGACGTTCCAGCCAGCGGTTCTGCCTATGCCCGTGTGGCAAGACCTCTTGCCTCTCAGGGTCTCCCAAGTGATCCCCCGACCCTTCTTTACCACTGCAACCGCAAAGTAAGAGGAAGCTGCACCTGCAAGAGTGAAAGTACGCCAGGACATGGATTAGAAAAAAAAAATCAGGCATTTAATACTATTGATATATTAGCGCACGTGATTTAATCAAAAGTCTTTAATTTATCTGGGATGTGCATATATTTTTCTTTAGAGATTTATGATTTGTTTCAGATGGCCAATTTCACCTAAATCAATTAGTTTGAGTTAGGGTTTTGTAATCAGGCGGAGTGATTGATGTGTTATGGCATCGTATTATTGGATAGAATTGGTTTGTTCAGGTAGTTGTTTTACCAGTAGTTAAAGCAGATACAAAATTCTATTTCTGTTGTTATTTTTGGTTAAATAGGTACACAATATAATGTGATCTGTGTTTTCTATTTCAGTTTCAGCTTGAAATGAATTATTGAACAGCAAAAATTCTGAGCTTTTTCCATGAAAATGTCTCAAAAAATTAGTAGGAAACATGGTAAATATATACAGGCGGGTTTATTACCTCCAGAAACGGTGCACATTGCTGTAGAGAAAGAAAAAGATGCAAACATCAGACATAGGCTGGGTAAAATTGAACAGAGGACTGTATGAAATGGTTCCTGTTACAAAGTCTCATACACTCGTCATACTGCTCCACCATAACAGGAACCAGACCACACTTCCCGGCTGTGTACACCTCTCCTCCATCCACTGCCATTGCATCGGCCTTTTTACGCTGCAGGATGATTGACAGAACACAAAATCAGAGACAAGACAACTCTAAAGCCAGCACTGGATTCCCACATTTTCACGGGAGAGTCCTTTACCATAATCTTTGTCATGCAATCCTCAACAGTGTTGCCTGTCTGGCATTCAATGGCGGTGGTGTCATCCTTTAGGCTGTTGACGGACCACGTGTCACACTTGTCCGTCTCAGCTTTGCCCACAGCACACCATTTAATGGCAGTGGACGTAGCACTCGTGGCCGGTTCTGAAAAGCAAAGAAAAACACAGGCATCGGCCACAGTCGTTTGGGCTGACACACATGTATTTGCCTGGTGGTTTGGCTATTAATGTTTCAGCTGTTTGTGCATACAGTACCTCTCTTAAGGGAACGGATAATGCTCAGGTATTCAGCACCCAGGTACAGGAAGGCATCAGTGTTTTGCGGCAGCCTCACCAGCCTCACTGCGGAGTCCTTGAACATCAGGTTTTTGGCAGGTGCATAGGCTTGAGAGGAGAAGAGGTTAAAACTCTGAAAAAAAAAAGAGAGAAGATTTTCTTATGTAAGGATGAGCTAAGTGTGTACATGAATCCTTTTTTTGTCACGACTCACTACCGGCTCTCGGTGAGTTATATCATTGAGCTTTTATACCTTTACAGCATCTGAGTTGAGGACATTCCAGATTAATTCAGCCAGTCTGGGGTCCTTGCGGCTGCACACGGCATGAGCTGGGACTCTGGCCAGGTGGCATTCTTTATAGTTGTCGATAGGCTGTCTGGTGTTATCCTTGCACAGCAGCTCATACTTGGACTTTTCCGAATCTAAAAGTGTGTCACAAAATGATTTAAACATTTTCCATTTGCAACCTTCTAGTTCTAAAAAAAAATCGCTTACCGCCCCCCCCCCCAACACATTATGCTGAATCATCATCATTAAATCATAAAGTAAAGCTATATTCTCAAGTGTAAAGTTTTTTTTTATATATCAGTCAAATGTAATCTTTGTCCAATATATATACACATTATACCGTATGTAGTGACATATTATACCTAGATGAACTTGTCTTTTAATCATCTTTAACATCTGTAAATATGTTAATTCAAGCAAAAACTTAAATCATCGGCTTATTACCTACCATTAAATGTATAACCCTTTGTAGACATGCACTGAGATATAAAAGAATGATCACACAATATTTCCAAATAATCTACTGTGTCGGTTATGACAATTACTGTAAACCCAACAAGAATCTTAGCTGGAGTATTTATTAATTTGACATTTTCAAAAACTTTTTCCCCTCCCCTTTCTTCCTGCTGTGATTATTGGTGTTATTACGTAAATTATGAGGAGCCACAGAAGCTGTTAGATTATGCTCAATGTGTGGAAAATGCTGTTTTGATTTGAAGGAATAAGAAACTATCTAATAAAAAAATGTGGAGAAAAAAAGTGTAAAAATTGACATTTAATTGAAGTAAGAAGAAGACGCCTGTCTTTTATAGTCTTATGACACACAGTTTTGAGCAGCTCACTTGGCTATGACTCAATATGTATTAGAATAGCTGATTGCGTGATACTTACTGGGCACAGTGAGATGCTTCACGAAAGCTACTTCTCCAGCGCCGTCTGCCAGACACCTAACAAGACCGATCAGCAGGCGCATCAGCATTAGGCGTGTTTAACGTCCACAGAGGGAATGCATCAAAGGAGATCAAAAAGTGACAGGCCTGCAGACTGAGCTGTGATCGAATTTGTAACATATGTGTGCAAAGATAAAAGCGAAAATAGAAGAGAGGGATGGAAAAAAAGACTGAGACTGACTGAAAGGCTCCAGCGTAGTCATAGTAAGGCTCCTTGTGGGACCTGGAGCAGTCTCCCCGGCACAGCTGACACAGTTTGGTGTCTTTTTGTGCGCCCGGAGCACAGCTGGCCGTGAAGTATGTCATTACCGCTGCAAAACAAAGCACAGACATTTTTTGGTCTAATTTATTTGTTACTTTGATTTTTCACACCTTATTTTGTGACTTCGCTGATGCATATTTATTTATCTCAAGATTGGTGCCAATATTTTCACACTTCGAGCAGTGTTGCCACATGAGCAGTAACTTTTATTTTTGTTTAACTCACCATCTTCTATAGGACTGTCCTCAGTGCCTGCCCAATCAATCAATTGCATTGACAACAGAGTTCCAATGGGAATGTTCCACCCTGCAGATTTTCCCAGTCCAGTGTGGCAGGATTTCTTCCCTTTTAGTTCCTTGATGCCAAAGCCAGTTCCCCTCTTCACCACAGCCACGGCGAAGTAACACGTATCTGAAGCTGTATGTGAAGTTGAAGTTGAAGGCAAACTGTTACAAACACGTAGCTCACACAAAATGGCAGACATTCGTCAATAAGGACGGTTGATCAGTAAACATACAGGTGCCGTAGTCCTCAGCAATAATGGGATGCAGGTCATAGTTAATCAGTCCAGCAGTGTAGATGTCCCCGCCATCCAAAGTGATTGCATCTGCGAGCTTATCCTGTAAAATACACAAACCAGTTGCTCTCCAAAGTACACACAGAATGTTTGATAAGTGACTCTCATGCTTAACTAAAGCTATCAAATAAATGAAATGGACTAAAAGTACAATATTCCAGTTTACAGTAGCATAAAATGGAAAAACTCAAAGCACGAGTATTAAAACAAGTACTTAAGCCCAGTACTTGGGTAAAGGGTGGTAGAAAGTTAAAAAAAAGTTACAGTCAAGTTATGTGTCAGTTTGAGGTACTTGACTGGAATTTGTCCATGTAATCTGTTATTCGCCTACATTTCATTTCATTTTTTTTTTTTAGGGCTATGGGTGATCATTTAAAAAAAAAAAAAAAAAATTCATTGACATTAATGCCCGATGTTGTCGTCACCTTGATGGCGATAATGCAGTCCAAGGTGTTCTCCTTCCTGAAGCAGGAGATCCTGGGCTCGACAACCGCGAGTCTCCTGCACTTCTCGTACTCCTGCACCGACTTCAGGCACCATCTCACCGTCTGAGCGGGGCTCGCGAACGCGGCGCCTGCAAATTCACGCGGATAGATGCGCTAAGCAATGCACACTGGGCGTTTTCCCTAAATCTTAATGGTAACAAGAATTAATGCGTATGTATCTATATTTACCAAGGCACCCGAGTAGCGCCACAAGGAGGACAGTGTTCATGCTGGACGGCGGGGTCTCCGGATCAGCAGAGCAGAATGTGCACGGGGGACTTCAGGCTTTTATAGCAAATCCGTCTGTCTGAGGAGGTCAAACAAACAAAAGAAAAAAAAGGAAAAAAAATCCAAAGTTTGCTCAGGTTTCCTAATGTGCGTGCGCCTGTGCTTTCGCGTGAGGGGCGACAAACTCGAATGGCCTCATGCAGGAACTTGCCAGATTATTCAACCTCAGTTTGCACGAATCTGACATCAACAGGAAAGAAGAAAGAAGAAAGAAGCACTTTAATGTGACGGGAAGGCTTAGCCGAGATTTTCCGACTCTGGTTCTTGTCGATGCTTAAGAAAGTGCGGGCACAGTCAAGTGAATTTCTGCCACGGTTAAGAGTGTTCAAACACCGTGTGTTCTGCAGCTATCCCCACCAACATGTACTTCGCAGCACTGGTGGTTGAAGGAGGATCCAGAAAAACTGTGCAAATTGGCCCCTGTCCGTTTTTTTTTTTAATGTTTTGTTACTGTTTTTATTAACGCGATGGCAGCGTTTTCCTTTTGTAGTCGGTCAGTTGGAGTTTAGGCCTAGAATTATAGCCGATCATGTCTGTCAGATGAAAGAGGCACTTTACCGAGAAAAGCTGCGGAATGACCCACATTACAGTCATGTTTACAGAGCCAGTTGCTCAACAGGAGAGCAAAGGTTCCTGAAGATTTCTAAATTGAACATTAAGAACACCTACTTTGTTCCCAGGTGCTAAATTTTGAAACATCACTCACAATTTCATGCTTTATGGTGGTGCAGCACTGGAACATCTGAGAAGTGATGCTGACTGATCGGCTGGATTAGGCTATATTTGGCACTGAATCGCCATCGTGTACATTAACCTGATCACCCCATGCATTCGATACTTGATACTGGATAAGAGGAGCAGTTTTTGGTTAATGTGTAACCAATTAACTAATAAAATATGTCCATTTGCCAACGCATAGCCTTCAGAGCCCTGCACCAACCCGCAACCAAAACTCTTAACTACAGCCAAAACTAATAGAAGCTTCTTTATCTTCTTTGTATTCTCCTGTGCGATTGTGTCTGCAACTTTCAGTACCTTTTCAGAACTTAACATCAGTCAGACTAAATAATTGTTCAATTAGTAATTAAAATAAAGGATAGAAATAAGTGAAACATACAAGTATAAATGAGATTCAGTGAAAGGCTGGTGTGCATATCAGGAGTAACATTCATTATGAAATCTTTCTGGAATACTTACTTTTATCCGCTTGGACTTGTTATACAAATATTTGCAGTTAGACCTTGAGCGGAGTTTCCCAACTATGTAACGATAGTGCCCTATTAAAAAAAAATTACTAAGGCAACACAAAAGTCACGAATACACCAGATTTCTGCATTTTCTTTATCTTTGATGCAAAGTACAAAAATTCCTAACCTCCAGAGATTAGACGAAGACAAGCTGAATTAATTCTCAGGTTTTACCTGTCAACATGAAGGAAAACACATCCAGCTTCGTTCAAATAAACCTATTCTGATCTTGTATCTCAGTCTGAAATAAATCACAATCAAGGATGGAACGCACAGAGAAGAAGAGGGAGTAATAGTAGGTGAGCCTACTACAAATACTAGGCGAGGGTCTCTATGTCCACAGGTTTGATTAGAAAATGTATCAAAACAGCTAAATCCTTGTTCAACAGAGTCAAAATGTTAAAAAAAAAAAAAAAAGGGGGGGGGGACAAAAAAACCCCAACATATTTCGCCCAGTATATGTTCCAGAAAAGTGCTTTCGTGCTGAATCATGACACCTTGACCTTATACATGACTAAATCGTTATTATCACCCCCGTTCACTGAGATACACTCAGACACCAGACACGAGTAAACTCCTTCCCTCACTTTTTTGTATCCTGCCAAAAGGAGGCACAGACCTAAAATGGACAGTTTCAAAATGATGATTGCGAAATTGACGTTTAAATGATGTGCTTTCCCTGTATTCTTCTCTTGCCGTTGCACAGCGACAATTTTGGTAAAGTATTTCATTTCATGCCGAAAACTGAAAATGACTGTTCATCCTTCCACAGCACCTGTTTGCAATTAGTCACGATTATGTAAAGTGTATATTCCTGTTTACCAGACCGTCTCAGTTTCTGATCCTGTGTGTGATCCTGCCTGCTTGCTATAGCCTCTGGCATTTCTTATCCTCTTGTTTAAAAGTTTTTGTTTCTTCCTCTGAGTGTGGATTTGAGTCTGTGTCGGTTTCCAGAACCCTCACAGATTACTGTGCCGTTGTCGGTGTGTGCGGACACTTCACCACACAGTGTTTCCTCACTGTAATGACCACTTCCTGAAAGCACAACTGGCAAACCAACAAGTGAGTGGTACAAGTTGACATTCACTACAGATATGAGTTGTACATGACTGTTTTCATTTAAAAATACAGGTTTAATTTCAGGAAAAGAGATCATGTTTGGACACGTACAGTATATATACACACACAGCAGTAGTACAAGTACCTCAAATTTTATGGTTATATTTTACGATAAGGGTATATTATTTAACATTAGTTAATGCAATAATAAGAATTGATTAACAGTTAATTAATGTGCCAACTAATCATTTACTAATAGTCCTCATGTTAATTAAGATACTACATACATTATTCAGTGGTTTAAAACCATGGTATTTATGTGTCATTTACAGAATACATGTTTTCTATTTTACAATAAATGTCAGAAAGAGCATTAAGAAATGGTTAATTCAGGTTAATGCTTTAGTGATAGGGGGTCATCCGTGTCAGAATGCTTCTGATTATATTATCTAACTGTTAGTGAATGGCCATTACAGTGTTAACTAATGTTAATAGTATAGTTTGAAATTACTGAATCTTAGTTTACATGAGTTTGTAAATGCTTATAACTGCATTAACTCATGTTAATTAACGTACCCTTATTGTCAGTTTGAGAACAGAACTCTGTTAAAAACTGACCCATTCAGTTTTGGTCTCCTTTATTACTAATAACTGGTGTCAGTATTGACCCTGAAGAAATCCGTACCGGTCATTCACTTATATGTGATATCCCGGCACTTTCGCAACTGGCTGCGTGTGTGACAGTGATCACATTCCACAAGGATCATCTGGACTGTGCTTAATCCCAGCGGATATTCTAATCATCCCTAAACCTGCCAAGCACTGGGTTAACACGGTGTTATGGGTGAGGCAAAAGCACACTTTCGATCTATGATGTAGAGCAGAGCCACACATATACATGAAAAATATGTTTTCTATCCTTTCAGATGGGCATAATAAATTGAAAATAAAAATTGAATTTGTTCTAAAAAACAATAACTATAGGTAGTTATTGTTTTTTTAGAACAGGGATATGGGTTATGTACTCGGATCCTTGATGTGGATCCAGATCAGCTCCAGTTGTTTTTGGGCCAAGACATGCTCCTACAAAAAATTAATAGAAATCTGTCCATTAGTATATGAATAATAATGTCCATGTTGGTAATTTATGTAGATCTCTCCAGAATCTATGGTAATTATTTCCCAGGCCAAGTTCTACAAGTTTCATAAATATCTGTAGACAGGTTTTTGTGGTACTTCCATGTTTGAAACTGCTCCGGTTTCAGATCCAGTACCCCGATCAGGTCTGGATCTCTCCCAAAATTTAAACATTTGTACTTTTTACCTCCATGTCCTTGACGTAAGGCCAACATATACAAAAGCTTTGAAACTATGTCCACATTTGAAAATTGATCCAGATCCAGAATGATTGCATCTCAAAAAATTAGAATATTGCGATTTTTTTTTTTTTTTTTTTTGGGGGGGGGGTTTTTTGTTTGGTTTTTTTTTCATCCGTTATTTAGGAAAAGTTAACATTCTAGACCCATTACATGTAACGTAAAACATTACAAGCATTTTACTATTTGATTTTGCCGGATAAAAAAAAAAAAAGAAAAAATAGATTAGAATACTTCACTCTAACTGTATAGGCCATTTTCATTTAATAAAAAGACTGGAAATATTTCATTTATGAGTAATGATTATAAAATATACAAAAGTTTAACCGTTTGAAATAAATTACAAAAAAAACAAAAACAAACTTTTCTACAATATTCAATTCGTTTGAGATGGGTTAACAATAAAAGTAGCATTTTTGCACCACAACTGCAAGAGTTAACAGTCACATAATGATCAGTCAGTAACGATTTTGTCTCGTGACCCACACATGATCGTAACTCAAATACAGACACTGCTGTTTTTTTTGTTTGTTGTTTGGGCTACACATCTGCAAAGGAGGACAAAGTACTCAAAACACAGGTAAAAGTATGATTGCCATGAGTAGTTAAAAGTACTGAAGTAAGTAAAAAAGAAAAAAATTGATATCCTTCAATAGTAGCGCCTCGGTCTTTAAGTTGCATTTTACTGCTATAGCATGGTGGATGTGGAGCTACTTTTAACTTGATCTTTTTAGTGAAATGTTGGCTACTTTAGAGGGCTAAGTTATCAGCAAAGAGCTGTGGACGTTTTCAGGTGAAAGAATTTCACTTGTGTGTTAAAACTTGGGAGGGGGGATGAACATCTTTCACTTCAATATCAGGTCTAAACTATAAACTACGATGTATCAGATTTAATTACTCATCGGGTCTTAGAACACAGTGCTTTTGAGTTTTGAGTATAAAAGTGACCCCTTTGTATTTAGAATTTGTTCACACCGTTTTCTGCAGGACAGTAGTTTTAACTGGCTGCTATTGAAGACTCAAATCTTCCTTCTGCGAGCATCTTTGGATACCACAGGTGCTAAACTGACATATTTGCTGTTCAGTGAGGGATTAAAAAATGAGGCATAGATATTCTGTCTTTCTGGAAACTACATTTACCACCATGGAGCTTGACAACATCTTTCATTAGATTTCCCTGCTTCTTGAATGCCCACTTCTTTCTAACTCCACACCAGCAGTCAGTGACAGATGTTACACAACTGTTCAGGGGCTGAGTTGTGCTCCTTGCGATAAATCACAGCGAACTCTTAATAAGAGTTGGCACAGCAGCCTCTTTAAACTCTAAACATCTCTCAGTGATCACAGATTAACTTCCATTGACTTAATTCTGAGAAGCAGCTGGAAAGTGGATGACTAGGGTCAACACCTTTTTATGCAACATTATGGATCTTCGGACAAGCCAGATCCGACAGCCACCGCACTTGTTTCCTCTCTGGGCTTTAAACATGATGAGTGAATTTAAGTTATCACTGTTTTGGGAGGAAACAATCAAAGTGCTTAAGGTCAGACTTGGAATCTTGCTTTTAGCCTGCTGTTTTTTTTCTAGTTGACTTTAGAAGTTTTCTTTAAGAGCACTATAAAAACAAAAATAGCTGCTTTAACTAAGGGGAGTTCACTGAACTTGAAAAAAAAAGTTATATCAAAACTTTAATTTTTTTACATTCAGTGAACCAGTAAAACTATTGTTTTACAGTAAAATTCAAGCATTCCCAAGCAACTTAACCAGAAAATGTACTCTTGAAGTCTTTATCCTCATATCTAAATTGCTAGTATGAATCCAAAAAACTGGTAATCAATAGATTTCCTTCATATCAGATATTTATTTGACCAGCTGTTCATTTTAATATCAATTATATATTTTGATTTGGTTTAGGTTAGTTTAATGCTTAGGGGGACTGTTTCATTTTAATTACTAATAGACTGCTGGGTTATGTGAAGAAACTCCAAATTATGCAACAAAATTAAGAACTCTTAAAGATTACATTACAACTGTGCTTACAAACCCTGCACTTATGTGATATCTACAGTGCACTGATTTAAAGTGGACATTTTGACCTGTGATTGTGAGCATGTGAGAAGTTCTCAGAGTGCAAAGCTACCTACATTGCCTTCATTGCCTTATCTTAGCGGACTGTTGCTCTGTATTTGTGGCAGCTGATGAGGGGAAAAAAATCAGCATTTTTGTTTCTAGGGGTAAAGGTTCACCATTTGCTCCGCCTTTTTTTGTCCACAAGACCATAAAAAAGGTGAAGAAGGAGTACCCCTCACGAGGTGCAGTGACCACATAGTGAGGACGGCAAAACAATGATTGTCCTCATCTGTTTGTACAGCTGTACGTCCTTTTCCTTCAACTCTGACCCTTGCCCCGAGCAGACACTGTAAATGTTATCAGCTGCGGCCATCAGTCAAAATGGAACCCTGCTTTTACTGCTGTCTGACTGGACTCCCTTGTTCACAGTGAAATCACTTTGGAGAACATTTAGAACATACATGTCAAAACTGCAACATTTCCTTTAATGGGACTGTGAATGTTTACTGTAATCAGAAATGTGTTTGAACATCACGTGACTCAAGTTGACATTTTATCACTCTGAAACTAGTAAACTGACATGGCAGTGCACTAAAAACTATTAATAACATTAATAATTAACAACTACTCTGAAGGACCATCCGCAACAACTTTAAAGGTGCACTGTATTTCTTATGAATGGTTGTTGCCCATGAACATTTATAAAGCCAGACAACCACACTGTACTCATTTCCTTTTTCATTTTCCACTGGCTCATGGCCATTGTTTTCTTCACCTAATGTATTGTTTCAGTCTAAGGCTCATTACTGCCACCAGCTGTCCGTACGTGGCTGTTGTCGTGCTTCACCTATTACACATTGTCAGTATTTGACATAAGTCTAAATTCCAAAATATGAGACAACATTGCACGCAAACTGAAGTAACAACCAACAATTACCTAACGTTGTCAAATAAACTATATTCATAACAAAATGCAGAGCAATAATTGCTTTGAACTAACTTTGCTGAATTTGATTGTCAGCAGTTGCTGCTTTTCTCTTCTTCTAACATTGTTTTCCTGTTGGTTTGGTTAAAACCTATGATTTATCACATCATGACTGGGATGTTATTTTAAATGGGAAATAAGTTAATTGGAAATCTGATGAAAGGATCAAGCAGAATCATCCTTGGTTTTGGTGGTTATATTTCAACATCAGCATATTATTTTGGCAGCATATAAAAAAAGAAAGGAAACAATAACTACAGCTAAATGTCAGTCTCTCAATATCATTTCCGTACAGTGTTGGTCTGACTGATGAGATGTACCACCCTCCATTCATTCCCTTCTGTATCAAAAGTTGAAATCCGAAAACAATTAACTAGTCTCTAATTAGCCAATAGAAACTTGAGTAAAAATGCACAGATCAACCCAAATCCTCTCAAATCTACTCAAACGTGTCACAGATACTTGCCACAATTTCTGGCTATTTTTTGCATTTTTCCTCTCAGTGGCTTCCAATTATTTACAATTTTTAAACAATGACCATGTTAGAGAACGACTTTGGGTCAAAATAAACATGAATGAGCCTCCCTTTACCTGTCCCCCAGGTACAGAAAATAACAAGAAAATCTAGAAAATAAACTCTGACATTTAACATCCTTTTTGGGAGGTAAAAGTCTTTGTACAAGTCCCTGGTGCCTCATCGTAAATTAGTAATTGTTATTTAGACCTCAACTCGAGTATGAGCTAAACTGTCTCTCTTTTCTATCCCGATTTGCTTCAGTGTTCTAAACAAAATGAACTCTGCATCAGAACGGAATATATCACACTTGTGGCATTCGTAAACTCTTACTGGCCAATTGTGGAGCACTACTAAGGGAATGGGCTGTCAATTGACAGGGAAAGTAGTCCTCCCAATAAGGGTTGTCTTGGCAACAATCGAGAGGGCCTAATTCCAGGAGAACAGAGGGTTATGGGAGCAAAGCCAGTAACATCGTCCCAGATCATCTGTGAGAGGGTGAGGTCTATCAGAGAGATACAGACAAGAAAACGTTGAGTGTTTCTGACAAGGTTAGTTCCTCTCCTGCACAAAAACAGTCTCCTGTGGACAAAGCCCCGCCTCCTGCAGCGTGATGTCATAATCCAAGTGGGTGAGCTTCCTTTTTGGAAAGTTGGTGACGAGTTCGAAGCGTTCATTCGGGTAACCCTTGGACTGGACGTGTCTAACCAGGGCCTTAAAGTGACAAAGTAATAAACCGGAGGTGAGACATTTCACATGGCATTTAGCATTCATGCAGAAAGAATATTCACATATATTTTACATTTATTATTCATTTTACTTAGAGCAATAGTTTGACATTTTGGGAAACATGATTATTTGAATTCTTAACCGAGGATGAGAAGATGGATACCACATCTTGGAGTGTTTAGTAGGAAGCAAATGGACTTCCTATCTTGTTTGAAGACCAAAATGAGGACGAGGTTGAAAGCACCCAGCTAGAGGATTGTCCCCAGACAGGGTGCTTTCAACCACATCCTCATTTTTGGTGATTGCCTCCACCTACTCTGGGCTAAATACCTGGGTTTCCCGCACTGACCCTTAGAACTGAAGAAGCCTTTCGGATGAGAGGTGAAACGTCTTAAAACAAGATAAGAAGTCCATTTGCTTCCTACTAAACACTCCACGATTAAGATGACCTGGATGACTGAGAACCTTCAAGGACATTGATACCACATCTCTATGTAGAGTAAATATAGAGCTACAGTTGGCAGCTAGGTAGTTAGCTTAACTTAGCACAAAGACGAAAAAAAGCACTATACTGAGCATTGTCCAAAGTTAAACATGCACTGAATAGCACGCTTCAAGATTAGTAATTAATCTTTTAATTGTTGCTTTTATAAAAATCCTACAAAGAAAAATACATTTTTTAAAATTTTATTTTCTATAGTAAGGCTAAAAAAAAGGCCAAAATGTAAAACAGAAAAAAAGCACATTGTCCAAAATATTTAAATATTCCCATAAAATGGAGTAATTACAGTGTTCTCACCAGAAGTTTTGCTTTAGTAGATAAGGAAATTTGCTCTCTCTGTCCATCTGGGTAACGGAGCATCAACCTTGCTTTGGGACCTATGAAAGGAAAATAAAAACAAATGTGAGGTTTCTAAAATTCTGCAGTTGTTCTATGAAAGGCTGACCAACCTTACTATTTTGACATAATTCTGTATCCCCTTCGGTGACAAAATAATTAAATGATTAAAGTAGATATGCTTTTCATTACAATTAAGCAAATTTAGCATAGATTAATAACTTCTTGGTGGTCACTGAATTCAGTGCAGACAATACATGCAAAACAATAAAACACAGACAGACAAAAAAAAAACTAAAAAGACAACAAGTTGCATAATTGGTGACATGAAATTTACAGTAATGCTACATTTTTTTTTTTTTTTACTGATTTGACTAAATAGCCTAATTTTATTTTTTTTAATTAAATGCTGCCTTATTGAAAAGACCGATCGGTTACACTTTATGAGTAGTACTGGTATCACTGCATCTTTTTCTGTTTTTTATCATATAACTGTAAGTTATTTTTTCTTTAGACATCCCAGTGTGACACAACAATATCTTAGCATGCTCTCACCCTCACCGAGTACAGCACACTTTTGTTTGATAAAGGACTTTCTGCAGGCTGGACATTCAGAAGCGTTTACTCTCAAATACACAAATATCCTATGAATGTCAGGTCAAAAAAATATGTATTGGTGTACCATTGTCATCAAGACAGTCCACATTACAGGGCTGGGTGGTGCTGGTCTTGGGAGGTCCTGCACTTTCAGACGCTGGGGTGCTGTGGTTTCCTCCAGAATCTGTTTCAGACCGGGGATGACGAGTAACAGTGGCTGAGGGCTCCAGGTGGTTCTTTTTGCTCTCCTCTTTCTTGTGACTGTGACTGTTTTCTTTGTGCGGCGACTTTCTGTGAGAAATTGGACTATCAGGATGTAGGCGTTGCTGGGCGGCGGTGGCCGTGGGGTGCGGGGAGTGTTTGCTGGAGGAGCTTTTCTCTTCATGGGGTACTGGCATTTCACCGTCTGAGCCATCCACAGAGATGGGTCCCTCGCTGTCCGAGAAAGGCTCTGCATCTGATTCGTCGTCTGATCTGGGGGAGTCAGGGGCTTCAGGAGCGTTTGAGGACTCATAGTGGGTCTCCTGTAGGGAGGCTCGGATCGCTGCTTCCAGCTGACTGTCTTCACTGGCATCAATCAGACTCTCCTACAACAGAAAACAGGTGTGCACTCATTGATAAAATGCTGCTTTCAGAGAAGAATGTGTACAAAGTTTGACACTTTCTATTACAACCAAAGAGTTGTACCAAATATATAATTGACCAGAACCTCAGATAATAGTACAACAATTGATAAAGAAAAAATAATAACTGAATGATTGAAACATTTCTGTGTTGTGACAGTCGAAATACCAACGGTGTCAGAGAGAGAGGAGATTGAGAATGACAGTTGAGACATAGATGAGAGACCCACAGAGCGAGCTCGTTTGGCAGGGGGTGCATTGCAGGAAGGCCCGTCCAGCTGCCCATGCTCTGCCAGGAAGCCAGTCGCCTGCTCCAGAAATGATGCCACATCCAGTTGGTTCCATTCCACCATTTTCTGACCTGAAGTAAACATGTGTGATATGACACAGGTCAGTAACAAAAAATGAGCGAAATCAGATGTGTCCAGAGCAGAGCTGAGTCCTTGTGAAACATTTTGAACTGGTGAAAGTTAAAATGATGCCACGTTTTACCAAAAGTTGCTGTACATGTTCCAGACTGGAGTGGAACATAATGAGTACATCCCACATTTGAGCCACGAGTGAACAAGAAGGACCACTATCAACTTTCTTCATTCATCAGAAAGGTTTTTCTTTCCACAATATGTTATTTCCCCCATTAACCTGTGCTATGATACTTTTAAAGTGAGAGAGTAGGAGAATCTTTCTTTCTTAACATCTTAACACAGTCCCTCCTAAACAGAAGGCATGTAGGAAAAATATGTTGCTCTCTCTCAATAACAAACAGAACAAACATCACCATAAAGCAAGCATACGAAATATAGTTCACACTATAACTAAATTCCTTCTCACCTGTGCGAGGATCAAGGATGGAAATATAGGGGAACTTGTTCAGCTTATAAAACTGGATGTATCTTTGTCCCTCTTCGCTATCATGATATACCTGCAATGAAAGAAAATGCACACTCTAAAACAGAAATGTATCTTGCACTAGGTGCACTTGAATTGAGTGACTTCGAATATCAGCATAGATCTTTTTGACAAGTCATATTGGCATGAAATTGAAGGTTAACGCAGGTGTTATTAATAAACTGTATTAAAGTTCTTTTCCATTTATTTCGGCCAAGCCTATACAGTGGACCAACATGTTTGACCTGAATGGAACAGAACGTTCATTCGTATCATTAGAAATAATTTGTATTTCTTCCCAAAATGGCTTTTGTGAAAAGGTCTATTATGAGGCACGATATTGGCATTATGTATGTTTACTTCATGGCTTTTCCAACAATAGAAGAATAAGTAAGTACAGCAACACTGTTGTTTAATTGTAAAGTCTTTCTACTGCTTTGCACTGTTATGCAATAATTTACTAGCCATTTCTGGCACTGTAACAGCAATGGCTTCTATTAAGAATTTAGAAGATGCATTTTTCTTTTGCCCTTTCCATCAAATCAGTTTAGCAACTGGAACCCTGCAGGGATGCGGACAAAAGTCTGCAGGAATGTCAAAGCAGTACAGACTACGTACTACATACCTGCCAGAATATAAAGTGTTCTCTGATGATGGTCTTAACAGCGTCATTACTCCAAACATCCCTGTTCAGACACTGGCAGGCAAAGTCCTGAACGTTCTGAATGTTGATCATTAGCCACTTGTTCTCCAGCTGTCCACAGTCTTTTGCCTGTAAAACAGAGATAACTTGATTTAGTTAATTACTTCACAATGACTGTGTTCATTTTTTAAGTCTGAAAGAAGACCAAAACAAAGGGACATGAAGTGCTCAAACTTGATCAGGACAAATTCACAAAGAAAAATAACTCTCTGATAATAATGATAGAGAGGAAAAAAGATAAAAGCAGTGTGGATCCTGTCATCATCTATATCAATAAATCTGTGTATTTCTCTGATGCCCTTAGTATCTTTTATGTAAAATAAAACACGGCTTCAGGTTTAGATTTGTTTGTTCATTGTTTTAGGGCAATGCACATAACACAACTGAAAAAAAGCTTTTCAATTATATAGTCATCAATGTGAACATCTTGTGTTGTTGCTTTTTTAATTAGTGCCTGTCCAATATATCGACTGATATTGGCCTATCACAGATATATTGGTATCAGCTTATACGTTATTTAAAAAATTGGTTTTCAAGAACAAATTGCAGAAACAGATGATTTATATTAAATTTCCAGTGAAGGTTAGTGTTTCAGTGCACTGCTGACATTTAATTCAGTAAAAGTTCATTCAGTAGTTCAGTAAAAGTAAAATAGTCGGACTCTTTTGCATGTCTATGTTACAAATATTTGCGAAGCTCATTTGAGAGACCATTGTGAAAAACTTGTCTGTATCGGCCAACATCAAATAACAAGGAACTTTTTTTATTCCCTTATATCAGTATTGGCTACAAAAATGTCATATTGTTTGGGCTCTAATCATGAACTTTCTCCTTCCTCCTTTCACATTTCTGCAATTCTGCAAATGCTTTGAGCAGTTTTATTTCAGTAATCAGCATCTGCATGCATTTTTGCCAGGAAAGGTAATTTTTTTTTCTAGTTTTTATTACTCAAAGCAAAAACAATCCATCAAAGAATCCTGACCTGCATACCTGACACACATGATTTTCTACCTGTGATCTACACACTCTTCATCTGAAATTTCAGTGAAAGTTAACTCAAACTGATTAAAGGTGCAAAGTGTAAAGTGTCTGTCCAGGGACTCTCACCGTCTCAAAGCTGCCTTTGTGCATGAGCTCAATGGGAGGACGGAAGAGGTCTGCCAGTGTGCTCAGTTTCTTATCCACTGTGCCACCGTTACGCAGCTCCTGTTCCTGGCGAACTAGAAAAAGAACAGTCATTGCCGATATAGGAAGGAAGGGCACAGTGAAAAAGGTTAAGACAGACTTGTTGGATGTAATAGCGTGGCATTAAGCTACACCACATTCACTCCTGATCATATTCTCAGAAGCCTGTAAAGCTTGAATTTACTCACTTGTTTCTGTTTGGAAGTCTCGGAAGCCATCAAATATGGATCGAGCTGGTCTTCTTCGCTTTGGCACTGCATGTAAAAAAGGAACACCAAAAGTTACATTTGTTTGATTGGAACAACACAGCCAGTAAAACAAACTTAGTTTTGAGTTAGATCTGTTTGTAAGAGGTTAAATGAAAAAATGAAGATAAAAAGAAGGAAAATACCTCCGAACAATGGTTCTGGTTCCACCAATATGTCCTGCTTCTGTGGAATGGGGGCTCGAACTTCACTGAGAGACGAGGCAACATATACAGCATTATTTCAAGACACAGAGCAATTGACAGCAGTGCCTTTAAACCCAAAATTCCAAACCAAATCACTGATTAACACCTCTAAGATACAAGAAAAATTTAGGAGTATTATTAAGATACTAAATCATGACAATGGCTTTGCTTTAGTTTGACCCGACACAGAACTTGTCAATTCAAAAAGCAGCTTACTCTAAGGGGGGAGCTCTGCTGCTTGAAGCTGCTGAACTGGAGCTGGTGCTGGGCTCATCTGCAATCCCACCTCCGTCAAGAAACATGGTCACTGCCATCTCGAGGTTGTTGTTGCACGCTTCCAACATATGTTTTCCAACACTCTCTGTCGCTCCTACAAATGTGTGTTGGACACAGGCATACCGATGATGGAAAAAAGGTACAACTGTAATTACATTATTCATGTTATTTAAGAATCAAAGCAGTATGTTCAAAAGACAACAGATTTTGATGTTCACAGATCACATTTTTAGCGTGAATAGACTATTTAAAGGTGGATTTTTGGATTCTGTAGCTAAGTACACATCATGTATATGAAAGCCTGATCGATAAATCGATTGGTCAGTTGTCTGCCGATACTGGCCTATCACAGATATATTGGTATCAGCATATATTGTTAATCTGTTAAGTATTTTGCTTCTTCTGCATACAGCATACACATACATATTATATCTGCCTGCAAAATTGCACATCGGTCAGGCTATAATGTATACATGACCATACAAAGCATCCCATAAATTTATTGCTCCATCATTTCCCTGTACTATTGTTGTATTTTCTCATTAAATTCTGATTCTGCTGTCAATTATTGAGTAAAAATTATTAAAAAACGATTTGCCTAATATTCGCAAAAGTATTTGACAGTTATTAAGTTGGGTATTGAACTGAGACCATCATTATCTCAAAATAGGCCACTTAGCAGTTGAAAGTTTAACAACGTTAATGATTTAACAGTGTGATACTCTCCGGGGACAAACTATGAAAAGGGGACACTTTCTAACTGACCACAAATACATATCTGTGGTGCGTTAACGATAAATAAGCAAATGCAAAAAAAAATTCCAAATTTCACTTGCCAATTATAGGGTGCAACAAATATGTAACTACCAATCACAAATATGGATTACCATGTTTTCAAGTTGGCTTTGGCAGGTTAACTGCAACATAGTACAAAAATGAATGAAAGTGAAAGAGCTGCCTCAAAGTTAACGGAGGAAAAAAAAACAAAAAACGAGGCACCTGATGAGCTAAAACATCAGAATTTTCCATCAACAGTTTTAAGGTGAAGCATCGACACAATGCATAAAACTACGATAATCTTGCAAATGTAAAAAAAGGGATTCAATTTGATCTATTTTTAAAGTCTGCTGCACCGAGAGGCTACGAGCTCCCCGTGCGTACTGCGCATGTCTGTTTCACTTTCCAAGTCTGGCAGCAGCCCCGAAACGAGTCTTCTATATTCTCCGTTAAACAACAAAATATGAACCGTTGTCCATCTCGCCAAAGCGCACATAAACTATTCAGAACATATGATCGAGACGTAAGAGGCGGACAACGTGTTCATCCTAGTGCTGTTGGTAACACCACAGTCATAGTGAGGATATCAGTAACACAAACGAAACCTGGCGCATGATGAAGAAGGGAAATGCTGGACAACTGACGTCCATTCCACACTACCAAACAACATGCAAAGCAAAAATGAGCAGAAAAGCTTCAGGCTTACGAGACGGCATTTTTTAACAACATCTCAAAGGAAACTGGCTTTCTACGTGGTTATGGCAAATAGTATCACAACCTGATGTTCATATGCTATTTTCTCTTAGTCTTTTACTTGAGTTTATCAGATAACTGGCTTTGGTTTTTCCCCCTGCAAAGCACTGACAGCGTAGGGGGCAGAGCAAGACTTAACGTCTGTTTTCTTGGATGCACCTTGTTTGCGGGACAGCCGAACTATTCTGGATGAATAAGCGAAGCCTAATACACAGAGGGAACCCCAAATTAAAGATTATTTTTACCTGTTATTGCTGTAAATTGTTGTATTAACCCATTCACTCCCAGAGCTGAGGTGTCTCCGAGCGCCGCCATCTTACCGCCACAAACAACAACATAAATGTGGCGCATGCGCTACAAACTCTTTTCCCCCTGCGCGGCGCGAGCGCCATGCGTCACCGGAAAGATTGCGCTGCATTGTGGGTTGTGTGGTTCAAAATATGCATCGAGCCATTTTCCTGATATCTTTTTTTTTTTAAGATATTCATATACAGATTAAACTATGCAGTACCATGAACAAAAGAATGCAGTGGAAAAAGCTTCTCTTACTTAACAAAAAACCCCGAAGATGGTGATAGGGGTCTTAAAGAAGTATTTGAACTTTTTCAAGATGTTTTCCCTGTTAGCAAAATTAGGTGAAACACAAACGAGCCGCTTCTGGGTTTTTAATTCAAATTTAAAAGATCAGATAGGAAAGCATTTTTCATTTATATCACATTCAGTTTGTCAATGGCAAAATGGGTTATCTGGTTAATGCAAAATTTTAAAGTGTTCTGAATCATCGTGACTATATACTACTGTTATCTTGTCTATTATTATTATTGAAACCATTAAATTGTCAAAAATATTTAGCTCTTCCAAGGACAGCATAGGTTTTCCTGGGATTCATCAATGTGGAAACTGCCCAACACTAATAAATCTGTGACTTCCTGTGAATTTCTTTGATGCCTTTAGTGTCTTCTGTGTAACAGACATACATAAACATAAAAGATATCAAAGAGGAAAGAATCGCCATCAACTTACATTGTAGCTCATGAATTTATTGACTCTAGATTTTTGCCAAGAAATGCAATTCAGTAATATGAGTAATGAGTGATATACCGAAAACAAATAAAAGTACTGAACCTCTCTAAGTAGTGTAGTTTTATTGTTATTTGCATAATACATTCAGTTTGAAAACAACTTCAACCAGTCCAAAAACTGATGAATCCATTCCAACGACGACAAGATAATAGCAATTTGGATAACTGCTCATTTAATGACCAAACAAGGTCAGGATTTCACACAAATCACTTGTACTGCCTGGCATATATAAGAAAAAAAAGATTTCACTTTACAATGGAAAGGTGGTGATGGCGCTCATGTTCTATTCCATATATCCAAACTATGTGAAATCCCTAATTCTCAAGTAATGATAATTGAAACCATTTAGATTACTTCAATATGAATAATGACCAGTGTCCTTCAGTTTAGCTGATAGTCTGATATGGGCTCATAAATGCTCAGCAGCGTGAGTTTTGATCATTAACCAAAATTTAATTTAAAAGGTTAAAATCATAACTTAAATTCATTTGAAAAGGGAGAAAATTAAGACACCCAAGATATGGCTAAGCATTGTAAGATGGTGTCTTCTTGCTTATGGGAGACAGTATTAACTCAGGTATTGTTCATAATTACCACTTGCATCTTAGGTTACCTAATGTTGCAAGGAAAGCAGTTAGCTCAGCATTCTTCATGTACATCCAGCAATGCACTGATGTCTTTACTGTTTACATTTCGCCCTGAGGTGGGAAAATCATTTTCGTATGAAAGATGCATCAGTTTTCAATTTCACCAGAGAATAAATCAATAATATACAGGGACCATAAGAATAGGTCACTTTGTTTTGGTTAAAGATGGCCATCTTAGACACACATGAATATCTATTTAGCAGTACTGAAGGCCAGATGTGTGACATTCACAGACGATCTGCTCAGAAAGACACATCTCCTGTGTAAACCAACTGAATCGCTTGTCACTTCAGATGAGCTCTTTGCTTGTAGTGAGCAAATGTGCAGGAACACTGAGACAATCTCAAATCCAGAACCTGAGCCCAGATTGAGAAATCCAGTGAATCAATCCTCTTATTTCTAAAAGAACTAAAGTAGCAAATAGTTCAATAATTAAATGTCAGACTGTCAGAATATAACACAGCAGGACGTGTTCTGAGCACTGAAAAATTTGGTGAAAAAATCTTTTTAATAAACTTATTCTAATGGTTCTGGATACTTAAAAGAACTGCTTTGCCCACTACTAGCCAAAGAATATTGGAGAATATGCCACTGTAGTGTCTTTACACAAATCAGAAAATTTCAAAACACAAAATGTGTTTACAAAATTGTCTGATCACAAATTATTAATGACACTTTTGATTTTACATTCTCATGAGCTTCATTTTACTTCAGAGGTCACAATTATTAACAGAACATGGGGTTATTGGCAGTATAACACCTGAGAAAGAAATAAACAGTGTTACTAAATGTGCAAATTTCCCCCTTTATCAGTGATGATGGTAGTTAATTGAAATTATTCATCAGTTTCTGTAATTTACCTTAAAGAAAAAAACAACTCCCCTTTACTCAATTTATTTAATCTACATGGAGTCACTGTTAGGCTTTATTTTAGATATTTCTGTGAGTGCAGAGTTTTGTGAGTAGTTTTGAAGTGTGTTGGAACCAAATGAGAAGATTTGGAGTATTAAGAAGATTTTTAAAAATGCAGATACTATTTTATTACGGACTTTCCCTTTAAGGTTTCAAAATTTTTCATTGTTCTTTTTTTCCCAGTTTGTACTTTGTCTGAACAGATTTAAAACAAAAACAAAAGAAAAAAAACATGGTGGCCAGCCTTTCGCCACATGTGAAAGCAGTGCAACAGTATATTTGCTTTCCTCATGGCCCCTGCATTGTTGAGGAAAGAAGAGGTCTCCAGGTTCCACATGCAAAACAACCAAGAAAAATAAGTACAGACGAGAAATGGACTTAGGGTGGGGGAAATCAATTTTCACACTTCGTATCCAGCCTAATAAATAATTTAGCTTCCCTACAACGGCATAAGTGTGAGTGAGTGCATACATGCATACAGGTATGTCGAGTGAGCCACGGGTGTGTTTTCACGTTGGAATGTTTATCTGTGTGGAGTGACTATACGATTCAGTGAGGCCAGCGTGTTTCAAAATGAAGAACGTTTCCTTAGGCGAGCAGGCAGGTGGTCAGGGCGAACACTGACGTCGGCAGGTGAACTGTACACTGCAGTTTAGAAGCGGATGAAGGTGGCATCGATCTGGCGTACGCTGGGCAGCGCCAGCATGATCTTTCGCCGGTACTGTGGGTCCTTCTGTATAGGGTTTCTTTCAAGATAGACCGTCTCCAGTGACTTGGCATTCTTCAGCTCATCCAGATCTGACCAGTTATCTATCTGATTATCATTCATCTGGGGAGGTATTGGAAAAAAAATACAGTCAATGAAATGACAAAACAAACTTGCAACATACAGAATGAAGGATAGGGAGGCCACTGAAACTATAACTGGGGTTTAAATAAACAATTATGAGAAAAATTTCTAAGACTTTAAAAGCGATGCATAATAACTCATAACAAAAAAGTTTTCCTATAAACTTCATCAGCAGTATGTAAACAATTAATTTTAAGTGTTATAACTACTAACTGGTAGTTCCTAGGATCTCTATAAATAATGTGGGAGGCAGAGCCTTCAGCTATCAGGCCCCTTTCCTCTGGAATCAGCTCCCAGTTAAAGTCCATGGAGCAGACACCCTCTCTGTGTTAAAAAGTAGGCTTAAAACCTTATGTGTAGGGCTGGCACTGGCTGGCCCATAGTTATGCTGCTATAGGTCTAGACTGCTGGAGGATTGCCCATGATACACTGAGCCCCAT
>KV751351.1:4913891-4926719 GCA_001698575.1 Mola mola
GTCATATCCGGGTATTGTGTTACTAACCACCCTGGGGGAGTTTCTCCCCGGAGTCCCTCTGCCTTATTGTCTCTCAGACACCTGGTGATGTGGGCGTGACGGTTCTGCTAGCGACCTGCTATCCGGTGGAGATGTGACCTTGTGTCTGGTATCATGATCAACTTCACCTATCCTACCTAGCCAGAGACAAGAGTGGCCTGGACTCCTGATCAGTATCACCATCTGGTTCCTGGACTCTGCTCTTTAGTAACATGCTTCTAGACTCAGTTCTGTTATGGTGTCCATAGACTGTAATGACTGTCATATTGTTGTGCTCTGTACTTGTGACATCTATTGCACATCCACCCATCCCAGGAAGAGGGATCCCCCCACCGTTGTTCTCCCTGTGGTTTCTTCTTTTTCCCTAACTAGGGTTTTGGAGCTTTTCCTCACCCGGTTCAAGGGTCTAAGGGTAGATGATGTTGTTATGTACAGATTGTGAAGCCCTCAGAGGCAAATTGGCATTTGTGATTTTGGGCTATACAAAATAAACTTGATTGATTGATGATTGATAGTAACAAGGACAGAACATGTGGGAAATTTAACTCATTATTCGCCTCGACCGAGACAGACAAACTATGAAACCAATGATTTTCTTTGTCTATCCCTAGTGAAATTAAATAAGTAAAATAAGTTGTACTTAAGTACTTCCTTAAACATATTTTAATAAAAGCTAGAATTGGAGTCAGCGTGTTTAACCATTAATAAATGTTTATATACACTGATTAAATTCACTTAATTATTTAAGGATATACTAAACAGGGTGACTTGATTTTAAAGTGCATTTTCTTTTCAATCATGTCTTAGCTGATACTCTGATTTTTGCCACTGGGGTCTGGTGTTGAAACTTTGCTGGTGCCCTACAGGGAGTTGTGACGAACTCAATGGCTGTCGCCTGAGCTCACGTTTTACATTTCATAGTCGAACAAGCACAGAAACTAAAAAATAGCATTTCCTGGTGAAAATGTGCATGGATGGTGACTGCTGAAATAAACCTGCTGAAAGCATTTGATGAATTGCAGAAATAGGAAATGAAAAGCCAGAATGACTTCAGCTTTAATGTATCAATGTATGCTTACGTTGTTTTATGTTACATAAAACATAAACGGCATAGAAAACCCCAGATTTGTTAGTGGTGCAGTTTCCACACTAATAGATCCCCGAAAAGGCTCAAGTATAAAAGGTAGAAATGAGAAAAATTGTGACATTTTTTTTTGCCCATTCTTTCCCATTCTACATTTTTTACGTATTGAAACCATTTAAACATCAAAATGTTCAGGGTATTACATGAATTTGTTTGTCATTTCTACCTTTTCTGGGATTCATTAAAAAGGAAACTGTTTGCTACAGTAATAAATTTGTGAATTTCCTTGATGTCTTTTATGTAACATAAAACATACAAGACACCAAGGAAAAAAACCAATGTAACTTGCACTGTAACTCGTGTAGCTTCATTTCATATTTCTGCAGTTCAGCAAATGCTTTCAGCAGTTTTGTTTTGCAATAAGCATCCACGCGCATTTTTGCCAAGAAATTAAACTTCTAGTAAATAATTTGCTTCAGGTGCTTTGCAAAACTGCTGCATGATAAATCAGATAATCAATAAAACATCAAATTCAATTATTGTCCAACTTAATAAATCGTCTGTACCCAGAACTCCTGCAATTCTGTTAGATGGCTGACATTTTCAATTTTCTTTATTCGATTGGCTGCAATGTCCAGCGTTGTAAGTTTTTTCTGTAAAGGAAAGATAAAAAGTGTTTGACTGTGCAGAATAAACTTTGTTGTACATATTTGCACTGTTAGCAAAAAGTATAGACCATCTGGCATGCAGTCCTTTCAGAAAAACACAGTGGAATTTCTAGAACTCACATTGTTTTCCAAGCCCTCGATGACCTCAATGCCATTGTGGCTCAGATAGAGCTCTTGGAGGTTAACAAGATTCTGTAGACCCTCAATTTTTGTAATCCGGTTACTCTGTAAAGAAATTTAAACAAGATTATTAGTTGGTGTTTCAACATATAAGATTCATTTCTTATTCTTGTAACTAGAGCTGTTATGTCGGTTGGCCGATATTATCGGCTGATGCTCGCCAGATTTATTGCATCAGCATATATGTTGTCAATATCAGCCGATATATATTAAAAAATTGGCTTTGAAAGAAGACAATGCAGAAAAAGATGTTTAGTGTGATTTGTAATTATTAAATATACAGTGAAGGTTAGTGTTTCAGTGCACTTCTGTCATTTAAGACAATAAAAGTTCATTGTTAATTAGTAAAATATTCTACCTCCGTTACATGTTAGTTACAAATGTTTGATAACTTCATTTGAGGGATTATTGCAAAATGTTGTAAATCACAGCTATCTGAACTTTTTTCTCTCTAATGTCAAAATTGGTATCAGACCCAAAAACTGCATATTGGTCAGCTCTACTTGTACCCACTCAGACAGAATTTATTAGACAATACCTGAATGCTTAAAACAGTCAGACTGTGCAAGCCGTCCAGGTTCTGAAGCTTAGTGATTTTATTGGTGCCAAGAAACAAACTTTGCAGAGATGAAAGCGTATCGAGGTTCTCAATGACCTGTGAAAAAAATATCACAAGACACAATGAAGCGCACTGCAATGATCTATTTCTCTGATGAACTATAACATGTTATTTTATGCCATCATTTTTAAAAATATTTTCCATGTGCTGTGTGAACCGTTCTCACTGCTCAAGAGACTCTTAATGCCATACCCGGATGCGATTGGAGCCCAGCTCCAGCATCTCCAGGCTGGTGAAGTGATCCAGGTTGGCAATGCTGCTGATTTTGTTGTGAAGCAGGAAAAGTTTCTTCACTTGAGTCAACTGCTCCAAACCCTCCACCTTCCTCAGAAGGTTAAAGGACATGTCAAGCTGCCTATAATCAGTCAAACACAGATGCTCATTAAAACTGTGTTCTTTATGTGGAAATCTCAAATTAGTGACTTTCTACACCACAAATGGGATGTGCAATTAAAAAACTCTCTCCCTTTTAGGATGGATTTCTTATGTATGCAAACATATTTTTCTTCAGACTTACTCTAACTCTGTTAGGTGGTGCAGGTTCTCCAGTTTGCGGACCTGATTGTCATAGAGATCCAGTTCCCGCAGCAAAGTCAAACTGTCAAGGTTTTCTATCTTTTTAATGAGATTCTGTCTTAAGGAGAGTGTCTGTATGAAAGACAGATTAATGAAAACAATTAACAGATACAATCAATAGCTGTATTATTAAATACCCTGAATCCTTATTTTTATCATTAACAAAGAAAATAAAATTAATTCAGTGTAGTTTCCCAGAAAATCAAAGACCCCCAGATTCTGCATAACACGCTGCAACTATTCATCACTAACCATACTAAATATTAAGGTTACTTACTTTAGCCTTCTGTAGAACCTCCAGTCCTTCAATCTTTCCAATACGACAGTGAATAAGATCAACATCCTAGACAGAAATCATACAGATTAGGATGTACGGTCAGAGTTAAAGTGGTAGGGTTATGGTGTCATGTACACAAATGCGCTTAGCTGATACTCAAACTTATAGACTAGAGAAAAACAGCTACAGTGACGAAACATTTGTCAGAAGAGGACATGTAGAGTGCACTGCCAACAATCACCTCAGTCTCAACTCCCAATCTCTATGAATACAATACACAACAAACGTCTTCAAAAACCACCCAACCAAACCGAGCCATTAAGCACTGTAAGTGACATTTTTGACAGTAATGTTTTGAGACCATCTTCTAACCTCTTCCTCTGGGTCCAAGGTTATGGTGTCCATGTCAACGGGAGACTCTTCTTTACCTTTAATGACAATGCGAGTAAATCAGATCAACTAATACCACCACTACACCAGCACATGGTTTTTATTGACAATTGATTCAGATAGAGAAAGGTCAGTTATGCAATCCTATCATTTGGATTGGCTCATTACAGTGTGCCATACAGTGCCTGAGCCTGACTTGTATGTAGCAGCGCTGCAGAGGTGATGATTTACTTGTGTTAGTGGGCTGATTGGGGTCCACGTCGCCATTGATACTCCTCCTCCTGGCATCATCATCTCCAGACTCCTCGGACTCGCCCCTCCGGTCCACTGCAGTCAGCAGTCAAAGAGAGGAGAAGCTCTCAGCGTCACCGTGCAAACTCAGAGCCGTTACGTGATTATGTGTCGGTCAAACGTTTAGCTGATTCACGTGTAATGAAATGCCCGCTGCGCCTCGCCCATACAGGCGTCAGGAGATTGTAATGCCCTGAGTTTATAAGCCATGGTTATTACCTGCATGATGCCAAGTGCCAAATCGATAGTACACTCACCAGATAGTACAGAATTATAACGTGCACTTTATCCTATTAGAGTTATCTCGAAAGCTAAGGTTAGCTTTCATACAGTAAAACACAGGGTAAACACTAATGACCATGATAGCAAGCAGGTGTGGCTGACTGCAGCACAGTAGTCTAAAGTGTAAGCTGAACTGCGACACAATACAGAAAGGCTAAAGTGGACATATAAACTAGTTTCGAAACATTCGCGCAGACTGAAATGAACCTAGGGTTACATCCCGGTTAGCCGGAAAGCATGACTGTTCACTGTATAACGTCGGCTAACGAGGATTGTTGTTAGCATGGTAGCTAGCAAGACAAGGGTGACGGTCTGCCTAGTGACGAGGGGAGCAAATTACCGAATGTGCACATACCAAAATAGACTCGCTTCTCTAGATGGACATCGCCTAGCCCAGCGAATACCACCGTGGCTCGGCTGCTTCTTCACATATTAACTCACCTTCCATTTCATGGAGCTCTCCGATAGACCGGGAAGCCATGTTTCAGGTAAACAGTCCTGACGACCGCTCAGCCAATCCGGTGGGGGCTGATGCTGCGATCAGACATAAGAGGGCGCTGCTGCCGCTGAGAACACTGAGAGCAAACTTGACTGACGTTATTTACTTGGACTGGCATGAAGGAAGTAGACAGATCCTTTAATAGGGCCCAAATGTTAATGAACATTAAATTTTATTTCCCGAAAGGGCGAACTGCAGTTCCGTCTCAATTTTACAGTTACACGGGTACAGACACACAAGCACATCTGCTGACTTACGTTCTTTGCTTTGTTCAATTGCACCTTGGTAGTGCCCTGGAAGTGAAGTGGCACCTTTCAGACTTTCTGTTTTCATAATCTGAGCCACAGAAGACTTCATGGAACAATATTTTACTGTAATGGCTAGTTTGGGCTTCAGTGAGTTGCAGGATGGGAGCTGGCCTTTATCAGTCTGTGTATCCAAAAGATTGATCTCGTGGAAACTCAGCCATGTTTATATCTGGGGCGTTTGTGGGCCACATTATGGCAACCTGAGTTCTCTGTAATTTTCCCTAAATCATTCGGCTTTAATGTTGTGGCATAGCATTGTCTTGAGGTGCAGCAGTTTGATGGGTGAAGGTAAATCCATAGATTCACAGCAGAACATTGCTTTAAAGCGATGGTCATTCTTATTCAAATCATCACCCAACGCTTTGGAAGTCCTGGCTAATTGCTGTGTTTGACCTTTGGACATGTTTTTTTGTTTGGTTGTTGAATCAACATCTAGGCTATATGTGACATTTACCATCATATATTTAATGAGAAATTGCAACATTATTTTCTAACAGGTTCCCAAGAACTCTTAAGAAACAGTCCACTTCCACATGGCCTCTGCATATGCTCCAGTATTTGCAAAAATAAGTTGCACACCTTAAAGCACCAAGAGTGTTATTATTATAATCATAAGATTGGAATTATTATATAAATGCAGAAAGAAGATTATGTATAAAGATTGTGTAAATAAGTCCGGGCCACTGTCACTTGTGGTGTGAAAGTGAGGTTCTGTGGTCAGTGTGTGCACGCAGATGGAAACTGGACATGGGATGGAAAACGCTTTTCTTCTTACTTTGAACTTTGGATTAAACAAACAGTATAATTAAAAAGAAGCAGAAGGACACTTCGGTGGCTGCCAGTTTTGTTTGTTGATGAACATTAATTGTCCATTCCCTAAACTAACGATTCTGAAAAGCACCCCAAACTCATGCAAAATTAAAATAACTGATATAAAATGTACTTCTGGAACTAAAAGTATTTTTGTGACGATAAAAGCATTTAAGTTTCAAAAGTAATTTTTACTGCGGGGTTATTCTGCCAATGATCAGATCAAATATTGAACATTTTTAGACAGAAGTACGTGTCTTTAAGTGTTACCCTTTTAGTCTTGTCCACACAAGCGCGGCTCCTGAAGGCAATAACTTTACATGACAGTGATTATTGGGTAGACAAACAGGGGATATGATTTGCTTGGTAAAGACTTTGACCCCAGGTGTGTTATTGTGTTACACACACACAGAGCTAATAGCTGATGTATTAAACTCCTTCGCGTACATTAAGCAAACACAGCCTCTCGGTACAGTGAGTGGAAGGTGTGCCCGTCCCGCTTGAGCTGCTCGTCCTTCTGTGCTTCTCGCCATGGGACTGCGAGGATCCAAACAGCCACAAGCCCAAATCCTCCTCCTGGGCCTGGACAACGCCGGGAAATCGACTCTCCTCTACAAGCTGAAGCACGACGCGTGCGTCAGCACCGTGCCCACGATCGGCTTCAACGTGGAGATGTTCGACGCGAGGAAGAACAGGAAGAACATCGCGCTGACCGTATGGGACATCGGTGGCCAGGGCAAGATGCGCGAGCACTGGAAGAGCTTCCACCAGGACGCGGCGGCGGTGGTGTTCGTCGTGGACTGCTCGGACAGGGAGCGGCTGGACGAGGCGCAGAGGGAGCTGGAAAACACGCTGCGGAGCGAGCAGCTGCGCGGCCGCCCGCTCATTCTGCTGGCCAACAAGCAGGACGTGAACGGCGCCCTGACCGTCACCGAGATCACCGACAGGTTTAACCTGAGGAAGCTGTGCACAGCGCGGGATTGGTTCGTGCAGCCGTGCTCCGCGTCCACGGGGTTTGGCGTGGAGGAGGCCTTCAAGCGGGTCGCGCAAATGGCCAAGCTCCCATCGGACAGTGGCACGGTGAAAGACAATATCAAGGAGACCGTGCACTATTTCAAAGCGAGTAGGAGACATTAGCCTACGTTTTATTTATATGAAATATCACTTCTTTCAGAGCACTGAGATTTAATTTCAAGATGACATTGTTTCTAAGCAACTTTACGCCAACAATAAATCACACCCGAAGAGCTCGGACCTTCTGGTGTAGTCTGTCTTTTACTCTATTCCAGCTCGATATGTGGGGAAGTGAATCAGGAAGAATGAACAGACTGATTCATCTGGTGCTTAAACACGGGGTTAGGATGAAGCCGAATGATGTGCATTAAATCCACCGCTGAGAGCCACAAACACGCCGTGGCCCTAAGATAACCCGTATGCATGATTCAGCTCTTCTTCCAAATACAATACAAGCTCAATATGTAGAAGAAAAAAAAAAACACCCAAAAATGGTTAGATTATTAAAAGAATGTGCATGGTGCTTTACTAAAAACAGTAGGCTGGGCAAGTTGAACTCTAAATAGCAGCAGAGATAACGTTAGCATTAAATCACTGGGTAATAAAGCTCGAGTCAAAACATGAGCTGTGGAACTTATTAACAGAAGTCAATTACCGCATGAAAGTCAGGGGATAAACGGAGGCGCGTCACTGGCAGAGCAGCAGCAGGGACGAGACGGGCCTCGGAGACAAAGGATAATGTTCACACCGGATGTTCTGGTGATAGTTTGACTTGACCATCCCTTTGGCCTGCGTTTATCCTTTCGGGTTGGAAACAACACGGTGGCGCGGCCACATTCTTTATTTTTTTTGTGAATGGCGACGCATTTATTTTTCCTTCTGGGGCGAATGAGTCTAAATGTGGTGACGTGTCGCACGCCAGCATAGTTTACTTGTTTACAAAGCATTGCTATATCTGCTCTATTCTAGGTGGTGTGCGGAGGTTAAATAAAGCGCGACTTGTTAAAAACAAAATATGGGCACAGTCTGAGACATCCTTTGGAGCATTGTGCGATAAGATCTTTGGCCCGGCAGGTCTTCACGGCGTAATGGTAGAAAATGCAGTCTCAAATGTCGGATCAAATCGACGTCCTCGTCGTGCGGTCCTCCCCACGCTGCACGCCAGCTGCTCTGCTCGTGTCCCGCATCGTTTCCTCGTACGTCGGCAGCCGTTTGGACTCGTCGTATGAGGGCAGCTGCGCGCCAGGAACCGGTTCGGGCGCGCCGCTCTCGACCAGCGGCTCCCGGGACGCGGTGACAGGTGGGTGTGCGCTGCGCGGCGGGCCGAGCCGCCCGGATTTGGAGCACAACACCCTCTGGACCAGGTATCCCAAAGCGAAGAGGAGCAGCATGATGAGCATGCCGGAGAGTTTCCGGGTGACCATGGCGATGTTGTAGTAGGTCTTGTCCACCAGTTGCTTGCAACAGGTGACGGCGGTGCTGTTGCTTCCCTGCGCGCAGCAGATCTCGTCATCCCGACAAAGGTCCTGTCCGCATCGTCGGATGGAGTGAACAGCCGCGCGCGCGAGGAAGGAGACGGTGAACACCGCCAGCGCTCGGCACTTGGAGAAAAACATCGCGCCTGCCTCCAAATTACGGTCCAGTGAAGATAAAGTGCAGGCGAGCCAATAATCACTTGTGGACAAAACGAGGAAAGACGCGTTGGCCGAAATGCTGACGCAGGGCCATCACGCGCCCAGGGGACGTCTAAAAATACCGACTGGAAGCGCGGAGACGGACGCTTCACGCGTTAACGCGTTGAATAGTCAGCGCCCGGTGCTAAAACCTACAGGCAGATAGCGGCACGTGTGCCTGCACCGTATAAATGCTCCAATAAACTCGAGTCTTAAGTGTACTTCAGCGCGCTCCGGATTTATTATGCACTCAGCGGATACAGCCCTTCGAGAACACAAACAATGGCTTAATCATTTGACACGAAAGTAAACAGGCGCCCGGGAGATCGATCGGTCGTGCCGGAAGCGCAGCCAAATGACCAATGATGAAAGTGGGAGAGGACATTATGGACATTATGGTTGGATGTTTCAGGACCAAGGACAGCACGGTCGCTCTCCCAGGTGGCGACACCACTTCACCCAGAGGACCTCAAATGTTCCATCCTGCAAACGCATCTTCCTTTAAAAGGCTGCGATGCTGCGGTCCACTTAGGCTCGTCATGAAGCAGGAAGCGTAAAGATTGTCTGCTTATAAAAAGCTTCGGATGAACGGCAAATAAAGCAGCTGTACTTTCAGCAATAAGCAACAAATCAGAAATTCGATTGGCAAGCAAGTTACTGCCCAAAAATGACAATTTCGATGCACTTTTCAAAATAAGCCGTGTGGTGCTACATTTGATTTCACTGTATAAGGCAGGCAAAGATTTTATATTGCATCATACACCCTCAGAATGGTTCATCAATAATGTGCCCGCAGCATAAGTAGGTTGTGGGCAGTAATGGAGGGAAGTGCTCCCTAATAGCACGTCTGCGTTTCAAAATAGCTCTTATGTTAGATGACTCAAAGTAGATGTCAAAAAGGGTGCATTATTGGTGCGTTTGTGTTAAAATACAGACGCACTGCGCACAGTTTTACATTCACTTCTGGTGCTTGGGCCTAATGACTCAGTGCTTAAAAACCCAGTGCTAATTGAATTGTTTGCTGAAGACATGCTGAGATCTTGGTGAAAAACTGGCAGACGCTTGATTTTGTAAAGATCAAATATCAAATGAAGTTAATGTGTTGTATCGGGCAAGTTCATGTTAATATAAAACATTTATTTGAAGGAAAATAAAGGGGGTGAAAATACAAAGTTTTGCAGGCTGAGATTTCAAATGAGATCGATCTCTACATTCACAGGCTCGTCAGTTGTGTCCAGAGCGTCCGTTTGTCCTGTACACATCCCGGCAGTGTTACGGTCTCCACTTGCTGCCCTGATGCCTCAGGTGCTCTTTGGTGCTGCTTCAGAATCTCTTGCCCTTGTGGTGGTTTTGCTCGATGGCAGGACAGTGATGGGTCCCAGCTGGACCGCTCCCTCTGTAAAACAAGTCACATGGCATCTCTTAAATATGGGAAGGGGTCTCTCACAGCTGCACTACAGAAACGGGTATATTCAAGTACAAGTCAAGAATACTGGCGTTAACAAATCTCCGGGTCGTCACCAAAGTAAGGGGCTCAATAAATATTGTGCTTACGTGCTGTGTACTGAGCCCCTCTCTTCATTAATCCAGTGGACGACTGCTGGGCTGATAAGGGGTTTCTGTGTTGGCTCTGCTGTAATCCGAGCTGAAAATACAAAGGACTGGCTGGGAAACTCTGCTGTGGCTTCATGATGGGCTGTGCTTTGGTGCCGGTGGCAGTCTCAGAGGATTCTGAGGACAGAGGCTCAGCGGCCTGGTGGGAGATGTCGCAGCTTCTGCATGCCTGCTCGTTCCCATCAACTGACCGCCACCTGCAAATGGAGGCAATTCTCATTAAGGGAACCACTTCGGTTGCACCTCATTGCATTTTTATTTACCTACGGCATTTAAGAGGTACCGTTTTATTCATTATTTTCTGACAAAAGCCAAGTGAAATTGCTGTATCTTCAGAATACCTGTTCTCAATTAAAGAGCAGGCCCGGTTCTGAGAGCTGACCGTTAACGTGACAGGAACGGCCTTCACGGAGCAGGTTATGTAGACCTGCTTGAGAGAGCGAAGCACAACCATACACCTATTTTCAGGTCTTGTGTCAAATAAATGCAATCTTGCATCTAGAGCTCTCTCACAGTGGAGGCAACGACAGAATGACAGTTACATCAACCAGATACCTGACTGCTGGTCTCTTGGTGGAACCTGAAGGCATCAAGCTGAAACCTCAGCTTGTGCTCTTCAACCCTTGGTAGGAAGTGAGAGCTGGAGTTGGTCAGGTAAGTGTCCGTAAGACATCTGTCGGGGCAGTTGGGAATGTGGTGACTTTAGTTTGAAAAGGAATCATTTTCCAGCTGCAGGTTGTTGCCGTTTTAGGATTCGGTTGGCGCACTCACCCAAAGTGCTCGATGAAGTCGTATCTTAACGGAGCCTCTGCGTCAGGATCTGCAGTGGCTCCGCAGTGGTCGACGTAGACTCGCAGGGGCATGTGGTTGCGAATGACGACAGAGACTTCGAAATTAATTGGGTCACCCAGGAAGTAAGAGTAAGAAGACCTCTGGAACCGCCAATCAGCTTTGAAGATGAGTTTGCAGTAATTAAAAAAAAAAAAATACCAGCACTCATCATGAAAACTGTAGCATTATTCAGTGAATGCATGGAGATAGAAATAGATGCCCAATCTATGCCATAAATACCAGTCATGAGCATGAGGTTAAATTCTAACTGATCCTCTGCGGAGGCCATGGACACAGAGGGAATCCAGGTGGGCTTCAGGGAAATGCCTCCTACAGCATATCTCCTGGACAGGAGACAGCATGTTTCAACAACATTAACAAGATTTTCTTTAGTATTCCAAGCCAGGAAGCTACTTTAAGTACACGGACAGTCTGCTGTATCTAAAAGGCTTACTTTTCATAATGACATTCAACTGGAATAATGGCTGGATCAAGTCTGAGCAAACCGTCAGGTGAAGGTTCAGGTGAGTAGACCAGGGCGTTAGAATAGATAATCTTCTCTTTTGTTGACTGAAAGGAAAAATAACTGTGAATGTAACAGGAAAATATTAATTCTATTCCTGTATGGGGTGCCATTTAGATTTAACTTTCAATGTTTACATTTAGATTTAATATTTAACTTTGTTCTTATCTATAAACATGAAAACAATGACATTTATATCACATTCAAAATATTTTAGATTCATTTTTGTGTCAAATGAGGGCAAAATTGTGGTAAGTGAGCCAAATATTTTGAAATATATCAGCAAGAGAAGTGATCTTACATTTGACATCCCAAAATCCTAAACTGAGGGAGCTGGCCATCGAGAGAGTAGAAGTTCTCCCAATGAACGGTCAGTGCCGAGTTGCTGACGAGTAAAATGCTTACCGAGAGATGAGTCCCACAGTCAGTCAGGAGGGCCCAGACGGTGAATTCCGCCTCTCCGGACGGGGCCGGCCTGCACACGCCGCCCTCACTTTCTGCATCGGAGCCCAGGCTCAAATGTTTGGCCTCCACACGAATTCCTCTGTCGAACAAGTCTGCCTGCACCACCAGCTCCATGGAGTCCGGGTAACAGTTGACCACGACGGGTCGAGTCCGCGCGTGGGGCTCCGCGTTCTGCTGCTGCTCGAACGCAGCCGGTGGCGGCTGGATGTTACCGTGAGTCCTACTCGGGGGCACGTAGGTGTCCGTGTAGACTAATAGGCCGTCTGCGAGCGTGCAAAGTGGCAATATTACCCACCACAAAGGGATGCATTGAGGATTGCGGTCCATCGTTGGCCTTGAACGGGTTAGGAAGGAGTGGCGATTTTCCTGCACCCCCTGAACATTTCACCGCAGCTGTAGGTAATCTGCACACCTGGGTGCAGGATTCCGGTAATTACGACCCTGCCTCAGCTAGAACTCGTTCATTGTGTCGGGTGACGCACAACTTCACGCAATCAAATCATGTCACAAGAGAACATGTAAATATGGCAGGCCTGCAGTCAGCTCAAAGTGCCACTGGGTGGCACTGCAACTGCAAAGATGATCTCCACGATTTGAATAAATGATATTGAATTCACTTTTTTTTTTCTAATTTAAAAAATGTTGTACTCTTGGTTTAGAAGTTGGTTTTGGCATCCACATTTGC
>KV751351.1:4926729-4944331 GCA_001698575.1 Mola mola
GAAAATAAAAAAAATATAGTTATAGTTTATTTTTAATCCACAGTGTGTGGGTTAATTAATTTGTAATTTAGGGGTGACCAGCCGTCAGAGGCCCCGTCAGACAGCAAAGGGACACATCCTGCACGGGCAACGGTGAATGGCGATGTCTTATTGTTTAAAAAAATAGAAAAAAAAAAAAAAATTATTTTACGGGGTTATGTAACATCCGTTTGTAAATTACATGAATGAAAATACATCAGCAAGATTTATGCAGAAAAAAAGTTTATTTGTTGATAAATAAATACTTAAAATAAATAGTCCAGAATCAAACACATTATCAATAAATATAAACTACATAGTCTGTGAACAGGCTGTATAAAAAAGGACTTAACACATCATTGTGATGTCAAATATGTTACTAAAATAGATAAAAATAATAAATATATACTTGTTAAAAAAGTTGTGAAGTGGTTGGAACAAGATTATTTGGACATAAAATTATGTGTTACTGTAATTTATATGATATCTAAGCAATGTATTTTTTATAAAGAGCTTTTTTAAAACTTCTCTGATCTGTTAGAGCCTGTGGTTCATTTAGTGTGTTCGCCAGAGTGCATGTACGCAATGGCTCTGTTGATGGTGATTCCTCGAACCTGGAAGCCCCTCATCACTTTGCAGAGCTTCAGTCTTTCATCGAAGGGGCTCAAACTCACTGGAGCCGCCTTAAAAAAAGAAAGATTTGTTGCAATTGCAATTCCCAAAGTTTGAAATTGCAGTTAAAAAAAAAATCAAAAAACACCCCCCACACTATAGAAGCGTATTGTATTCACTCAAAAACATTTTTTGGGCCTTGAGAGATGAAAAATGGAGCCAAAACAATATTTTTTCAAGTGAATACGCAACGCTTCTGTACCACACACAACATTATCATAAATCATGACAAGACATGCATTAAGAGCTTACCTGCTCCGTTTGTAGAGACCAGGAAAGGCATTTCTGTTGAGAGTAAATGGTTGATTTTTAACACCATAATATCCCGTCTTCCATGAATATTGCATCTATCTATGCAGGTTTAAAAATATTTACCATCAGGAGCTCTCTGAGGTTGGAAAGAAGTGCCTTGAGTAAACCATTGGGATCAGGGTAGGCAGCAAGAAACTTGTAGTAGTGATGCAGATCCTCACCAATGCTAGTCATACACGACTCCTGAATTGATAGTTTAGATGATTGTAAGGACAACGTACACATATACACTCTCTCCGCCTGTCTAAATCTGCGCAGCTGTGTCATACCATGTATCTTTATGAAGCTCATAAAGTTCAGCTGTTGTTGGAAATGTTTAGTGGTGTTTAATTTAGTCAGATACCTCCTCTGAGACTGCATCAACAAAAACTGAACATTATATTCATCATAAAAGTACACATTATGGAAGAACAGCCCCATGGGCTTGAAGTCATTTGCACAAATGTATTTAATAAAGTATAAACTGTACACTTTAGGCTCTCAAAAGATGCATAAAAAACAGTATTTTCATTCAAGTACAACCTACCTGATTAAACTCTGACTTACTGATTCCCGCACATGTTGATCCCTGTTGGACAAAAACAACTTAGTTATTCAGAGCCACAAAAACCAAAGCTTTAATACATGTTGATATAAAACAGGCCTATCATATCAGACTATTTCTCCATGTCTCAAACCCTACATGAAATGCCAACTTTCATTAGGTACCTTTGGTGTACACACTGAATCCGTGTTCGTCTCCATATTGAGCTCCACGCTCTGCTTCAAGCAGTCAATTCCATTGAAAATCTCAGCCTGAGGACATAGAGAGAGACTCTGTTCAAGTGTAACTGAATGATGATGCCTGAATGAACCGTCATCAAGTTTTGCAGGCCTACATCCATGAGTTTTTCAGTGACGTTCCGTAGAAGTGTTTCTGCACGTGACACGCAGTTGTCTCCCATCGGCCCCTTGCTCGTCACTGGTAGAGCGTGGCTGACCTGCCACAGAGGAGAGATGAACCCGAGGAGCAGGAGTACAGGAGACACATCTGATGAGAGGAAAAAAATAGAGCTGCCATCATAAATCAGTTTCAAGCACTTTGTTGCACAAAAAGTATCCTGGGTGTCTTATACTTACAGAGTTTGACAATGGCCATTTTGGATAAGGCTGTTGGTCCAGATTCTTTGACTTGACTGGTTGAACTATGAGCTCCTTAAATGTTTTATACCCTTATTGATGCAGGGGTTTTCCTCCAGTTAAAGCTGTGTGTCAACACTTGTAAAATGAAAGTGCTCAGTCAAGGATGTGTAATTTTCCAGTATATCATTGACTGCTTTGGTGAAACTGGAAAAAACATGAACTGATGAATAATTTGGCTCTGGTCACTGTTTTTTGTTGACATTTACAGAGTAAAAGAATGAGGTCATTTGTTCTTTCAAAGCTTGTCCAATCGTTGTCATGTTCACTAAAATAAAACAAGCAAAAAAAAAAAAATTTACTTAAGATGGCATCTAAAAAATGACTACAAATGTACAATCCAGATAAGAAATTTAAATGATTAAAAATATTGTTTATTCAATGTCATACAGAAGGTTTTCTAGGTTTATATTAATCAATTGTGAATATAAGTCCTGCTTTCAAATACTGTCCAAACCCTGAACAGCCATTTTTTTCAACTTAACAGCTTGGTCAATTTATAGCACCAATTTACAACAAAAGTAATCTCATGACATTTATAGCAGGTCCAGGCCAAACCTTTTAAATATAAGTTCATTTAGCCTTTATTATATGTTGATGATAATAATACAAATATAGAGCCGTTCATTTGGACCAACTGCTGTTTATTTCGTCCCCGCAGTCAAAGTTGTTCCTCTCCTGATCGTGAAAATCTACAAAACCGGTAACATAGGTGTTAACACAAGTGTGAATGAGTGCAGCTCCGAATCTTTGAATTAGAGGAGACTCACGTTTCCCGAGCTGCACTGAATGAAAACTGTGTGTGTGATTCATTTGGTTTTACAGTAAATAAAATGAGCCGGGAGACATAATGCTAATTAACTCCCCTGAATTCACACACCCAAAAAACATTTTGGGTGTGAATACTGGAGGGGTTTTCATAGATTATATTTTTTTGTTTACTAATGAAGCACAGTAGAAAGAGAAAGTTTAACTTTGTTTTATTTGACTTCTTAAAAGAGTGAAAACACTTATAATCTAGGCATGTTCTACATCCTTCTAATAAAGTACTGTTTATCATTTACATACAATATCCATAAATCTTCTATACCAGTAAAATAGATGCATGTTAAACTGTGATTTATTACTATATTTGTTTTACTTGTTTAAATTCACCCCTTTTGCAATAATACATTGAGCATACTCTGATTTAGGCATCAATTTCAATGTTTTCTACCCATAATTAAACATTTTGTGACCTATATCTTGTCATTTTGTCTTCTGCCAAGACAAATTCAAAATCATCTGAATAAAGTCCAAAATATTGTCCACTGAAGCTCTAAAGACACATGTAAAGCAGGTAGAAACTGAAGCTCTTATCGAATTACATCCAGTTTTGTGTCTAAATGCTCCTTACAGGAACCTCTGTGAAGCTGCAGCAGCTCTTAAACACCAAAGCTTTGGGCTGCAAATCAGCAGTTTAGCATTTTTTTTTTTTAAACAGCTCATAGTAGATGTGTACTAGGGAATCCCAGTGCTATATAACACAGTGCTCTCAGTGTAAGAAATGATAAATATGTGAACACAACATGTCTACAGATCTTCTTTAGAAGAGACAAACTCATCTCAGCTCATTCAGGTCTCACCCCCTAGAAGTCGCAACTTGTTCTGAGATAAGGAGAAACAAGGCCAAGCAGGTGCTCTCTTCTCCACCCCAGCATTAACATACATGAGTGTGCCATGCAAAATCGTGATGTGGGTTAGGGGCGGAATTAAGCTGAGAAGACTCCCCTAATTCTATGAAATATAGCCTGAGGAGTAGACTTCACAAACTCAACTGTGTCCGCACTGAGAGCAGCGATGACTCAGCTTCCATTACATGCTGAGTTCCTTCTGTGAGTGGTAGTGCTTTACGAGTGTGCCTGTGTGTGTGTTAATATTACAGCGTACAGTGTATTAATTTCTCCAGGAACAGTCAGCACGGATAGAGTTTCAGTCCTGACAGCGACAGTCCATTTGAGTGGGAGTTGAAGATGGTGAGCGGATGGTCACACGTGAAGACGAGGCGTTTTATTTAGACGTGGCTTTCTCTGCCTGGTGCCTCTGATGGCTGTGAGCATGCCTGTCACGACAAATGCAAGACGCACATGAGAGTACGCTCATCTCAACATCACAACATTTGCAGTAAAAATGGAGGATTTGACAGATATATCAGGAAGAAAAAGAGCAAAATGAACAGAGGTGATGGGAAAGGGGGATTCACCTGGTGAGGTCCTCAATATCTACCAGCATGGCGTCCTGCTCCACATGCAGCTCATCTCTCAACAGCAGCAACTGCACCAGCTCCTCATTTAGACCTGTGCTCCAGTCAGGGAAATCACAATCATAATACTTTAAAGAGGAACTTTAGTCTTTGGATATTTTGTCCTCCATCTGTTTTCATTTTTTTTAGGTTTATTTAATACTCCAACCTCATTCCCTCAAAAAGTTGGGATGTTGTGTAGAATGCAAACAGAAACAGAATGTAAGGAACTGTACAACACTGAAACTCCATACCCAATTGAAATTAGCACAAAGACAAGACAGCAACCTCACGACTCATTACATTCTGTTTGTATTAAGTTCGACACAGCCTTCCAACATTTTTTGGGAATGTGGCTGGACTTGCAGTGATGTTTGTGTCCTCCATATACATATCTGTGGGTTTATGTCCTACTCACTCTGAATCTGGGAGTGCAAGTCATTTGTGATGACTTGCAGCTGTCCAAGACTCATGTCTCTCATGTCCCCTCGCCTCAGATTCCTCTTCATCAAGCCCTCGCTGATGTGGGGCAAATGGGGTAGTAGCTGTGTATGTACACAGACAGGGAATTAGACAATGTCAATGTATGAAAAAATGGTTGGTATGTGAATTAAAAAAAAAAAAAAAAATCAGCTGGATGTATATATGAAAGTATCAATCCATGAGCAGAGGGACATATTTGCTGCTCCTTTGTTTAAAAGTATCAGGGGTTTTCTCTTAGTATCCTGCACTCACACAGATAAGTCCCTTATCCACTAATGTATTGTTCTGTGTTTACAGTAAAACAAGACAGATAGTTATAGAAGGTCACTGTATTTCAACTCATGCACATTTTGTTCTGTATCATCTTGTAAAATGTTTAAAAAAGTCATGGGGATGGACCAAAGAGCTCCACACATGACCACAAGTTCACTGATCTGTGTCCCTCTCCCTCTGACTAACCAAGTCGGCCACAGGTGAGCGCCTGTGCAGCTGGATTTGCCTCTCCACCTCCACCTGCATGCGGGCCATTGGTCGAGCCAGAGCCAGAGCCACCCGGGCCTCCTCCTGCAGCCTCCTCTGCACCCGCCAGAACCCGCCGCAGTCATCTAAAGGGTCAGAGTCCTCCTCTGCCGTGTCACGGTCTGACAAGGATGAGCTCTGCTTGCTCTAGAGAGGAGGCGTTTTAGGTGACGAGAGCAGAAACACACTTGCAACATGCAAACTGTCTGAACCGTGCATACCACAGGTGACAGTGGAGTGTCCAGGCTGGTTTCTGTTCTGCTGTCCTCAGCATCGCTGTCTTTGTCACTGCTGCTGTCATTCACGAAACACACCTGCAGGTTGACCCCGCTCTGCAACCTGAGAGGACAAACACAAAGTACAGAACATGAGAGGGGAAATATTCATTTGTTGTGAGAGACACTGAAAATGTCTTCTAGTCAAATCAAAGGGTAAATGGTAAAATTATGTTGCAGACATGGAAAAACAACTTTTAAATAAAAAAATTATAAAATGAAAGACTTGGTTGGACTAGGTCTTTAGACTTATCCTCAAAAAGATGATCGTAAAAATACAATTGAATAAACTGCGCAAGAAAAGAGTGGAAAGGTCAGGTTTAAAGTGCTTGTGGAATTTAAAAAAAAATCCCAAACACTTTTCAGGTGATTTATCAAACAGCAACAAAAAAAGCAAAACCATCATACAACAGTTTTCTTTCCGCTGTGCTCTGCATCATGCCGTATCAGGAGTTTTCCTTTTTGTTTTGCAGTACAAGACAAGAAGGAACACAAAAGAAGCATTTAATGTTATTTTTCTTTTAAAAGACTAAGCACTTCAGACACAAATTTGTTTAATTAAGAAACAGAAATAATCGTATCCCTAAAACTTGACAGTGTCCTTACACTTTTCGGTTTAAAGGTGTTTCATGGCTCATGCCCCATTCACATAGGGTGAAGATATTTCATTTTCATATTCATATCAACTGCTGTGAGTCCAGCAAATTAATAAAGCCAGTTAGTTTCAATTCACGAGACTGTTAGAGCTACACTATTAGTGCATCTAAAAAAAATACAATATTCTTTTTTCCCTTAATTTAATTCTAAAAGTATAAATCACATTTATACTCTATATCATTTCCATGCTGTGAAATATCTCTATTTTTTTTTTTTTTAATTTTGATGATTATGGTTTATACAGTTACAGTGAAATGAGGTCAATGAGGTTTGTGAGGAAATGTTTTCCGGAGTTTTAGATCTAATCTTGAAGTCTTGATCTCACCCTAACTGAATGCCTGAGCCTTAAAGTCCAACATCATGACCAATTCAACCTTGCTAGTGCATGACAGACAGCAAGGAGCATGGAAGCTGTTTTAATCAATGTCCACATGTTATAGTTACGTTACGGTGTCCACACACTTTAGGCTGCGTGTACTGGTATCAGCTACGTCATGGTTATGAAACCTCATCCAGTGGGAACAAAGACAGTTGAAAGCTTTGATAACAGGCCACATGCATAACGTCAGGTCCTCCCACCATAGTCGACCTCAGACCTCAGTCTTTCCAAAAGCTCAAAGCACCATTCATTCAATTCCTGCTCTCATACTCTGCAGGAAAAGAACCTAACCACCTAAACCAACACCATGGCGAGAACAATAACAAATACAACATCTCCCAAACTGGACGGACTGGTGGAATTTCCACCCAAATCTAAACTCCAGAGGGTGCACCTTCATTAGTGCTAGAGTTCACATGACACGTGCACCAACCACAGCCACAGGTTTGTATAAAGTATCACTTCTTTTTTCACGAGCAAATGGACCACAGAGATGAGTTCAGTTCCTTAGAACTGGACTGATGATAATGACAAAAACCCTCCCCCTCTTATGAAAACTCAAAGCACCAGGAAGAAAGGTAATAGGGGTTCAAAGCTGTCATGAAAACACAGCAAAAAGCATCACGTTGTAGCAGTATTGACTTTAGTTAATCATGATGTAATGCAACTCAGCATGTAGGTTTTAAGTGTCACAAAACCTCAACTACTAACATGAAACATAAATTTCATGGGGAAATAATTGGCTTTAGTTTGATTTCCTTATGCAAGGTATCCTGATATCTAGCAGATAAAATTTTTGATCATTTATAGAATGAAGACAACATTTTTTAAAAAAGAAAATCTACTTATTGAACCCTATTTGTGTTGCACTTTTAAATACGTAATGTATGGAACTAATATTAAGATGAAAATCTTAAAATCTTAAGTAGAACAATGGAAGAGTAATGCACACACGTATTAAGACAAGATGCAGGATTGTCATGTCAGAAATGTAATCGAAGGTTAATACAATAATAATAAAGATATAATTTTGGGACAGGCTATAACACACAAAAATGTTAAAATCTCTTTCAATCTTTTTGTTGGCGACACAATTTTTAATGGAAAATGTCTGATTGTGGCATTACACACCTCTGTCTCATTACTTCTGTCGAAACTAAACAGAGTCTCACTGTTTTGCCTGACCCATGACGCTGGTAAGTCTCAGTCTCTACAACATATCACCCAATAGAGGTTAACCACTGTGTCGCCCCATCTGTGCTCTTTCCATAATACCTTTTCTATGCTCTGCTGCACTGTGGCTTTCGTGAGAAACTGTAAGTCTGCCTTTAATATCACTAGGTCACTATTTCTTCCCGTTTGTTGGGAAGACTAACATACACACAGACCTACTGGACAATTGAACTTTTCTTTATAGCAGTTAGTTATATGCTGTTATATTAAACTGCAGGAATTACTGGATTCTGCTTCAACAGCTGAGGAGGACATCAGTAGCAATGTGTTTTCATCCCAGGTATTACTTATCGACAAATTGTCAACCCCCCGCTACTGCTTAAACCTTCTCTTCATTGTCCCGGGAACCACACAAACATTTGTCCCCTGCATGTCGTCGACACACAAAGCTGTACTTTGGTTTAGTTTAAGCATAAAAACTACTTGGTTAGGTTTAAAAGACTGATGTAGTTTGGTTTGAAGTAGGACTCAAACTGAATGAAAGTCCTGTGTCTGATGCCAGAGGGTGCCTTGTGTGTCTGGGTATGCTGCCAGGGGCCGTGAGAAGTAGTTGAAACCAGACAAGCTGGGGATGAGAAATGGATGGAGCCTGTCGTGCATGAGTAGATGCATGGTCGCTTATGCACTGCGATATGTAAAAGAGTAAAAACAAAATCCGACACATTTCAGCATGTCTTCATCAGACGGAGGCTTGATACCTAAACACGTCACACGTCACTACATGACAATGCCGTAACAAGTGAGGCATTTTAATTGATATTGAGATGGTGCTTTTGTCCATATTCATCCCTATCCAAAGAGCTATACCTCAGTTTGAAGCCAGGAAGCACTTTTTAATTTTTTGTTTTATGCAAGCATTAAGAAAAAGATGCATTTTGATTATTTTACACACCTGCTACTGTTCGTTATGGTGACAGAGTTCAGGCTGTTAAAAGAAAAACAGAAAAGTCAAACAGAAAAGATTATAACGCTGCCCTTATATTTAAACATCTATGAACGTTTCTCTAAAAATACAATTTAGTATTGAAAATAGACACATGGTTTTAATTGGACAATGAGGCCAATGCCACATACATGCATGGATATAAAAGACTGATATATGACAGTTAGGTGTATAATTAAATGCCTTATGAGGTTCCTTTTTTAGGCAAGACAAAGTCTATAAAACCTATAATTAATTTGATATTCAGGTTTAAAACCAGATGAATTTTGTTTCATGTGAATAAATACAGTAACTAATTAATTGAATCTAGGGCAAATCTCACTGAACATCAAAAGATCTCCACTGTCATCTGTCAGAAACTAAAACACAAATATATTTTTTCCAGTCTTCAAAGGCTACATTGATCAAACCTGCAACCTGCTCCAACACACTCACATACACACTCTGGATCCAAACCCACCGGGAGGATGGGCCGTTCCTGCTGCAGCTGGTGTAGATGACTGGCTCGTCGTCATAGAAACTGCCAAGGGCAAGTTTCTGCCTGATGGACTCTCTCTCATTCCTCTGAGCCTGCCAGAAAGACAAAAAAAATTACATTGACATAAAGAAAATTAACAAAAGTGCTGCTGCTGCTGACCAAGTGATGCAAACACCTGAAAAGAGATGTGAAGCTGAGTGGTTAAATTAAAGCTAAAAATACACGTATTGTACTACATGATGCTGGTTGAGAGGAGGAGGATGAAAGGAGAGAGAGCAGCTAAATATGGATTTATGACGGGAAAGATGGATGGAAAGAATAAAATAAAACCACTTAATTCAATATCCTGCCTTTCACATATAATACATTCCAGCTTTGAGTCTCAGCCACGTCTCTCTAATTATGATATGTCATCTCAACTCTATTAAAGCTTAGCTAACACATTTTTAAAAAAAACATTTCTCTGACCTTTGCTGCCAGACAACAGACAGTCCTCTCATTACCAAACCAAAATATGGAGTGTTTCGAAGGTTGGTGTGAATTTTTACTATATAAAAAACAGAGTAGTTCCTTGTGTTTTGCAGACTGATAATGTTAATGAATACTGGACTGCCTTTGCAACCTGATTAAACGGGCACATCAGCTATGGTCACATCAAGTGAATTAAATCTAAAATTAGCTATGAAAAATCTCATTAATAATGTGTGTGTCTGTTTGTGTGTAAGCCCATTTACAGAGCGACAACCTACGTAGAACTAAGCCTGCTGCTCACCTGTTGCACTCACTGCTATAGCAAATTGACAGAGGAATTAATCAGGCAACTTCAAACAGTGCCCACACACTGTCCTGATTCAAAGAATACAGCATATTCTTTGCACTTTCATTTCATGGTCACACACCAGACCATAAAAAAACATCCAAACTGTTTTGCCAATTTAACCTTAAATGGACAATTCTTTTTTAAATATATGACGTAAATAACATACTCTGAAAATTACCTCACGGCAGGACTAATTTCTGTAACCAGTCCTCGTTTACCCTCAGCAGCCAGTCTTTGGAGACATTTTGTTTTCTTCCCTTTTACGGTATTTATGACATTTTGAACAGAAATGTTACTTTATTTTTGTTCTCGGCTTCTGGACACTGCTTTTCATCAGTTCATGTCCCGCCTTGAATCATTGATTACTTTTAACTTATCTCACCTCAGACTCTGGAGTGGCCTACGTTTCGTTTCTTACAGCCAGAAGTTTCTGGGCCAGTCATCTTCTGTTTCACAAAATATTTTTGAAGTCTCACAGTTTGTGCCCTGAAATATGTCAAATAAGTGTGAAATTTTTCATGGCCTGATATCTTCTTCTGGAACACAGCGGGGGAGTATTTTTGTATTGTGCCCACCTGTCCTTAGCTTGGTCTATCTTTGTGTGTGTGAGCCTGTGACACACAACCCTTGAATAACACTTCTCTCTGAAATGGCTGAAAACCAGGCCAGCACCAGCCCTCCTTTTTGTTGTGACGCATCATCTCATATATGATGTAAGAGTATAAATCACAGTTGATTGCCTTCACTTGCCCAACCAGCACTCTGCCTCCTGCTCATCCACTTCAGACAGCTGGATGCCCTTACCAACAATTTCTCTACACACGTTGCTAGCCTCCCTCCCCAGAATAAAGCATGTTGGATAACACAGTATAGTGTCTTGTGAAACAGAATAATTTCATTCATGAAAAACAGTTTACTGAGTGTCCCCCCCGCCCCACCTCTTGAAGTGTCAGTCCAAGCACAGAGGATGTCGTACGTTGTGCTGATTGTAAAGCCCATTGAGGCACTATGTTTAATTCTGGGCTTTTTAAATAAATCTGAACAATGAATATCATATAAAACAAACATTACATGAGAGATGACATCATTTCAAACTGTACTAAGGACATGTAAAAATACAGAGATAAACTGGTAAACATGACGTTTGAACAAGCACACACCACCAAACGATCACACATCTGCTGTGGCTGCTTCATCAGCATGACGGACACCTGCCATGAAAAGCCGTCAATATCACCAAAACATGCAAAGTCAAGTCCACACACCTGGTAAACGCGTTTTTCCTGGTGCACCATCCTTCAGCGCATTGCACTACAACAGCCGCCCTGCCCTTCTCTACACTGCAGTGAAGCCAGACCCAGGAGACCCTCTCTTATACTGCAGCTCAGTGTAGGAGAGCGAGCGATAGAGGGAGGAGGGAGCCGGAGGGGAGGGGGGAGGCAGTAGAGGAGGGAGTGTGTGAGAGCAGGAGAGGAAAGAGTAGGGAGAGACGGGTGTGGAGGAGGAGAGAGAAACAGAGGAAGGATGGAAGAGGCATTGCTGCCCAGTGCTGCCACTGCTCTCCTGATATGGTATCAGTTCCTCCATCTTCCTCTTTTATGCTTCCTGACATCGCCTCTTTATCTCTCTTTTAATGGTAGAAAGGAACAAATAGCAGCTGTGACCTCGAAAGAGGAGCCAGTCCTCACATATTCACAGGGATAAGGTGTTATGTGGCAAGAAGAGCAACATGGTCTGCTGAGAGGCCAGGCTGGACATAGTCTGATGGATGAGACTGCATTGGACTTTGATCCATCAGAGGCTGATCAATGGCGACCTGTCTAAGAATAACTGCCAGTGTTTTTGAACAACCCTTATAATGGCGTCCGCATTTGCTCAGAGCAGAGCAGTGAATTTTTAATAGCACATTGTCCATTTGTTTAGTCTCCAGCAGCCTCGTTCCACATCAGAGACTAGTGCAACGAGCCGTAAAAGAGATGTACAGGGGGCATGTGCCCACACGTGCAAAAGGAACACACACAGAGAAGTGCATACCCACAGTTAGTTCCCACAGTGGGCTTATTAAACAACACAACATTTTTGAGTAATCTTTCATCCATCATCAGCATCAGAGGCCAAATATCCTCTGTCTTTTACATTTCTTTTGGGCAAAGTGTTCACTGTTATAATCATATAGTGTATAGTACACATATGAACACTAGTAAGTAGATATGTGTTGCAGTTGAAAGCAAATCTTTTCTAAAATGCACATTTGTTTATTAACCATCAATTAGATGAACTGTTGAGTTTGTTGGTGTTTATGTAAATCTGGATTTGTGCCAAATTGCTCCGTCTGTGTCCTGTCAGACACAGAGGGAGGAAATCTTGTTTGGCTGCAACAGAAAGAGAGGAAGACTCACAGAGATGCTGGACAGTCTGGTTTGCCTTCCACTGTAACGGTCCTCTGTCTGCGGTGCAAAGATATCCTGGAGCTCCTCGGCCCAACTGCGGCTGTTCACCATGCAGCCCCTTCCTCCTGTCTGCCACTGTACGTTGCCATCATTCTCATCTCCACCATCCTCCCACCAATGACCTTTTGTGGACATTCTTGTGAATACTTCTCCCTCCGTCTCCTCATCCATGTCCACATCATATTCCTCCATAAAGAGAAACTATGTTGGAGCTAAAGCCAGGACAGAGTTTATAGTTAAGATCCTTGGAAGTGGGACATAAAATCAACCAGTCGATCGCAGGCTGCCAATTTCCATGGTATCTTAATGTTTCCTGTGAGCATGCAAATGAGAGATTTTTAGAATTCCATGATAGGCTTAAGACTTAAATTCTAGAAATATTCTTTGTCATATTTTCCAATCAACTATGGAATCTATTTTCATATGCTTTCAGTCTCTGATTATGATTTTACTAATTTAGTTTGTATGAACAGTTGTCTTCAAAGTAACACATTCTGCAGGATTTAGTGAACCACAAATGCTGGTTTTCTAAACTCCATTCACTCGTCAAATAAAGTCAAATCACATACAGTGCTTACAGAACTTACTTTTGCTGAAATTCCAAAAGCAAACTAATCAGACAAGTGCAATGTTGCATAAAATGACGACCGTTTCTCCCGTGTTGGACAGACCTGGATGACTGTCACCAGATAGCTTTTAGGATGTACAATAGTTCCATAATTCCAGCAGCGAACGTTCAAGACTGAGGACAAACCAGACGTGCATCCTTGCTTTCAAAGACCAGCATTATATGCCTCTGTTGTCACGTGTGGCTCATTCTCAGTGGTGTGTGTGGGTTCCCGGAGGAGAGCCCACCATGTGGAAGTATATAGGAACAGACAGAATGGGGTGTGTGCACACAGTCTATATAAAGTGAAGCGGTTTGTGGATATCTAGAAAGCAAAAAAATAAATTGAAATACCAACATTAAAATTTTTTCCAACCAATCAGTTTATTCCAAAAAAGAGGCACAACGAGAATTTTCTGCAATGCCATCACAGTTTTCCTGTGCAGGCTGTCAGTCTTTGCAACTTCAGTGGAGTGCTACCATTTCAGAACAAAAGCCTTAAAAGTCAATGAAACAAAGCCCCCTCAAGAACAGAAGGGATATGGACAATCTATTCAGATGTGCTGCACAACTTCTCATAACTGAAGAAAAACAATGTCACTGATGGAGCATCACTACCTTTTTAATTACCCATTATTATTCAAGATTAATAGTTGAGGCATTTGATTAATCAATAATCATTGTGCCATTTGTGTTTGTATTGCTAATCGGGTCATTAAATCTGAGGTCAGTCCCTTGGCAAATCTAGATCCTTGTGATTAACCTTGTATTCTAATTTTTCAAATGCAAGATTGGGCTCACAACTTCCATTTGACAACTTGGGAGACTCAAACCATAATTGCACCCTTAATTACTGCACTGCAAAATTTAAACCATAATAATTAGACCATAAATGATTAAGAAACTTTTATTGAACATTACCAGGAAACAGCACCTAGAACGAAAAAGGAAAAGGTTAAGATGTGGCTGATACTAATAAACATTACAAGTCCTTACCATCAAAGTTGACTTGTTTAGGCAGATTTTTTCTATTCCAACTGAAGCCCGTCTTTGCCTGGTGAGTGGGCAAACCAGGGTACAGGCTGCCAGTAATCGAAGCCTGGATGTCGGGGCGGGTATGCCCGAGGCTGGAATCCAGATTTGTAGGTAGTTTGAGGTACGTGCTTCTGGATGCCATGAAGTTTACCAGCCTTGTAAGAAACATATGGAGAGAAGGGGAGGTCGGAGAAAGAGAAAACTGCAGACCCTGGACCGCGACATGGGGCGTTGCTTGGTTTTGGCACATTCTGACACCTGCCAACTGTTTGCGTGTTAAAAACAGGAGTTGTCGTGGAAGCAAGGCCAGATCGTCTATTTGCAAGACTTGAGTCACATGGTTTAGCAGTGGTTGCATCACTTGGCTCAGCAGTTTGGTGGTGGGGATGCTTTGCATAGACGTGCTGAATAACTTGGTAGTTAGGATGCCCAGGGAATACTGGATAGTATGGAAACTGTGGATGAATATATGGTGGGTATTGAGGGTTTTGAGGCAACTTTGTGGTTGAAGCAGTGTCACATGCCATCATCTCTGCTGTAGTTTGTCCAGTTGTGGGGGATGGGGTGGTCTTCACTGGGAAATGTGGAACATAGTATTGATAGTAAGGGTAATGACTGTAGTACAGGTAGTACAGGTAGTTTAGGTAGTTGGGAGGAAAGTAAGGAGGATTCATTTGAGGTGGCTTCTCTGTAGATGGATTGGTGGTCATGTCAGGCTTGGCAGTAGTTGTATTAGTGACGGGGGTTTGTCCCTGGCTCATCATATACAAGTAATAGTAATATAAACAATTGTAGTAATATAGAGTGCGGGGATCATAGGACACGGGGTGGTGCGTTTGACGCTTTCTACGATTGAGGCGCCAAGATCCGTGAGGGAGGGGAAGTGTCCAGGGTTGCTGAAGAGGCTTAGCGCTAGTTAAAGCAGGTGGTCTGGCAGAGTTCTTCAGTATGGGGCAGGTGACTTTAATTGGAATCTCTTGCCATCTCAGCGACACCACATAGTTTCCATTCTGAAACAATACACAAAACAGCCAAGTTAACTCAACCAGAGTTCAGCATTTTAAAAACTAGCTTTCGATTCCCTTCACAAGTCTTTTCCCCCTTAAACCTACCGTGAAATCAAATCCAAACATAATGATGGCAATTGTCTAAATGCCTTTAAAATTTGATTGCTTTTGCCACCATTCAGGTTTCTCAATTAACCTAATAAGGACTGAAGACATACCTCTTGAATCACATTGCAGCCATTGTAGGAAACAACCAAGATTAAACTCAGAGCTTTTTGCTTCATTGAGTATCTACATGTTTCTGGCACCTGGATCAGAGGCAGTGGATGTGCATCACCTGTGGGGAGCAGGTAACTTTGTCAATCATATAGTCACTGGTTTAACAAACTGATAGTATACAAGTCTGGTTGTGATACAATACCCATGTCTAGCGTTATGTCAGCAGCTCTTAGTCCTGTGGCTTTCAGCTTCATCTTGCTTTTACCACAGTGCAGATAAGGTTTCAAGCGCCTCCATTCTGCTTCTTTGGCCTCACCATCCTCAAGCTGTGACATTTGCTCCTCCATCCCTTTGAGAGTGAAGACATTAAGATGTAACATTAATACTGGACATTGCATTTTATTATGCAGTACATCAGAAAGTTAACAGATTTGCCATGAAAGAAAATTACTTTTGCCATCTGACTTAGTCAAGTCCATATTCAGCACTCCATCAATTGTGGCCGTGGCAGCAGAGGCGGATTGAAACAGGGAGTCAAGTGCCTTCCCATAGAAGAGAATGCTTCCTCTCCTCAATCCCATTACTGCTGCCTCATCAACAACCTTGTCCTACAAGTTAAAGTCCTGGCCAAACTACACAGGACTAGAAGGACTGCTACAGCAGGCCATGACCGGTGTCCCTTTCCCTCTTCACCCCCCATACTGGAGCTGCACAGACAGAGAGAACTGCAATGAAACAGCACAACTCAACCAAACATTTATATATGGGGGGTATTACGGGGCTGGAACTGAAGCTACCGCTTTCACCTGTGCTCATTTGCAGCAGGTGAGCTTGTTAAGCCTGCTCTAATTGGCTGTCTAATGTTAAGTCAGCTCTGCATTATCATTAGTTTTTATTAAGCCTTTATCCGTTGTAGTCACTTCAGCGTGTTTTTCAGGTCTATAGTGTGCAGTTGTTTATAGTAATTCAAGCACTTGATTCTTTCTGTATTAGCTGCCTGTCTGATAGATCTAACATGATAGCAGCTTTGGTCCGAGCTTAGCCGGGAGTAAGATAACTCAGCTTGTAGTTTATTTAAACTTACCGTCCAGTTTGTAATCAAATAGTTGAATTTGTTTAAAGTTAAAAAAACAAAACATTTTTTATATGAAGCTGTGATTCAACAATTAAAAACATATTAGGATTAATATCAAAATACGTTAAGATATTTTCACCATTGTTCAAACACTACAAAAATATTGAGGACTTCATAAAATATAACAGTACATTTACATTCAATAATGAATGAGTGGAAATAGGGCAAGAATGTGTTTTTCAGCCACCCACAAAGAGAAAGATGGAACAGTGGTCCCTAGCCTAACTCTGACCAGACACGTCACGTTTCGTGGTCTCAATTGGATTCTGTCAGTGTGCATATAAATATAAACCCACCCAGTGCTTTAATCATAGTTGGACTTCTCCTTACATCTGGCATTGAAATTGAACATTTAATCTTTCACAAAATACTTTTACTGGACCAGTATTCAATATTTGAATCTCTCCAACACGCTACAAAAAAACAAAAACAAATACTTAGCTACAGTATCAGATGATACTGTAGCTAATCTCAGCTTGTTGACAGTGCTGAGGGCTCTTTTCACCACTATCAGCCAGGGTGACAGTTACAAATCTGCTTAGCAGTCTAATAGTGGTGTAAATTAGTGACATACAACTACTTTACAGTACTTTGAAAATGTACATTGCTTATTTCTGCAACTTTCATTTCACTAAATCACTCAAAAAATTATATTTACTTCATTTTAGATATCCTGTTAGGATATAAAATATGACTAATGAAGATTTGGTTAACTGGACTGCACATTCAAGTTTTAATACTTAAGTACATCTGAGCTTCTTTTAAGACTTACAGCAGGTAGGGTATACGTTGAAGTCAGCTTTAAGAAAATTACGTTACTTCCAAGTGACAGGTTTACTTTTACTCATGTTTAAGAATTTTCCAAGCCTAGTAATTACAATGCGTAGGAATGAAAAACAA
>KV751351.1:4952726-4963838 GCA_001698575.1 Mola mola
ATCTGAGTTTGTGTGCTAATAGGTGTAATGCAGCCATTTATTCACGCCAAGTAGTATTCGTAAGGATGAGGTAACTGCCTATTTTTTGTCCCGTCAGTAGATAATTAACACCACATGAATACTAAACCAAATCATTTTATGATATATGTTCACAGGCTGGGTCAGAATTCATACAGAAGACTTATTCCAGCGGCGTCAGATTTATCACTGTGTTCCCTGACGGCTCAGCTCAGCTCTTGTATCCACTCACAGTTGGATTTTTTACTCACAGAAAAAAAGAGCAATGTGAAAACTGGAGTACACAGTACATGTACGCTGCAGTGTGTGTTTCTATCCTTATCGACGTGGTGTCAGTTATCCCTCAGGCCTCTTGGCTCTCATCGTCATGGTTACTGAAAAAAATGGAAGGGTCTGTGTTGTGTATGATGAATGCGGTGCCCCTGATCAACCAATCAGGGCCATATTCCAGTCTGACGGTCGGGCGGCGTGCTATCACAGCAACGGAAACATATGGTAAAGTGTTCATCATACAGGTATATTTGTACTATGATGGATGCAATGTTTAATTTGTGCAGGACATCAGTGACCTCTCATATGTGTTCGTGTCACAGGCTGAGCTTAAACAGATCAGGAGGGCGCTGTTTGGATGAGGAGGGCACCAAGGTTCGTCAGTGGAGCTGGAACAGCCAGAACCTGGCTTCTTCTCCCCTGCAACCCGTCTTCCTGTCCCTCAACAAAAGTGTTGGGATCCGGGTCCTTGGAAAGGAACAAGTGTTTGTCTCCTTCCTTGCAAGAGGCCAACAGGCCAAGTTCAGCGTGGGAAGCTGCTGCGCTCAGGTGAAGAGCATATTCCTCTTGTGTTTCAAGATTTCCACCTCTGCAGTACATGCCGAGTCACTGTTTGTGCAGATATTTTGTAGTTTAAAAGCTTAACTGTGTTAAATATCAATTAAGAGTCCTTTATAGTGTAGGCTCACGTATACTGTCTTGACTACCAAAGTAGAACTAGAACAAAGAAGTTACCAGGGTTTGATTCAAAGCTGGTCGGTGTGATTCAGTAACTTCTGAAACATTTCCTCCCCTCAGGATGAGTGTTCAGTTCGACGAGCCATGGGACCATCTGTATTGAAAGAGGAGCTGTTTGTGTTGGCGGCCCAGATTCGGATCCACCTGGTTATTCAGCACCTTCATCGATGCCTGAAAGCTCCCTCCCTTTCCTGTCAGCCCAAGACAACGCCGTCATCTCACCTCCTCATCATTTCCCAGAAACTTCTAGCATCGAGTGCTGGTGTAATAATGAGCGACAGTGACAGGGCTTTTATCCACTGGTGCCTTCGGGATTGTCTTTGATGTGTAACTAGAAACATTGGCACCTGGCTGTTATATGCCACCAGGCTTACAAGGTGGACAGTGAAAGTGCAGTGGTGGGTCAGGAGGAAGGGCTGGGCAGGTTTTGGTGGTGTTGTGATTGGTAGAAAACCTTGTTGTTTTTAATGGTTTCGATGCATTTTGCAATAAACTCTGGATTATTGAACCGGTTCAGTGTATGGGAGTCAAATTGTTGAAGAAAATAAACACAAGTACATTTGGATATAGGAAATAGGAAATTAATGGTAGTAATTAAATTAGACAGTCTAATAAAATAGTGAAGTGTGTCATATGATTCTATGGTAACTGTTTTTAGTTGGGCAACACCAATTAGTTATGGGCAGATTGTTATAAGATCATGAGGTCTTATTGTTTTGGGAGAAGTAAGTTATAGCTAACTATTATGAGTAGGAGGGAACATGTAAGAAAAAAAGTGGCCAGAGACCAGGTTGCTGTTTAAATACCCCTTTCACACTGGAAAAAAAATCCAATTTTATTTACAATCACACACACTCACATCCTAACAATGCCTAAGGTTACAGTGGCCTTTGACCTCTAAAAATTAACCAATTCTCCCATAAGTCAGTAACAGAGCAGCTGATGGGAAGAGTCTGGACAGACTGATCAGGAAGGCCAGCTCTGTCCTGGCATGCCCTATTGAACCTGTGGAGATTGTGGGAGGGAGAAGGATGACGGCTAAACTGATATCCATGATGGCCAATGACTCCCACCCTCTGCAACACACACTCACCGAGCCCGCAGAGCACATTCAGTGAAAGTCTGATCCCAAAGTGTGTGAAAGAGAGATATTGCATTTCTTCCTGCAGCGGTTAGACTGTACAACCAGCACTGCCTGCAGTAAAAACTGCACAAACTCATGCACAATAACAATATTCTGTATATATATGCATATATATGCATATATTATTAATTCTGTGTCTATTAATTACATGTTCTTAATTTTTGTTTACATATTTTTATATATATTAATTGTTAGTGTGTGATACTTGAAAATGCTTAATGCAGTAATATTCAACGTTCCCCACTGTGGGAAAAATAAAGGAACTATCTTATCTTTATCTTATCTTAAGTCAATATGTAGATTTTACCAAATTTGGCAAAAATCCCCCAAAGCTTTCTAAACGTATTATTCTCAACAGTGACCTTTTCCGCATTCACAAGAATGGCCAGACATACAGAAAACCTGATAACATAAGCAGCCTGGGCTGTCTCCAGCACGCAGGCATAATAAAGTATACAGTGAAACAATGACAACAGCTGCGGACGACACTCTTTGAGTAGGACTACATCTTTAAGTGGGTAAGACAAGGAAATTTGAGGGACAAAATCATTTCAATTTACCTGACAGTTTAGTGTGCTAGGGTCTGCTCCGCTCTGTGTGCCTTGCAGAGGCATTTAACTGCCAGGAGGTATTTTTTATGTTTTAGTAAGTAGCCTGTTCTTGATGAAAATATCCTCTGGAAAAATTGTTAATTTTGTTTGATCTATGCCTCAGGTTACATAAACTGAGAAATTTATTGGTCCAAACTTCTAGCGAATGCTGATGTGGTGTTGTTTGCACTTGCACATAAACTCTGAAAATAAAACCAAGAGGAAACTAGCAAGGGTTTTGGCTCTAAATAATAATGTAATGGCTAATTTTTTTTTAAAGATGGCTTATAAATCTGTTCCCAGGCAGGCTGGTCAACAGCAGCCAGGTTTACAGTGCTAGAGGTGTTTGTGAGTGAAGGGCCCATTCTTTGGACTTTTTCAGGGGCAAGACATTTTGTGGTGCCCTGTAAATGCTATGCCTTATGTATGTTTTGCACAACTAAAGCACTCTCAGAAAAATAACAGATCAATTAACTAAGTAAATGCAAAAATTAAAATTTTAAACCGACAAAATAGTCTGCCTGCCTTACGTATACCTAATTATTCTATCACCAAATAAAAGCCCCATTTAATATAGGCGTCATATTGATCATTTTATTCATCCAGGAACATTAAAAAAAAAACCAAACTTGCTCCTTGTACTCTTGGCTAATCTGTTTGCATCTTCTAATTAAATTAGCGCTGGTCCACAAGTCCTCCTAATGTCATTATGTTGAGCAGATGGTTTGAAGATGAGCACTCATGAGGATGTGAATTTAGCAAGGCAAAAAAGCATGAGCAACCTTTACAAGCAGTTCAGGTTGTTTGCACCTCCTCAGATTTACCTCAACTAAACTGGCTAAAACTTTGATGGTGGGATTTCATCCACTGAAATTCATAATTCAACATCTACGGTGCTTTTCTCCTTGTTTTCTTCACGCTCCTTTTCATTAGTAAACCTCAACATCACAACGCAGCCTCACAGTTAAATAGTTACAATAGGTTTTTATTAATCTCTGCAGTGTCCTCCAAGTCAGTGAATATAAAAATTATTCAGAAATCATACCAAGACAGTTGTTACTTTTACAACAGTGGTGACAGATTTTAAGAGTTCTTTTTCCACATAACTAATCTACTTTTACAACAGTAAAACTTAAAATTTTACATATGGCTCAGTGGTACAAAGGACATGATTATTTACGCACATAGATCATATGCAACGAGGTAAAGACAATAAGTAATCAATATTAAATCTCTCCGTATGGGTCCACTGATGACATCTGGATGAAATCTGCAGTAGTATGAATAGTACAAGAAAGATGACAGAATGGCCGGCACCGTTGTCATGACTCCCCACTCGTACGTCAGGGCAGGACATCTCGAAAGGGCGTGGTGAAGAGTGATGGAGGGCATCCAGTCTGAGCTAGCAATGTTCCCGCCTTCAGCACAGACCTTCATAAACATCACCTCACAGCCCACTGAGAAACCCACCTCAAACCTGGAAAATACAAAAGGAAATTGCTCAAAATTCAAAAGGAAGAACATGTTCACAGGTCGGTCAGTCTCACATTGTAAAACTCCAACAGATCAACAGAAAACGTAACAAAAAAGCATAATACAATCAGGGTGTCCCTCCTTTGAAACTTACTAGAATTAACACCTTGCCTTGAATGCCTTTACAAAGGTGAATACCACCACTTACCATATCAGATGCTGTGCTTAAGTGGCAGAGAAACAGTATTTTACTTACATGGAGGGGCATTGAACTCCAGCCAGGAAGTGAAGAATAGGGTTACGAGTGGTGTGGTATTGTGTTCATATGAACATTCATCTTCATCTCATTGTCCAGGATTTGCACAAGCTGCTGCATGGATGGAAGGTGACCTGACTCTAGTTTGGACCACACTGGCACATCTACGAAAACAACAACTTTCACTGAAATTCACTGCATTCTTATTTTAACTTGTTTGTAGCTGTCTAAAATACAAAATTACGAAGTCAATAAGCCCATTATGTGAATAACTCACCATTTAATGTGATTTCAAAAGCTCCTGTGGACATTAACTGGTTTTCAATCATATTGCTGAGGAAGAACACCATCATGCAGGCATATATCTGAAAATGGCATCAGAGAAAAATGGGTTTAAATGTTTTGAATTAAAGCTACATTTAGGATCTTTTTATTTACTGGCAGTTATGTTTGCATGTTACTTTCCACTGTGCTTAGGCAACACATCACAGGAGCAGTGCATTGGAAACAGAGGGTTACAATATAGCAACAAGACACACATAATGAATGTGGCGCTCTTTAGAAAGGTTTATGTGACGGTGCTCTAGGACATTCTTGTGTATCCTAAAACTTCTACTCCACTAATGTCAGGTAAACACAAATCTGGTAGTGGTAGTTTAATTCATGAGTCAGTTGTAAAATATTTTTTTAGTCACAATATCCAATGCCTTCCAATGTTAACATTTTGCTAAAAATCAATATTTTTTATGTAAAGCACAAATTAGCTGCGATTGCCTGACTTAGCCAGTGAATACTACCTCATTGGTTTGTTATTGAGACACTTTCATTCACTGGTCAGTTTAAGCTGGATTTATACTTTTGTGTTGATGCTTTGAGAATGATGATGGAGAAGTATAAGGAAGGTCAGAAGGAGTTGCATTGTGTCTTTGTGGATCTAGAGAAAGCCCGTGACAGGGTGCCGAGGGAGGAACTGTGGTTTTGTCTGAGGGAATCTGGAGTTGCAGAGAAGTATCTTAGACTGGTGCATGACATGTATGAGAGCTGTATGACAGTGGTGATGTGCGCTATAGGAGTGACAGATAGCTTCAAGGTGGAGGTGGGACCCGCTTGGTTGCTGTGAATTTCCTCCCACACGTCTTTTTATTTCCTGCTGCTGTGGGATAAACATGGATCAAATTAAGGAGATTCTGACTGAAAACCAAACTTGTTGAAAGAACCCACAAACATCAGTCTGGACTTCATCCAGTGCTTGAAGAATTATATGAACCTCTGTGGCAATATTTTCAACAAAAACAAAACAAGGACAGGAACAAGTGTATAAAGAGGAAAGGAACTTGCTGCAGCGATGCAGAAGTCCCACCTCAAACTAGCAGACACAGCAGCGCACAAGTATAACATTTTTACGATGGGATGGTTCACATGCTTAGGCTATGTCTTAGGCTTAATGTAGAGCCCAGGTACAAGAATAAATCAGTTTTTAGGCTGATAGAGTTCGGATAATGAAGGATGCACAACTTGTGTCACTTATGAATAGGTTCTCGGGGGCCATTTGTCTCTTGTTGCCTCCTCTCTGCAGTTTGCAAGGTAGTGACAAATGAACACAGTATGTGTGATGCAGGCACATTTTCTCAGAGCTCTTATTGGTTTGTGAGATTAGAGAGCAGTCACATGAAACAGAAATAAACTAGAAGCCCTGGAGCAGTTTATGAGAATGGATTCCTTTTCTCAAATCATGTGTTTCTAAGTTGGGTGTCAGGATGCAAACAAAACTTTAAATGTATACCAAAAGCATTAAAGTCCACGTCAAATCAATCAGATGTAAAAAGTTTTTGACAACGTAATCAACTGCTTTTTATTAGCCACAAGTTTCTTTTAAAACACACGGACACTAAAAGTGCAAGAGTGTTTAATTCGCAAATATCTGATGTTAGCCTTTGGCATGCATGTAACCCTGGGAATAACAAATACAAGCAAAAAAAGACTTAACTTGTAGACCATGAATGAAGAGCTAATGAAACCATATAGGTTTAAATACACAATGCCAGGTGTGTATGTGCGCAGCTGCATTAGCCTAAACAAATCCTCTGCTACATCATTAAAACATCCAAACTCATTTTTGTCGTTACACACAGATACAACTGAGAGTCACAGTCATATTGGTTTATTCTAGTAAACCTTACCTTATTTCCCTGGCCCCACTCCCAGATGCCTGGGGCTTGCATACCAAAGAAGGCGAATGGGTCCCTGCCGATAATAATCACCCCAATCACCAACAGTTTGAACATAGACAGGAAGGAAGAAATGTGCCTATGGAAATGAAAGAAATCGACTTTTAGGAAACTTCCAAGACATAGCAACATAAAGCAGACAAAGGTTTTTCAGACATTAAACTGGTACAGTCTTCAAAGGTAGAAGGGTGTGGCCTCAATTCATACAAATTAGGCTTTATTATTTGTCATAAAGGATTTTGGAGTCAACCTTGTCACTTTCTACCTTCTTCCTCATACAATGAATATTTTTTTCTTTCAACAGCGATTGTGATTTTCCAATACTATTGTATACCATACTAACCTGCACCCAACTTTGAACACATTTAACACAGCCTTCCCAGTTGACAAGCTGATTTTCACACAATTGTCATATGATTGTGCAGTAGAGCTGCAACACAATCCTTCTCTCTTTCGTTTTGTTTGTTTTTCCATTGAACAAAAAAACTGACATAACTCTTCCCTATTGTGTTACATCAGAGAGCAATTGTTTTGCAATCAAAAAGGTGTGATATGTAACATGGCAGACAAAGATATCAGGTGTGAAGGTGTAGCGATGAGTGGTTTTTGATCATTGGAGTAAAATTACAATACCATCACTGTGACACAGCTTTCCTTCTGGACTCTTGTCATTCTACGTTGCTTGAATTATCTGATAACTGCTGCTTTTGAATCTCACACTTGTGGGTTGCACATATATCAACGAAACATCACTCCCTTAGAGAAACACCAATCCACATACTCAGTGGGGTACATAACCAGGTAGATTTATGAGCACCAGGTTTCCATCCAGTATCCAGCTCCTATTTTTAGTTCTACTCATTATTCTCAAGGGAGCTGTGAAAGAAATTACCGGTGTAATTTTGGGTCTGATAGTTACAATCAATCAATGGCCAGCCATTGTTGCTGGCGGACCACAGCAGTCCTATCTAAAGTAATTTGCCATCAGTTTAGTAACCTAATTAACAGATAATTAACTGAAGTCACTGGCTTTTCATTAAAATGTATATGCAGACCTCTGGCACTTTTTGTGGCTGTGATAACCAACAACAAAAAGATTATTCTGGTGACAAACATTACAACTACTTACAGACAAGAAATTTATGTGGCTGAAAAACCTAAATTTGATGAGACTAAAAATGTGTGGACATAATAATTTGCTAAAAAACAGTAATGACCCTGCATGCCTGCAAGATCACCCTTCCCTCCAACAGGTGAGCACTAACCTCTCAGTATTTCATCTGACCTTGAAACTATAACCTAAGCCCATTGATATTGGACTTTAAGGAGCTGGCAAGGCTTTACGTCTGCTTTGAAGGCAGAGAAAGTTGTGTCCATTACCTCGTTTGAAGCGTAACAGGTGGTGTTCTTACACTTTTTTCAAGTCACTCTGGGAAAGAGGATTTGTATCTGTTACCTCAGAGAACACTGATTCTTACTCATTGACAAGATATGCTCGAAGTCATGCCTATAATTCATGCAAGGAATCATGGGGCTAAAGGTAAAGTGGACATAGATTGGCAAGGTGCAACAGTCCAGCATTTGACATATAGTGACTATGGCATACAAAGACAGAAACAACACTTTCTTTAATGGAGTAAATCCCTGGTGTGTTTAGTAAAGAGTTCAACTGATGAGGATGTGAGGTTTTCTGTGACACACCTTTAACACCTGGGACTATACAGTGCAAACCAGTCTAACAGATATTATGCTTTGATCTGAATATAATTTAGCAATACTTAGCAATGCTTTACTGGCGCACCGTGAGTATAGCACAGCCGAATTTATGCGGGTTTAAATGGGGCTGGATGTTTGATTTACAGAAGAGTTGTTTTTAAGTGTGAGACTTGTGATAAATTGGGATCATAATTTGTACGTGTATGCTTCTTCATACTCCTTTTAGAGCATTGTCTGATTGTTTGGTCATGTTAATTTTTTCTTAATCAAAATTAAAATACATTCATAAATGTGTCTATTTGTAACAGTATAAAAACAAAGCAGTTCCTTAACAATTCAAAAACATTAGTTCTGGGGGTTCTAGTAATGACATTTGGCATCAGTTAATCTCATGATTAGGTGTAAATTTGACATTTTCTTAATCATAAGTCTATAAATGCGCAATAATTGTTAAGCATTGCCATGGTTCATGTCACAGTTACCTATAATTAGAACCGTTGCAAGTTCATTATAACCCAGGTAAAGATAACACAGTCTACTGCAAAACATTTGCAAAAATCCACTCTGCATTAAAGTTGTAATGCTTTCGAAAGGTGTAAACTTAACTTTGTAGTGATTTAGCAGAATGCATTTAACGGTGCTTTCCTGTTAATTTTTCTTGATATTTTAAAAAGTGCACAAAGTAAAAAGGACAAGTGTGAATTCAATTGTCACTGGTATTTATGACAACAAAACCAAACATAGTCCCTATCAAGTTAGGCTTTATCGTGGGTTCCATGAATTTAAAACAGTTTAAGACGAGTGTAGGACACTTGCCACAAATTAAGCCCGATTAGGCTAAAAGTCTAAACAAAATTAGAGCTCAAAAGCACATCAAATGACACTGTATAGTAAACAATTACATATTATCCAACCTCAAATGATATGATGCACTCTGACCCAAATTTTGCCATTCTGCAGGCCAGTAGTCCGATCTAATCTATGAAACTAAAGACAAATCCATGGTGAAATAAGGCTGACTACATAAGAATTCCATCTCCTCAGTCGAATCACAGCTAATCTCATGCAGCTTTAACAAAGCTGGATATAATCCACTTGTAACAAGGGAGAGAGAGCATCTCGTCCTTACCGGTAGAGAGGTATAGGAAGATAGTTCTCTCCTTCAATACGGATGTCTGGGTACCGCTGGTACAAGGCCTGCGTGTACTCCTCAAACACCCGCTTGTACCCTCAGGAGATGCTGTGTGAAGACAATTTATACAGACACACACACAAAAAAAAACCCCCAAAAAACTTTAAAGTTTCTGCAAAAGAAAAGAGACAAACGCTTGCCACAACAATGCAGTGATCTCACTGTTAAACTGGGGACTTTAATCTTGACATCTGTTATCTGTCAGCCGTTTATCTTGTACAGTTTTACCGTTGAGTTCCACTATGACTGTTACATGTTCGTTTGTTCCATATGTTTTCTTTAGAGAAGAGCAAACCACGAACGCTTGAGATATTTTTAAATTTCTTCATACTATCTTACGCACAGCTCAATAACTAAAATTGTGTTATATCGCTATCAGTATGACGCAGACAAGTAAACAAATAACATGTACTAGTTTTAATGAGTTGTTAAGCTAACTTTGGTAATAAGTAGCTTGGCGTTGTGTCTTTTCCAGCTAGCCGTGCTAGCGTTACCTTTCTAGGACGACCTCGACGCAATAAATTGTTCAAAATGCACGGAGACAGCTTCGGCACTTTGCAGGAATATGCAATGATTTGTCCGACAACAATTTTCCGTAACATCCACAGCACATGTTAATCTTATCCGTGGGCAGAAGGTAACTCAAGGCAAGTTAATTTGTAACTTAACGCTACAGTGGCTTTAAACAAGCCAGTTAAATAAACGTACTCTGCGGAGTCGTTAAAACACTGGGGAAAAAAAACCCAAAAGAAACAAAGGAATCTTTAATAAAAGAATCACAGACGTAACGTTAGGCAACTATTCCTGGATTTAACTTGAACTTGCGTGTTTGACAGCGGAAGTGGGGAGCTATTTTAAAAACCATGCTCATGAAATCAGGCATAAGTGTGCAATTTCTGGAACATGGAACGAGTCTCCTTGCGTGTTGAGTGGATAAGTAAGAATGCCATTAAGGCTAAATAACCAGCGTAGCGTCACATAATCGACCGTCGAGCTAGTGAGTTAGCTTCTCAGTATTTTAGGCCTACGTAGTTAGCTGGGGTGTTTAGCTCGTTCACAATGACTCGCCAGATTTTTTTCCCCCCCTTTTACCGCATTTGCTTACCAGATTTGAAACTTGAGCAGGGGTCCTGTGGCAAACTGCATCCTCATCTTCTTCACGCCGCTGCTGTCACCAGCCGTGGCGCAGCACAGCGAGAAAACCCCCAAGACCAGGAGCGAAAGACGCAACCCCTTCATCGCCATCGGTTCGGGGGTTTGTTCCTTCACTCGCTCCGGAGGAGAGGTGGGTTAATCTCTACATGTTACTGGTTGGTCCGTCCTCTTCCTCTTCCTCTTGCTCCAATCACCAATTTTAAACACAACTAGCGTTCACCATTGCGCCGCCTACTGGCCTGGCCTTTCAATTGACCTCCAGCGTAAAGCAAAGATCTCTCTCCTCTTATGGCTATAGATGCCGTATATTTTTGTGAGATTGAGCCGAAAAT
>KV751351.1:4969929-4985762 GCA_001698575.1 Mola mola
CTTGTTAAATTGTAAAATTTTAATATAGTTGTTAGTGTCTAATCATCATTGGTTAGTTAAATGGACTGTGCATATTCACGGAATATCAAACAACTTGCTCGCATCAAGACTATAGTCAAGGTGCATATACAGCTACATAAAACTGGTCTTCTGTGACTGGTTGTTAATGGGAGTAGGTCAAAACAGGAAAGAGTTCAATCACATATTTACAACACTTGGAACCCAGTGAATCTACAGTAATAAAATAGATTTAACCCTCTTGAGGAAGAAACTCCAGTATTTTTCCAACTGAGACCTTTCTGAACTTTATACAGAGAGTCTAAAACTTCATGAAATACACTTTTTTTAAAGTGAAAAAAGTAAAAAAAAAACAAAAAAAAACAGTTGAAAAATTAAAAAAACATTTTTTAATTTGTTTTCACTTCGTTAACATTGGAAAGCAGCAGAAAACAGGGCCCCTTCAACAACTGAATGATCATATCTGGGGAGCTCTATCAGTGATGGGAAGCAGATCATTTCTTTTTTTTACAGTTACCGAGTCAAAAACGCACCGTTTTTACTGTATGTGTCAAACCGAAGTTACAAGACACTTGTAAAAACATTTTGAGTTTAGTTTGTGGCGAAAAAGCTATCTTTTTTGACATTTGTATAAACATGTCAAGCGAACTGGTCATAGCGACTGAACTTCATACTGGAGTAATTAAAAAAAAGAGATATATTATGTAAAATTTTCAACTGTCAAAGTTCAGGGAAATAAGGCTTCTGTTGAAAAACACGGTAATTCTCTTTTAAAGTTTCAATTTTTGTCACGTTTCAAGAGTAAGTGAGTTATTGTATCATGTATTTTTCCACATTTTGCCCAAACAGACGTGCATATACACATTTAGGGTTATTGTTTTGGACAGGCAGTGACACTATGAGAACTAATTCAATTTTTGCACATATGTTATTAACATATGCAATGTTCCTATTTCAATAAAGTTCTTTTAAAATTTGCTAAAAATTTTTTCACTTATTTAACTTGTACTTTTTAATATTTTACTAAAGGACAGTTTACCACAAGATACTTTTCATACTTCAGTACACTTATACGAGCTATTTGAGGACTTTTAATTAAGTCATTTGCAAGTGACATATCTCAACTTTTACTCAATTCTGATTTTTAATGACTTTAAAAAACTGTCTCAAACCAAATAATGTGCAACATGACATCATTCACACGATGGAATAATCTCTAACTTGCAGCCTTCACTTAAGTATATGTCATTTAATGAGAAACTTGATGTTGTGGGATAGACAAAATAAGGAAGCAACACAAACAGGATTATTTGGTCAGGATATTAAATGTTTGACAGTGTAAATGTTTAAAACTGACATTGACATCACACTGTTTCCAGGTTCTACAGTTGGTAAAGTGAGGTAACACCTACCTTCTCCAGAACAGGGTGGGCTGGATTTGCAGCTTTGTTGGTGACATTGTTTATATGGTCCAATAGCTCCGGATTGAGTGTACATAACTCGCTCACCTCAACCTGAATCACAATCGCACCCAACCAAGAGGCAGAATGCAGTGACAGCAATTAGATTAGAGGTCAACTTGCTTAAAAACAGAAGATAGACAGCTTGGACAGACGGATTGTACTTGATCCCAAACTGGGACAATACTTTGTTACAGCATCAGGACACGTGCAGCACGTAAAACAGCATACAAAAAAAAAATAAATAAATAAAAATGTAAAGCAAAAAGAGCATGTAGAATACAGAGAGCACTCCAGCGATGTTGGATGAAGGATAAGACATTTAAGAGCTGGTTTACATTATTGTTGTTCATTTAACACGGTTCTCATGTACTTATGGACTTACTAACCTCCTTTCCTCGGCAGATGTTCCTCTCATGCCACTCCACCATAGCCGTGGACTTGTCGGCATCCACAGATTTCACCGTCGCCGGATGCACACGACCTGTTTTGGCCGTTAACAAACACCGAGTCAAAGACAAGCTATCCTAAAAATACGTAGGTTACGACACTATTATTCGAAAGGTTAACTCACCATCACTTCGGCTAATCTGTACGGAGAGTCCAACAAGAAGTCTGGACAGGCTGCTCTCCATTTTTACTCCCCTTCACCGTGCTGTAACGTCCTCAAATCAAAATCAAAGTGCAGGTAGTGCATTAGTCTTGGCAACGAGCAAACGCGCTACCAACCGATTAAGTTGCATTTACTATAAACTATTTATTAGCTACTTCCACCGTTACACGAACACATTTACAACAAACTGTAACTGTAAAATCGGTTTAATTTTTTGTTTTTCCTTGTTCAGTGACTAACGACAACAACAAACTTACCTACGTGACAAACTCAAAACCGCTAAATATTTGAACCTCTTCTTCCTCGAGGTTTAATGCCACTTTGCAACCTTGCTGTTGCATTACTGCCACCGTGTGGAGGTAGTTAGCTCCTACAGTTATCCTGAGAGTTTCCCAAAAATTCAAAGGAGGAAGTTGTGTTTTGTTCGAGATAAGCTGTGCTGCTGGGAAAGTTTTCATACATAACATTTGAATACTTTAATATGGTTTGAACAATAGGAAAAACGAGCTAAAACTCTTGAGCAATTAAGATTGCCAAAGACAAAAAACGTTTTCAGTTCATTTACTATACAAGTGTGTCTCAAAAGTTATGTTATCGTGATTTTTCTGTGTGTATTTAAGAGTGTGAGGCCTAGAAATATAGATCGCATGAATGTAGAATACATTTTTAACTTTTTTAATCAAACCACGAAAAATGACCCGTTCCACAATATTCTGCTTTTTGGGCTGCACTATTATGCATACATTAATTCAAGATAACTATTTCAATGTATGTAGTATATTTTAGAATATTTTTATTTCATTTAATTTTTTTTAAATGCAGTACATTAAACCAAAAATGTGCCATTTTGCTTCAATGAATTTATTATAGTTTGTACGTTTAATGTTCTATAAAGTCTCGCTTTTATTTCAATTTCCAGGTATTTTAGTTCCTCGTCTGTGATTGGTCCTCGCTACGTCATTGCGTACGTTCTTCTTCTTCTTCTTCTTCTTCTTCTTCTTCTTCTTCTTCTGCTGCTTCTTCTTCTTCTTATTGTTCATCATCATCATTTCTTCTTCTTCTTCTTCTTCTTCTTCTTCTTCTTCTTCTGCTGCTGCTTCTTCTTCTTCTTATTGTTCATCATCATCATCATCATCACTTCTTCTTCTTCTTCTTTTTCTTCTTCATCGTCTATATTTTAAAATTAGAAATCCTAATTACAATCATACCGCCACTATCTGGTTCAGATTGGCATGGCCTCAGCACTGAAAGCCACCAACAAAAAACAACAACAAGAACGAAACAAAGCAAGGAAAAAGTGTTAAAAGTTTGTATTTATTGTGTATCGAATTGAATTGAATGGCTTTGCTGTCATTGTATGTTCACATACAATAACAATTTGGTCCCTTGTAAAAGAACAACCGTTCCCATTCACTCTGCTCAAACACACGCACATATCCACACACATTGAAATCAAATAACTGTTCAGTAATGTAAAAATTACGAATAAGTGGTAAATGGTAAATATGTAAAATATGTATGTTATCTTATCTTATTGCACACCAATCCATATACTGCATCTAAAATTGTTGCTGTGTGATGGGGCAGGAAGGGGGAATGGGCGAGTGAGAGTTCATTTCGTTTGTGGCTGTAGGGTAGAAACTGTTCCTTAGTTTGGAAGTGCGGCATTTCAGGGCCCTGTAGCGTCTTTCAGATGGGAGCAGTGTAAACAGGTGGTGAAAGGAGTGAGTTCTGTTCTTAACAGGCTCTGCTTCGGCAACCAGACCTCTACATGTCTTCTCTGGGGAGGCAGGTGGAGTCCACTGATTTTCTGTGCTGTGTTTACCAGCGTCTGGAGAGCTCCCCTGTCTGCTGCTGAACAGTCTCCATACTGGGCTGGGATGCTCTCCACTGAACAGTGGTACAAAGACTCAAGTATCTTCGCAGAGTGGTTGGTCCTTCTCAGTGTCCTGAGGAAGAATAGTCTCTGTTGGGCCTTTTTCAGCAGAGCAGTGGAGTTTGCACTCCACCTGAGGTCCTTGTTTTGAAAACTGGCGACCCTCTCCCGCTCCTCCCGTCCTACTCTGAGTGGCAGGTGCTCCTCCTGTTGCCCGAGGTATGACAGGTTGTTTACTGCACAAAAATCTGTAAGTTTGCAGACCTTGTCTCTATAGGCCGTCTCATTGCCGCTTGAGATAAGTCCAACCGCTGTTGTGTCATCTGTAAATTTTTCGACTGTGTTTATTGGGTGTGTAGATGTGCAGTGACGTGTACGGAGGCAGTCGAGGGCAGGACTAAGCACACGACCTTGTGGTGCTCCTGCAGGCTCAGCGAGATGTCAGGACCAAATCTGCTGGGGACTATTTGAAATTTAATTTATTTTTTTATTGGAACATTAAAATACTTCTCACAGTTGGCTCCTTGTCTTTGACAACCTACTGTTGACCAACGTATCTCACAGCTGAGGCTACTTATGATGCTTGAGTCATTATTTAATTTTTAAGTTTTTTCCCCTCATTTGAATTTTTGCCAGACCTCATAATTTATTTGTACAGCTTTGGCACAGTGTTAATTCACATTAACTACTTATCGCACCACGGTTGTTCCTTAACTCTGCTAAACGCTGATCCTTCTCATTGCTTCATCCCATTCTGTGCGAGCCCACGTGCTCTTTCCTTCTCCCCACACCTTTTGCTCAGTCCTGCATCAACAGTCGGGGACAGCTGGGGAATGACCCATAATGCAGTTCAGCCTTGCCTCCAGCGTGGGAGGCTTTACTCTGTGCCCCCCAGTCTGTCATTGCCCACACCCTCTCAGCCTCCGGCCGTCCAAACTATACACAAGTCGGACTTATGTATACACGTTCCCCCGCAAGTGTATGCTGACACATGACAAATCAAAGGTCCAATAAACAGCTTGTGCTGAACAATTTCCCCCCACCACCAAAGGATGAAAAATAAACACAACCCTGTCGGTTTGGCCCGGCCGGGCCATTTGGTAGGTCTGTCTGTCGGTGACTGGGTGGCCCAGAGCTGCTCGGTGTGAGGCCTGGGATGGAGCCACAACTGTTTCCTGTGAGCAGACCAACCCCCAGAACCTCTCCACAACTGGCTTAGTGGGTGGTATTCCCCTCTTCCTCCCCCTCTCCCTCACAGCCACCAAAAGGCAACGCCCTCCTCTCCTCTCCTCTCCTCCTCAGATCCCTCCTCTCTCCTTCTCCTCCCTCCCGTCTGTCAGTCCATCCATCCTCACAGCTCCTGTCCTGAACACTTCCTCCGTGGCCTTAAGTGGACGAGCTAAACAAGTTCTCTTCTTTTCGTTTGCTTGCTTTTGTTTGCATGTTTTTCTACATATTGACTGTGGTGACATTGTTTACAATTATGAAGTGGGGGCACTTGAGCTCAGGATACCTTCATCATTTACATGCAGTTAATGCTCCCGTGAAGAGTGTTTTTTGCCTTCTTATCACAAATAACCTTGGAAAATCTTTCATTTTCCCGAGCTGTTTCTAAAAGTACCATATCCTCAACCAAGGTTTTAATGTCTCTTTGACATTACGTCTGATAAAATCCTGCAGCAAAATACAAAATTTGAATCGCAGGCTTCAAAGAGAGAGAGATAAATCAACTGTGGATGTGTGTGTTCCCACGCTACTTTGAACCTTTGTTGCGCTTGAGTTCCAGTAATAAATCACCACAACTGTATTGGTTTCGGTGAGTGATCAAAGTGTTCCATGCGTGTATTTCAAATTGCAGTGTTCTGGTGGTCTTTATCTCCTCACAGCTTCTTACTGTGAGGCCGTTGTTTTGTTAAGCGCACGTTCATTCATTAGGTATTTCTCAACAGTTTGGTATCTTACGCACCCACTGTTAATTAGACTTTTCCATTTGATCTGATCTCAGACTTTCCCTCGGACGTACTCTCTCACGCTGTGATTTTGCTGGTGCTGATAAGGGTCGAGTATTTCACAGGGAAACACTTCAGTGCGGTGGAAGTCGCCCTGCTGCACCACCACATTGTCAGAGACAGTTGTGGAAAAAATGTCGAGGCGCTGGCTTCTCCGTCTGGAGGCTGGTCGGCGGTTGATTTGAAGGAGAATAGGACGAAGTCGGAGCCGTGTATCTGTTGGCTCCGAGTCTGTTTAACTGCTCTCCTTTTTCCATCTGTCCAGCTGCATATTTTCCCAGTGTAAAGAAAATTGGCAGAGACTGTGGCTCTTATTCCCCCTATACATACTAAATATACGCACATGCATACAGCATGTGAGCTAAGCACACTTATGATACTCGCAGGAAGGTTGACAGACTTGCACAGCAGCGGTGAGAGGAACAAAGAGGAAGAATACGGAGCTTCTCATACACTCCTGCTACTTTTATTTTGGCTCAACCCAGAGTTTAAATTACATGATCCTAAAGTATTTTTGGCCGATGAAGCAACTTCAAAATGTAGACTTTAGATTTCTGATGCTGAAAACGGATTTATAAGGAGAATGTAATATATTTTTAACATTAGATCTCAATCTTAATTTAAAGGAATCTCCGGAACGATGGTATATTGTTGTTTGCATTATACAACATGGCCAGCAGATGGCGACACAGCTAGAAATAAAATTTGCTTGAAAATAACAGTAATAAAAAGACACAAAGTCAATTATCAGAGTTTCTAAACTTCACCTTTCTTAAACTGATGATCCGGGGTGACCTATTGTTTCATAACTGAGCTTACCGAGCTTCCATCATAGCTACAGCCTGGGATTTAAAACTTCTCCAGCCAAGAAGCCAAACTGAGCAAACAGACTGAGCCTGGAACATTCGCTCATTAAAGTATATTAGTATTCTTGGCATGTGGGGATCCACTGAAACATGCCAGTGTCTCATTCTGGTTCCCTGCCCCTCATTAAAAAAAAAAGCTGCCATAATCTTACGCTTCAGATAAATCGTTTCATGCAATGAAAAAGGTCAGTAATGAGTTTATTCACTTCTGGCCCAGCACCGTGCCAGTGGCCACCTTCATTTACTCAGCTGGCAGATTGTATTTGTTTCTTCAACCATAATTTTGTTTATTTATTTGGTTTCTGCAGTTAAGAGTGATCAGTACACACAGCTGCAGGTATGCACTACAGCTGTCACTGTTACTATTAATACCGTTGATTCATGTAATTAATAGTCATGCAGCTTGTTTAGGCAAAAAACAAATTCATCAAGATGAATAGATTAATGTTTACAGCCCAATCAGTGAATTAAATGTGTCATTAAATAAACGACTCTGCCCCCCCCTTTCTCATCTACACAAGGTACTTTTATCATGGTATTTATTTGCAAATCTTTAAAAACATCATAAAAATGATTGACACGATAAGCAGCAATGTTTTTCCACAGAGAGGCGGCCTGCCAGTCTTGAAATACTGCATAGACGTGTGCAATATCTCTGTCTCCATTTCAACAAGTCAGTGGGGCTGTTTCCCTTTCTGAAATGTGCGTCTGACAACATTCACGAGCCTGTGTGTGTGGTCAACATTTGTGCACAAATGTATGCGAAGGTATAAGTAAAACCATGTGGATGTCAGTGTGCTTAGAGAAACGGCTCCTTGGACTCCTGGACTCCCTGCAGAGAAGCTCGCACTCAGGGCATTCAGATAACAAGAGTGCTGAGTTATTGTTTGGCCTCAGACCCAGCGATTAGTTCCCGAAACTGCCTCTCGTCCTTTTTATATGAAGCAGCATAAAATGCACTCATGGTTGCTCAGACGGTCAGCAACTTTAAATAGATATATTGTATATTGTTAATATATATCAGCATAATGTACTGTATTACTGTCGACCACTTCATGAGTTGTTTTGGTGTAATTCTGCCCCCTGCTGGTCAGAGCATGTTGCAAGTTGTCTAGAATAAGCAACATTTTAAGTGTCTGTGTGTTATAGAGGAACTTTTATTACCTATAGCAAAATTGGCAACAGCAATATTGGTCTTTAAAATGATATAGTCTGGCATATTTAGTTCAACTAAGCACTTGTTTTAAGGCATTAAGTGACATTAAGGTGTGGGCGGCTACAGTATTGAGTGCCATTAGTGTTGCTGCTTTGCACCCAAAGTCACAGGTGGTCGCTCCGTTTCTCCATTTAGCTTAGTAACTAGTCCTCTGGGCCACTCTGTCATTTACAATTTCCCTCTCAGTCCTCATCAGTTTCCTTTTCACACAGAGCGCAGAGACTTAACTACCCCAAAGAAGAAAGAAATCAGATTTTTTCTTTTCCCCGATCAAAGTTTTATCCATCAATGTGACATCAGCCCACATATTATATTCCTGAACCCTGCAAGTTTTTATATGAGCCGTAAAGACTGAGATACTGCAGGCAAACTCTTGAAGGGAACACCAATTGCAACCGCAAACCATGAAAAGCGCAGATATGTGTCAGTGTGCTTTTGAAATTAATCCTGAAAACCCACCAGTGTTTCTTTTTCTTTTTATAGGATAAGAGAAGTTATATGTTTGCTTATAGAACAGGGTAAAACATGTGGACCCCACAGTTCTCTGCACACATACCCCGAGTTTTACAGCCTTCCCTAAAACCACACGAACCTCCATCTTATTAAGTCTATTATTGGGACCTAAAAGCCACATTTTCTTATATTAAGAGGGAAAAAATCTGCCACTGTGGTGAAACATTTCCATCACAAATCACCTCGTTTGAAATGAAGGAACGTCTGTCACTTTCTTTTAATCTCATGATTTGTTCTATTTTCAACTAAAGATACAAATATATTAGTAAAACAATATCTTTGATATGATTTTATAAATATCTTGACACAGGTTGATTTGTTTGGGAAACTGATCGAATGTTCTTGCTCTTATAGACTTTTCTCATCGATTTTAAGAACAGAGGCTTTTGGTAAGTCATGTAACAAAATCTGCAACGTCGTGTTTGCTCATGTCGACAGAGGGTTTGTTTCAGTATTGTTTACTGAGGCAGCGAGCACAGATAGAAGCGCATCAAAGAAACCTTGTAAAACATTACTTGATGCTGTCCTTTTAAAAGACCGCACGAAGAAGGTTCCCCTGCCAAATGAGCCATTTATTATCGCTATACTTCCAGAATGACTGATTAATACACTCATGGATTTTATATGGTCGTACTTGTTTAGTGGTCAATTAATAAATATTTACATGCAAAATTCTCATCAGATAGTTTCAGGGCTGCTTCCTGGGGCCCAGCCAATACAGGGCCACACATGCCGGCCAGCAATAATCATGTTCATCCTTACAGGAGTATGTTTTATTTTATTATTATATGGAAACTACTAATAAAAGCAGCCTGTTTCAATATGATAATAATAAGATGCTCTGCATGTGTTTGTGTAGGAGGGATAGCACTTCATATGTCTTCATATGAATAAAGCAGATTTGGGGAGGGCCAATTCACTGGACTTTTTTCAGGGGGCCTACCCAAATTTGCAGGCAGTCCTGGATTGGGGACCGTCTTATCAAATGGGCCCAAATTTGGGGAAGCATTGAGCGAATGCCTATAACTCTAACACTAGTGTAACAAGCTACCTACAGGTTTTTATTGTCAGTGCCCCCTCATGGTTGTGCCGTTGTTGTGCTTCTCCGCTGAGTAGACAATGATCTGGCAGAACCTGAGACAAACGTTATTGAAACAAACCACACTTACGCATGGCGTCAATTACACTTTATCCGCTGGTTTGCCTAACTCGCCTTCGAGCTGGGCTCTGCCTTATTGCTCCCCAGCCTGCCTCGGTCCTCCTCCTCTCTTCCTCACCACATGAAATGGCTGTCTGTGCCAGCCTAGCACTGAGCCTTCATTAGCTTTTACTGCCCCACTTGGATGTGTTTTGCTTTGCTCTCTTTCTTTGCCTCTCTGTGTGCTTGACTCTGTGTGTGTGTGTGTCGCACCCCTCTGTATGTGTCTGTGTCTGCATATGTCTAATTAACCACCCCCACCCTCCCTTTGGAGTACCCCTCACTGCCATGCCACCATATTATTACACTGTGGCTACAATTTAAACTTCAGTCACACATAGAGACACCAGCAGGCCCTGGCTGGCCTGCTAATTGTAAAGAGGAGACAGTGGGGTTCTGTACAGAGCTGCTTTAGCCCCATTTATTCTCCTCCTATAATGGAAACACACAGAGAGAGTGATGTGGAGAACATTAAAAGAAAAACAAACAAAAAAAAAAACACAACAAAAAAATGCATAGAAGCAGAGCAACACAGCACAACATGTCACAAGTGATCCACAGCTACGTCTGGCGTTCAAACTGTTATTGTTTGAACTAAACATACCACTTATAAACACAAGGCCTCGGCCTTACGAGGCTCATATTTAGGCCCTTCTGTAAACAGCGCAGCACAGAATGAATCAATTAAAAGGGCATTACGTTGGTTCCTGTTTATTTAAAACATGTTTACACTACACGGGCCCTCCCGCCTGTCTGCATGATTGCCTGGAACTTAGTATTCCTCCTCCTCCTCCTTCTCCTGCTTCCACCCCTCAATAGGCCTGGTCACGGCCAAGGTGTATCAAATACACACACACGCACACAGGTTACACACACATTTGTTATGTTGAAGAGGGCTCTCAGTAAATATTGATCTTGCTCTTCCTCTGTTTCTGTGAGAGATGATTAGGGCAGCAGTCTGGCGCAGCGTGCAATCACAGTGCAGGAACCCGTATAAATGCAGGCAGTTAGCAGAAACTCTACCCTCAGAGAAAGTTTCCACAGGCACAGAACGGTGAGAGAGCAGCTGATTCTGTCATTAAATCGGTGTGCACGGCCTGGTTAATTCAAGATTTAGCTGACATTTTCTTTTAATATTTCCACTATTACATAAGGCTGTGAATGACTAAATAGGCGGTAAGGTCATTATAATGCCAACCTTTGTACTACAAAAGAATTACACACAGTCACTGGACGTCTCTGAGTCAAAATCCTGACAAAAGACTGTGGGATCATGGGAGTTGTAGTCTCATATTATTAATTAACCTATTTGCTCTGAATGTGACATTACTGAGGCAGAAATGTATCAAGGTTGGGGATATAGCTCCAATCATACTGATATCAGCCGGCGTTATTCATTTATTTAAATATCACTATCAGTTCTTCCGCTCAGCAACTCTCTTTACGAAGGTCGGATTTTTGGAAGCAACCGCCTACATTTAATGGGCAATCATTCTGATTGACTAAGCACAGACAAAGTCACAAGACGGCCTGGGATCTGATTTTTACTAAAAAGCCATGGCAACTATATAGTAACGGCATCGAGGATTGTTGGGACGGATATTATTATCAATTTAGATTCCACTCAGCGTCGGATAGCTTCTTATTTTCAGTGCCTCCTGGAGTATAGTGAGCTGTACTCGGCTGTGCATAAAAAGGCTGATTTGGTTCTGGTCAAGTCAAATGATAGTCTTTCTACAGCCAAGTACTGCTACACCCTCTGTATCGCTCACCTGGGAACCGTGGACAGAAACAAGCAAGGGGGCAGGATTATTAGCTTGATGACTATTGGTTATCAGGTTTCCATTTAGAAACTGGCCAGAATTCTTACAAGGACGTGGAGCTGGGAGGCCATACTGTGATGAGGGGGTCAGCATTGAGTGACTCCAGATTTTAAAAGCTTATATTTCATACCTACAGCTTATAATGAGGAATACCATATTGTACATCATGGCTATGTTTGATAATGCAAACGTGATCCGGTAATCTGATTTAACGTATTTTGTTAGTTCTGGATTTCACACTGGCCGTCAGTTTTGGACACACAGTGGTATTTGCTTGGAATACTTGCAATTCAAAATGATCAACCGACTCCTCTTGTGAAACCTGGATTTGCTTGATCAAATTTTACATATTTAGATTTTTGTAAACTTAATGTGCACGTTTTCTTGAAACATACACATTTATTCCCTAATGGCTGGGAGAGAGTTGTTCTATTGAGGCAATGCTTTGCTGTGGATGTGCAGGGAAATAGTCTCCATTCTTCATCACTTGTGCAGGACGTCGCCCTGATGTCTGTTTTCTTACTGGCTTTACAGCTAATTCCACCATTCTTCTCTGCTGCGCTTAGTGCAAAAGTACAAACACATACACCACCCCCTGCTTCACACAGACACGCATGCCAGTGCATGTTTCTACACACACACACACACACACACACACACACACACACACACACACACACACACACACACTTCTTTACTAATCAGCCCTATTGAATTCCAGGAACAATGGGAGCTCATCCTCTGGCTCGGGCCACCCAAGCAGTGCACACACACACACACTCACACACACACTAAAACTAGCGTCACCAGTTCAGTCTTTTGTATGTTCATTGTGTTTTCTCTCCCTCCATTGATCTCACCTTCACACACAAGTCAGGAGTTGGCACGGAGAGACGTGTTATCTGGAATATCAGCTGCGATCTGGGCCCACCCACAGAAGGCCGGCAGGGGCACGAACCAGTTCCATCCTCTGCTCTTTACAGCGGTGTTCCAAGTTAATTTGTCTCTGATTTATTGACTGTGAGGATCTTTCCAAACTTGTTTCTCATTAATCTATATCGCTGATGTATGGAAGACTGTGGGTGGTAACCCCATCGAGTCAGGAGAAGTACAACACTGTTTAGTATTTTACTGAATGAGAGAAGCAACATCTCAGCCCCTAAACATTCTAAAAGACAAAACCACGAAGTGCATTTCTCAAATCGCCATCACTAAGTACCATACGCAAGCAGGGTTAAATACCTGCAGGACCGTTGTTCACGCTTTGGTTCATTTCTCTAACGTTGCATAATTTTTGTCCCACTCATTGACAGCAAGAAATTAATGTGATCGCAAATGAGCAATAACAAATTGTGAGATTGCAGCTGGCGTGTGTTAGACGCGTCGTGGGAGCTTCCCAACGCGTCATAGACCACAGACCACACGTGTGATGGCACAATACTTTTTCACAGAAGTTTTTCACGGTGTACTAAGCAAGTCAGTGCCAAGAGGAATGTGACAAGAAGTTAATATATACTCTTACGCTCTTTTTCTCTAAATCTAGGGGGAAGTGGATGCTTGGGCTGGTTCTTGGGTCTTTTCACCATCGTGTTGTCCACACATACAAATTTGTCTCCCTATAAGATAAGATAAGATAAGACAAGATTTATTGATCTCCCTTGGGAGAAATTCAGGTTGACACGACGGTACAGAAGTGAAAGTACAGATGTTTCTTATCTGACATCTTCATGCCCGGGAAAGTCAAATAGACCTGAGTACGTGAGTCTGTTTGTTAAATCTATTGAAACCAGCCTGTGATCACATTTGCTCTTGATTATTCTGTTAATTTCTGGGACATTTAGAAGAAAATTAATGGGCATAATAGACTTTTTTTTTTAATGTTTTGTTTGAGTCTACTCTAAAATTTAGATGTTTTAGAATTACAACCACATAAAACAGAATAAGTGCTTTGTCTATAAAGATGTGGTATGTTGGCGTGATTAGGCTACAAGACTAAATTATGCTGTCTTTTTTTTTTTTTTTTTTTTTAATTCATGTTTTGCTCCTCTGTTTCCTTGCTCCTTCTTTCAGTGCTGTGAATCTTATTTTGGGCCCAACTGCCACCAAATGCATTCTGGATTATGCTGCAGTCCTGCTACATGACCCAGAACTGGGCAGCAGGCTTTCATTTCCTTGTCACTAAGCCATACCAGTAAACGCAACATGTGCTCCCGGCACGGCGTCACAGAGGGGGCAAATTTGTCCACGTTATGACAAAACCTGTGTTTGGTGGTAAATCAATGGAATTTAAACTTGTGTTTAACCATAAATCCAGGTATGAACATTGTGTTGTACGTTCTGCTCTGTGTGTGTGTCTGTGTGTGTGTGTGTGTGTGTGTGTGTGTGTGTGTGTGTGTGTGTGTGTGTGTGTGTGTGTGTGTGTGTGTGTGTGTGTGTGTGTGTGTGTGTGTGTGTGTGTGTGTGTGTGTGAGGATTGGTTTAAAGGTGGACGTGCACGTCAGTGACTTCAAAAGCCTGAGGTATCAGATTCAGACGTGGGCTGCTTTGCTTGGGCTGACAAACGAGGAGCTGTTGTGTGAGAAGAGAAGGAATTTACAGCATCTACCTTTCATCTACATAGGTGGGCCCATGTGGACGGGTGTGTGTTTGTGCATCGGGAGGTACGGGGGGGTATTGCGTGTACATATGTGAAAATGTTTTCAAAAATGTGTAGCACATGCAAGCATAGTGGTGATATTTGTGTGAGTGTGTGTTAGCGCTCGCATTAGTGGATAATAAGACAGATGAGTAACAACAATAATCCAGGAAGCCAGTGGCCCCAGACACTTCCCAGGCGGCTCACCACTCCGGTTCAATGGCTCTCACTGGTAATTGTTCGTGAAATTGAGACATTTTTAACTGTATGGCAATAAAACACATATTGTCAGGTGTTTGCATCTTTCAGTGTAATAAGAAATCATATCAAATGAGTATGACAGCAGAGTGTGTGAGGCGATGCATGAGATTATTTCCAACCCCAGCCTATGGCTCTTTCACCGGGTGTCAGGTGACTGTCAGGAAGTGAGTGTGCTTGCACAAGATGAAATAGCTCCCCTTGGGCTCAATGAAATTAAAATAAAACAGAAATGAACACCAATCTAATTATACCCTGTAAAAGTGATCTGTTATGATTGATCTAAATCATAACGCGATATATCTTAGCTAAGGCAATACTCAAGTCAGTAACACTTTTTTCCATATTACACATAAAAATTCTTCTCCATTAAAAACTCTAACCCAGATTTTGTGTCTGATTCCGTAACTGTTCTGACTACGCCTCACAAAAACAAAACAAAAAGACAGGGACAAAAATGAGCAAAAAAGAACAGTGGTGCTGCTGAAAATATAAAATTTAGCCTGATGGTAAAAGCAGATGAATTGCCAAGGGAATTAATGAGTCAGGCAGCAAGAGTGACTTCATCCATGGCACTCTGCCATCATCATTATGAGATATCTGGTGTGTTATGAGGTTTGAGGTAAAAAAAAAACAAAGAAACAAAAAGAAAAAAAACGTTGGCCACAGGAAAACATTTTGATAGTAGCACTGATAAGGATCGTTTCCTGGGGATCATACACAACATGGATTATATCTGAGGACAGATGTAGAGCAACAGATTCCCTGACTTCTTGGGTGCCCGATTGCTAGTTGATTGCAGGTAAAATGAGCCTTCATCAAGCCTGGTCACATGATTTCATTTTCAGTGTTTCCGCCAATATGCTGAATTTATTATTGTTGATTTTTGTTTGTCTTTGAGCGTTTGATGTGTAACGGCACTGGAAGGACTTCTAGTAGCGCAATAACCTCTACAACAATGGACCTCAAACTCAAATGGTGAAACAGAGAGCAGAGAGGCAGTGTGAGCGCAAGAGTAAAATCTTTACATGCAAATTTATAAATTTGAATATGTAACATGGTTGGATGAAGCCTCGACAAAATTTAACAGTTTAAATCGGTATATTTAACCAGCAAACACTTTCAGTTAGCTAGGCTCTGTGACCCTGTGACTGTGATAACAGCACTGAACCTTTAGCTCACCAAAGGGTCACAGAAAAACACACTCGAGAAGACAGGCAACAACTCCAGAAACACTCTTTTCATTCAATTTATTTTGTTAGTTAAATTTCTATAGCAGGTGAGGGAACATAACAGTCACACAATGGTTTTCTTGAGCATAGTTTTCAGAAGTCACAGTGTTTTAGAT
>KV751351.1:5015790-5027782 GCA_001698575.1 Mola mola
TGTCGTGCAACAACCGAGACGGCCCCGGGTTCAGGCCCGCAAAGTTTATTTATCGAGGAGAGAGGCTGCACGGAATAAGTAACAGAGAGTAGGAGAAAAGATAATATAGGACCCACAAGGAAGAAGCAGAAATGCACAACAAACGTTTAGCTTGGAAGCTAAACATGTAAAGATGGACCTCCCGAAAAAGACACAAATGAGTCACCAGATACAGAAGAAACGCAAACAGTAAAATGTCAAAATGTTTGACACATGTTCCTCGCTTTGCTTTTACGTTGTGTTTTTGTTCACATCTGCTCTTGTCCTTTCTCGTTTCTCCTTTTAGCAGACTTTTCTGGTTTTCTCTTGTGAGGCATGATACAACTATACATTTGTAAGACAAATGAACTCAAAAAGGGCAAAAATCACACCTTTACCCCAAAAATTATGACCGTAAGGTCAGAGCCTTCTGCTTTCCTCTGTTGGTGTCGGATTTTGTGTCTCGTTCAGCTGTGAAATATGAGTGCAAATATCAAACATCATTATTGAAACAGTTTTTTGGTAAAGAGCCCTCCAACCCAGCTGACGTCGATGTCTTAAAGCCTTTCAATCGTCACGTAGAGCTTACAAGCTGTGCCTTAGCTGAAGGTCCTTATCAGGTTTGATGCAGGTTTGAATAGAGATAAAGACCACAGTTGAACGGTACAATCAGTGGGCAGTATGGTGGTTATAGTGGTAATAACTTGATCGCACTCTCATTACTCCCTGTCTAACAATTGCAATATGCACACCACTTCAAAGCATTTAAACATCACAACAAGCTCTTAAGAAATGAAAAGATTTAATGAGAAATTCCCTATACAAACAAACACATTTCCGAATCAAACAGCTGAGAAAGAACAAAGGGCGGTTTTGATGAGACAGCTAATATTTTTATTTCAAGTGGTCGGCTTAAAGTTAACAGACTGGTGTTGGATATACGTCGGGAAAACCCAAAAGGGATTTTTCATCTTCATGTCATCATCATCTTTCATCTCTTTAATTACAGTTTGCTCAGACATCAGTTTAAAAAGCAAAAAATAAGTTGCGCAGCAGCAGGGAGACACTTTGAGCACTGAACACCTCAGTCTCGGAGCAGAGTGGAAGCTGCCACCCACAGTCTCGCACAAGATTAATTATGATAATGCATTTCTTTAGCCCTTTGTCATTGTAATGAATGGTTGCCTTTCTGGGGGCGAAAACACACAAAACGCACAGGGAGATGGAGAAACACACTTTTCTTTAAGTCTTTGTTTTCTGCGGTTGTAACAGAGGTATTGTCGGACGCAGCTAGCAGGTGGTAACGCAAACTCAGACCCGTGGCCTTAAAAGGGAGCAGAATGTCTCATAACTATATGTGTGTGTGTGTGTGTGTGAATATGTATATGAGCAAACATAGTTGATCAAAAAAAAAAAAAAAGAAAACTGACTTGAGATGTACAAAAAAAGCTCCTCAGCAACAAACAGGCTCTTTTGGATTCATTGATAAATCCTCATGAATCACTACATTTACTCTAACTATTTGGTATTAAAATGAATGGCATAAATTCATTTTATTAGGGTCAATGTGTTGCAAAAACAAATTGTCAGTCTGCTAGCTCCTAGTGCTGGAGGTGTGACAACCCTTCGAAGAGGTCAGAAAGAAAAGGTTGCTGAGCTGCGTCTTCCTGTGATTTTATTGTGAAAGCGATTTAAGATCTGATCCAATCAACCACCCAGTCAATGTTTAGTTAATTAGCCGGGGGCCTCCACACTGACAGACAGGGATATCTGCTTAGTGTGTGTGAGGCGTGTCGCCGAGGTTGTTATCCCACACACACTCTTTGTTGGCTAAGCAACGTAAGCAACTGTTGTGTCTCTAAAGCTTTTAAAAAGAGTGTTTGTGGGTGCATGTATTCATATGTTTAACTTAGCGATGGGGTGGTGTCCATGCAAGTGTGTGTGTGTGTGTGTGTGTGTGTGTGTTGGGGGCGGGAGGGGGGCATCTTGAAAGGTAGTGTGTGTGGAAAAAAAAAAAAAAAAAAGAGGGAGGGAGGAAATTCATTTGTGGCTGCAGAACACAGAAGACAAATTGAGGAAGTGTTGTGCTAATGTGTAGGGGTCAGCAGCAAACACACACAGGTTCCTGACTGACTGCCACTTGGGTGGGCTGCTCTCTCTCTCTCTGTCTCTCTCGCTCACCCACGATCAGCCCTCAAGCCATGAAGCCACCCAGCTACTCAGCCAACCCCACAACCCAGAGCTCAGACCCCACCCAAGCTCTCTGTGCATCTCTGTACAGGCCACAACATCCATGCGACATTGTGATCTTACAGCGTTAAGGTGCAGCTGAAGCGAAAGTAAGAAATTGTCATTCAAAGACAATGTCCCACCAGCAACATGTTCATACTTCTGCCCTTGCACTTTTCTCGTGATATTTCCTTTCATTTAGATGTGAAGTCGTAAAAAAAAAAAAGGAAACTACATTCCAAATGGACGGAGTGTCACATAATCTGCATAAGCTTGTTCAAACTTATTCCTCAAAGGTTTATGGGGTTTACACTGTTTTTCTGATCGAGCCATCTCATCAAGATTTCATTTTGATTTTAATTTCTTTTTCTTTTTTAAATTCACTTTACACCTGTCGATTGTAATGTGTTTCATGAAGACTTTGAAGAAGACTATGCATCCAAATGCATTGGTCTTATGATAAAGAGCTTCTGTAAAGTTCAAGTGTTACTGGAGATTTGACCTCTTGGCCACGAATCCTGGAAGTAGAGGTAGTTGCACCAGAAACTTTGCTTTCAAGAAAGATATACTGTTTATTTCAGTTGTTTCTCAATATGTCCCAAAAATTGTGTAAGTTTTCAAAACTTTGCCCATCACAAACAATTTTCCATTTTCCCTCACAGTACTGAACGTTACAAAACCGTGGCCCCTGAAAAAGAATTCTTCACACTGCTTGTGGTAAATTGGAAGCATACCCCTTAAAGATCAACTGTGTTTTGGAGGCACTCTCTATGAAAGACCCAAGACTGAGTTAAAAAACACACCCAGTGTCACATAATGGGTTCATCTTGAATAAAAGCATTTAACGTGACCAACAATTTGAATTTTCCAGACCATCTTTTGGTTTCAGACATTGGTCAACTTGTTTGACACGCAGTTGTTGTCTTCATGATTCACTCAACGCAATGGAAAACATAATTTTACACAAATAGACTCCCCAGATGCAGTGACGTTCTTACACAGTGAGTAAGTGTGGTAGAAACAATTTGCCAGGTCAGAAGTTCATATTTTGACACACAAAAAAGAGGACAATTAGAAATGTCCCTGCAGATGGTACAAGAAGATCTTCATTTCTTACACATGCTAGCATTCAAGCAAATGTGCCGCCAGCAAAAATGGGTAACTGACGACAATCTGTGCAGAAAAACAAAAGCTTGATTTCGCAGATGACTTCTCTCTGGTGTTTGATAGATTTGTTTGGGATGCAAAGATGAAAATCTTCTGTGGAGATTTTGTAACATTCCGCGAGACTGCAAAACCAAAGAGCGACATCTGATCTCCAAAACTGCAAACATGCAAATTTGTGCAGGCATGCAGTCACTCGGAGGCGCGTGAGGCAGCATTGATTAGTTTGTGTGACAGAGGATTACCAACGGTCACACGCAGGTAAGCCTGCGCACATGTGCGCACATGTAAGTGCTGGAAGGCAGTCGCAGCCATGGTGGCGTTGTATTGACGGGACTCTGGGGTCTTTGTGCAAATATACAAACCTCTGCCCAAACACACCCGGCTGCCAGATCCCATCATGCGGTTGAAGAGAGGGGTCAGAGAGTGGGACCACTTCAAAAAAAAAAAAAAGGGGTTAACACAGCTATACAAAGAGCACTGATGAACTTAACCTTAACTATTTTCATGACATTAAGCTCAGAACTCATGTGACAAATGCAGTCTTTTACCCCAATATCTGTAAATTTAGGTCTCAGAAAAATGTAGTTTTGAAAATACAAAGATCTTCACTGAAAGAAAAACAACACGGACAAATAAAATATGAATTATTAATGATTTTAAATGGTGCAACTTGCAATTACTAGCCACATGCTCCAAAAGGCTAGAGACCCCTTCCCAAAGAGACAATTGCACATTGTTTACATTTAGAAAGGGTAAATTAACAATGCAATATCCTCAAAAACAAATATTGAGCTTTTCAAACCTCATACATTTCCCACATGACAAAAATTCTGCCTATCATGTATATCACAGCTTGATTAGCTCAGTTTAAGCAAGAACATGCACGTCAAACCATTTTGTTATATGACAGCACAACAAAATGACCAATGACCATGTCATTATTTTTCACAATTTTTGTCATTACTTGCACACAAAAAGTTTTAAATAACAGTCAAATCCAGTCACACTGGATACACACTGCACATTCAGCATCAAATGGCATGTTTTTTGTTTTTTTTTCTTGTTATACTTCCTGTGTTGCTCCATATGTTAGCTCGGGTACATGGTGTCTTTCCTGGTGAAGATGTTTGGGATGGTGATAAAGGTCACTTAGTTTCTGTGGCAATTGGGCGGGGGGGGGACTAAATTCTATCTGACTAAAAAGCACTTTGGGGCAGCTCTTCTCCATCTTGTCAAGTTGCACACCGGAAGCGTTAATGACTCACTATTTCTCTCGAAGCAATAATGGTATTACAAGAAAAGACAGACCATAACTGGTTGGTTAGGATGCTAATTCCAGTGGTTGTCTGTACAACATTAGACATGGATATTGTGGGCGCAGTATCACAACTGTTACTCATTACGTTATTAATCATGACTGTGATACGTTTGGCACATTTTTTGAACTTTTAATATTAAAATATTGGCTCAGTCATACAAATTGCCACCTTAAAGTACATTTAAGAGTAAAATCAGCAGGTAAATAGCAGACAATGTAATAGAAACAACACAGGTAACATGATGTACATGGAAAAGTACTGAACAATGATGCATTTCTGTCTGCTAGCCGAAGCCACATCTACAGTAACCACACAGGACTTCTGTGGCGGGACCCAGATGGCCATATAAAGCATACTTTGTCTCTGTAGCGGTTCATCCTCCTAGCCCAGGACACACATTCTTGTAGGAGGAAACCAGTCAAATTAAAAGTGTGACCCATTCTTTTACATTCCTTTGTGTAATCAAGAGCTATAATCTGCGATGTTGTCAAAATTGTAGGAATCACTGTACAGTCGTGCAACGCCAACAATAAAATCAATTGGGCATTATATACTTTAAATAAAAACAGGTAAAAGAAGAAACTTGATTTATTTGCACTTTTCATTCGTTGCATGCTTAAGTTGTTAGCACACGTAAGAGCTGCACAAATGCTATTATGTGCATGTCACTGCTGATTAAACGTAACAAAGAGGAACAAAATATCTTCCACAAGTTTTCTTGTTTTGTTCTCCAAGATCTTTGGATTGTGGGTGGAACTGTACCGCCACTACCACAACACAAGCTAAATTTTTCCAGCTGTGAGCAACTTTTCCTTTGAGCTTTGCATTGTGGGGGAAAACATTGTACATCAACAACAATCTTTACTAAGCATTTATGTCTGGTTTGAGTTTACTTTTTTTTTGTTTTTCCCCATGTGAAGGACACACCCAAACCTGCTTAGACTTGTTTGTAATCTGAAATTGGGTGCCCAATATAGCGCATCCTGATTTTTAATGTTGAATCGCCCTTTAAAACCCCCCTCCGTGCTTAGCTTTAGGCAACTAAAGTACTTTGGTTGAAATCAGGAAAAGTTTTAGTCAAAAGTTTTGTGTTGGCTTTGGCCAAATTAAAGCAACACTGCCATACCCATATAGAACAATAGAGACAGTGGTGTAAAAGTGTATTGCCCTGAAAGCAACTGGCAATTGCCATTGAACATTTTTTTGACATGTTCAAGATTTTTAGACTTAATGTATATATAAAAAATGGCATTTTTTGTTGCACAGTGATTATACTAACTGGTTGTTTTAACTTCAAAAAAGTTATTGTGCTGGCTGCACACTAGTTTCAGTTTGATTTTTAATGATTAAAAGTTACCTTAACATGTGTTTTCTAGTTCAGTTGGAGCCCAAACAATTTTAAATATAAAACTACTGAGTTTTAATAGTAATTTCTACATTCTCCACAGAGGATATTAATCCAGAAAAGAGAAAAACAAACAAAAAAACAACAAACAAGAATCAATAAAAAGCATTTGGTTTTTGCTGTATAACAAAGTAAAACCAGATTTTCTTAAGAAAAAGAAAATCTGTGTGTAGAACGTTACATATGCTCTGCATCAAGAGGAATTACTCAAGTTTTACTTTAGAAAGCATTACAGACTGTGGGTGATAACTAAGCTCAAGAACTCAACATCAGACTTTATTCTAAAGCTCTCTATATCTCATTCTATAATAATGAGGTCTATACAATGCCTTGCATAAGTATTTACCCCCCCCTCGAACTTTTCCATATATATTCACGCAACAGCCACAAATTTAAATGTATTTTATTTGGGCTTTACGTAATAACCGACACAAAATAGTGCATAATTTTGAAGTGGTGGAAAAAATATTACATGGTTTTCAAAATTATTTACAAACAAAAACCTGAAAAGTGTTGATTGCACATGTATTCACCCCCCATTTACTGTGGAAATAAAATGCGGTGCAACCAACTGCCTTCAGAAGTCACATAATTAGTAAATAGAGTCCATCTGTGTGTAAGTTAATCTAAGTATAAATACACCTGTTCTGTGAAGGCCTCAGAGGTTTGTTATTTGTGAACATTACTGAGCAAACAGCATCATGAAGGCCAGGGAGCTCAGCAGGCAGGTCAGAGATAACCAGGGTTAGGTTATAAAAAATATCCCAAGCTTTGAACATCTTAAGGAGCACTATTAAATCCATCATCCGAAAATGGCAAGAGTATGGCACAACCGCAGACCTACCGTCCACCTAAACTGACAGGCCAGGCGAGGAAAACATTAATCAAATAAGCTGCAGAGATCCACAGCTCAGGTGGGAGAATCTGTCCTCAGGACAACTATTCGTCATGCACCCCACAAATCTGGCCTTTGTGGAAGAGTGGCAAGAAGAAAGCCATTGTTGAAAGAAAGCCATAATAAGTCCCATTTGCGTTTTGCCACAAGCCATGTGGGAGACACAGCAAACATGTGGAAGAAGGTGCTCTGGTCAGATGAGACCAAAATGGAACTTTTTGGTGCTAATGCAGAACACCATGTGTGGTGGAAACCTAACACTGCACATCACCCTGATCACACCATCCCCACCGTGAAACATGGTGGTGGCAGCATCATGTTGTGGGGATGGTTTCCCTCAGCAGTGACAGAGAAGGTGGTCAGAATTGATTGGAAGATGAATGGAGCCAAATACAGGGTGATCCTTTGAAGAAAACCTGTTACAGTCTGCAAAAGACTTGAGACTGGGGCGGCCCCTGAACATAAGGCTGGAGCTATAATGGAATGGTTTAGATCAAGACATATTAATGTATTAGAATGGCCCAGTCAAAGCCTCAACCTAAATCCAATTTTTACCATTTACAATCTCCATCCGATCTGACTGAGCTTGAGTTATTTTGCAAAGAAGAATGGGCAAAAATGCAGCTGTAATTGCAGCGAAAGGTGGTTCTACAAGGTACTGGGGGTGAATACTTTTGTATCCTAAAGATGACTGCTCTGTTGTCCTACTTATTGTCACAATAAAATGCATTTTGTACCTTAAAAGCACTGTGAATTTTCTGTTGATCAAATGTTAAAACCACCATTTAAGTCAATCTGAATTCCAGTTGGTAACACTACAAAAATGTGGAAAAGTTCAAGGGGGGTGAATAATTATGCAAGGCACCGTACATTAATACAAACAATATATATAATATAAACAGTGTTTTGATGAAAACCGTAGTCCTTTTTTAAAGGAACAATCAACATGTCCATCTAACTAACACAACTAGAGTACAGCAGAGACATGACATCATAATCTCCCTCTCATACATTCACAGACATCATCACATTATCAGGCCACAAGAGACAGTCTAAGTGACTCCTGCAAGGCTGCAGACACAATAGGAAGCGGAGGATGATAAATCACACGCACACACAAAGCACCCCACAGACATCCCTGTCCTCATCCTCTTCCTTCGTGACTGCGGAACTTCAAACCTGTAATTTAAGAAATGCTCAGCCGGAGGAATGCAATAAATCCTGCGAGAGCAAAGAGAGCAGAGAGAGAAAGAAGAGCAAAAAGAGGGAAAAAAAAAAAAACGTGTCAGGCGCGAGTCAGTTTTCTCCTCTGCTGTGTTTGTGTGAGTGTGTGTCTGAGGGCGGTGACGGTGTTAACTGATACAGGATCAAGCTGGGTGGTCCGGAGCCTGCACATACACCATTTTGTGTACAAATAAACGTAACCCCCACGCTATTGTGGTCACCCCTCCCACTGCTTTTTCCCTTCCATCTCTGGTGTTTGCAGCTGCACAGTGTGGATGTGCAAACATTCATGCACATGCAAACTTGTACGAGTGGGTGCTCCACCCAATCAAACAGGGGAAATTGGGCAATTAAGACCTACTATTAGGACACAGTAACAATCTGATAATAACTAGCGCGGTAAAGCAATTACAAAGATGGATCTGAAAGTGAGAGTTGACTGGATGAGGATCTGTCTCTGAAATATGAAGAACAAAACAAACACTGAACATGCTGATTCATGGGTTGAAGCACTTTATTTGGGCACAAATGTACAAATAAAGCTCTTGAGAAGAGAGTGTGATCAATCAGCTTTCAGGCTGATTAGTCAGTCAGATGTGAGTTCATTGTCAGATGTATTTTGCGGCTCTGTGATTGGTTAATGAAAAGCACTCCTTCGCCCCCTTAGGAGCTAGATCTCCATCAGTTGGTCAGTTCCAACGATGACCTCGTTGGTCCTCTCAGCTGAAAGAGAGAGAAATTCAGAAACATTAACAGAGAAATATTACATCAGAGATGAGAGGTACTTGCTGTAGCGCAATTTTGAATTTAATGTTTTGATGTTTACATCAATAAGTCCGTAAGTCCTCTATGTAAACATCCCCCAAACCCTCTGAAAAAACTTGAGCGGTTTTGGAGCTGTTGTGGTTAGCTGTTTAAGATAACTATTGTATATAACTGTCATAAACTGAGATGACGGCAGGGTGCCCATCGTAGTGGGGGCACTACTAAAGCAAAAATAAAATATTGTCTGACACATCCTAATGACCTAAATATTCAGTTAACATGTTGGCAAAGACACTAAATAAACAATATTTTTGCTAAATACAACTTAAGGCATAAAAACTGGTTAGGTCATAAAAAGCAGTCATTAATTGGAATTTGACTAACATAAACTCACAATTTTTGCTAATTTTATTTATATTACTGACCAAGAGCATCTGTGTTTGCAAACTTTAAGAGTTGGTTGTCAAATAGCACCTTATTAGCTGAATGACTAACAAAAATTAGAATATAAACAGTAAACAAACAGTAATCAAACATGATGCTGTGAAAATGTAGTATTCTCCAATCTGAAATTGCTGCTTGGCGGGCGCCGGTCATTGTCTGAGTTGACAAATCGTCAACCAAGGAATTTTGCTCTTTTCAAAAGTACAAGACTTTTGTACGTAGCTCTTTGCTCGTAACTAAATTCCAAACAAACAAGCTAACTTTTACCAAAAATATAATGTTCACCCTAACGAGATACCCAGAAATTATTGCTTCTGATACTATACTGAAACAAATGGAAAACAATGCCCTATGTAGTTAAGAAGCCACAGTGTTATACCATACCCACTGTGGCCTGAATTATTTGAAAATTAATCCCAGAATCTGTGGCTGTAACTATGGGTTTGAGGGGTTACATTGAACTTACCACCTCTAAAACCAAAATAAATGCTATACAGTATACAACAAATGAAAGCTCCAGCTAATCTTTGCATTTTTACAATCAGTGAGTTGATTTAATACAGTTTCATTCAACTGAGAAAATTTAGTTCCGAAAGAATTCAGTACAACAACTCTATTACTAAAAATGGCGGACATTTTGTTGAATTTAGTTATTATTCAATTAATCAATTGATGATTATTTTGGACGGCATTGCATAGCTGCCCGTTGTAGCATCACATTTTTAAAAAAAGGATTTGAGGGGATCTTGCCCTGCCAAGGTCTTCAGTGTGGTAAGCCTGAGGTCCCCATGACTGCCACTAGAAATTCACCAAAAGAAACAGGTTGATGCTTGAAGCTGGGTCTGCCTGCATCTTCTTGCCATCGCTCTCTACTTAACCTTAGTTCAGTGTGGGGAGAGCAGACACTGCTCCTCTCGTCAGTATCAATCCACAGCAAATGGTGGCAGAGTTACATTCCATCCACAAAGACAGCTTTTAGTGTGAAAGAATCTGCTGCTCAGAACAAAGTTGGAGTGGAGGAAAAATGGAATATGGCACAGGAAGAGAGGAAAGGAGATGGAGTAACCAGAGCGAAAGGGAGAGGAGGATTCTTAATGTGGGCCTGTTGATCAGAAACCTATACTGTTGACTGAGTGTTATAGACTTTATGGTTATATGTTTCCTGTTGGGTCAGTGATAATAATCAGGCCCACCTCTAATCCAGATTATAAAAGCAAGTAGAGATACAAGCCACATGCTCTTGAATGAGACTGAAGTGCTTATTCTAACAGGGTTTGACATCAGGATACACCACTAGATACAGAACACAGTGTTTACTTTTCTCCAATTTATGCCAAATGTTTCAATACCTGCATACGTGTATATTTATCAAAGCGCTCAGAGGAGGGAGGGATGAATCTCTAAAATATAGACACCTGACAGACCTGTGTGTGTGTGTTTGAGAGAGACAGCGTGAGGCTAACTGGCAGGGTGGTCCTTCGCCGCGAACAGCTTCTGCAGAGTGGGTGTAATGTCTTTAACAGCCTATGGTCAACTGGATAAATTGGTGGCGAGAGACAATGCCTTGCTTTCTAGTGACACGACAGAGAAAGTAAACAGGAGAGGAGGTTTAGCTTTAGTGCAAGGTGTCATATAGATGAATAATACGTGACCCAATCTTGATGAAATAAAGGATAATCTGGCAGAAGTGGAGACTACCAAAGAAACAGGGTGTGTATGGAGGTGCATTAAGTAGAATACGTATAAAAAACATTTGTTTTAATGTCAACTAATTATTCAAAATGTGAACTAAGTACTCGAAATGCATTAATCGATTTGTGCTCAGACTCTCTAAAGTGTGTGTAAATACAGGTACGACATTGGCCCAACAGGCTTGTCTGTGTTTCATAATCATTGGCATAATCACAACTATAAACATTACTTTTTTGAAATCTGGGAGAAATTGATTGAGAGATCCAGCACATGTGCTAAAAGGTTTATGCTATAGATTTTTAAAATCCAGAACAACTTAATGCTTATATTCTCTGTCTGTCCGTCTATCAGTTACATACTTTTTCTGCATAAAAGCTGAGAATGGGAGGCTGCTGTAGCGCACTCTGAGGTAAAACAATAAACTTGACTTCACTGGACAATATACAATAATAATGTCTTAAATACACAAAACAGCATTCTATTGAATAATCAGCGATAGTAAAAATGTAATAAAATAACTATCTCTCAGTGACAGGTAAAGATATATTCAATAAGAGATTTTTCCATTAAAGACAAGAAGAGGCTGGAGCATTAAAATTGCGTGACTAAATTTGCTTATATATTGTACACTAAGCAATTACACAGATGGATCCACGTTTCCAGTGTTCAATTAGGTTATGTTGGCAGATTGTTGCTGGGCTCTGAAAATCTGAAGCAAAATCCTTTTAGTCACGGCAATTGCTCATTGGACTCTCCAAAAAGTCTCAACACTTTCAAACATTTTTAACTCAAATCACAGTGTTACTTAGAGCACCCTGTTGTTCACTCAATTAG
>KV751351.1:5030854-5044484 GCA_001698575.1 Mola mola
CCCCCCCCCCCCCCACACACACACCATCCTCCTCTCTTCTCTCTCTCTCACACACACACACGCATGCATGCACTCACATCAACCCCCACCTTCTGTGCCAACCCCCCTCCGTAAAGTTGACCCCTACTATCCCCCTTCCCAAACATGCAGCGCTTTGTCAACAAGTTCTGGTCAGCTCCAAACAAAGAAACCAGAAATGCGAGGGGTTTCTGCGACATGGCCGGGGTCTGCTAATCCCCTCACACTGGCTCTTTCTTTCCTTCTCATGTCCTCAAAAAAAAAAAGAAAAGAAAAGAAAGAATTGCATTTTTTTTCTTGCGTGCTAGCTTGCCTTCTCCTTGCTTTTTACTTCCCTTCTCCTGTCTCTCTCGTTCTTTCATGCCTTTGTGCATGCATCTACATGGGCATGATGAGGGTCCCCATGCCGGCTGGCTGGGGTCCCTAAAAAACTTAACAAGAGAGGAAAGGGATGGCGTTGAGGTCTTGATAGGGAGAGAAGAGAGGGAGGAGTACAAAACTAAGATTAAAGAAAAGGAGCCTTTGAATGAGTGTATTAAAATCCAGACTGGTGGCCAAGATGAGTCTCTTTCCACCAGGGTTTCTGGCAAAGACACACCGAGTAGCTCAATCTACATGCTAATTCTACAGTAGCTATTGGCGGTCTCTGTATAAATCCCTTCTTCTTGCAACATGGCAGCCATTTTTGACCACTTAATCTACCGACTAGATTTGACAATCCTCATGTGCAGTGATGGGGTTGATAATGACACACATCCCTGTTCAGGCTCTTATTGCTCCCAGGGTGAAATCAGAATATGGCAAAATTGAAGCTTGCTATAACCTGCATGGGGTTTCCTCAGTCAGGTTTAATTTGGTTCAGGAATGGATTTATTCCATCCATCCATCCATTTTCTACTGCTTATCCTGTTAGGGGTCATGGGAGGGTGCACAGGGGAGAACGTGCAAACTCCGCAAAGAAACCCTGACCCGGAATTGAACCCAGGACCTTCTTGCTGTGAAGCGACATTACTAACCACTGCACCACTGTGCCGCTGCTATCTCTGCTTAAAAAAACCCCAAACTAGTTAGTAAAGGACATAAACATGAAAAGGAGCTTTCTGTAGGATTTAGGAAGTTCTACTAGAACAGAAAACAAAAATAAATATTTAAAAGTGTGAGTCCTGTTCCAGAGTCGTCAATCTTGCACAGCCATGACTTTAACTGATGCCTACCCTAACCATGAAAGGAGAAACCTGTCACAGCGCCACAGTTTTCATGTTGGGCTTTCAGTAGGCTGCAATGTGTGACCATATCCTACGCACTTTTCTCATCAGTCTTGCCATTAAAGCAGTTGCAAATTAAAAGAACAACACTAAACAAACAAGACCAACAAGACATAATGGAGGGTTATCAAGAACCAGTCCTTATCAACACATGCAGTACTTTCTTCAAAGTGCTGAGAATTTTAATTTCTATGTAGAAATCAAAGGATCACACACATAGAATTAAAAACACGTCTGGCGGAATGTTGCTGAAATTTGTGTGCAAAAGTCTGCATAAACATTCTGTTTTTCAGAATTTTGGCTTAGAAATATGTGGATAATCAATCTCAAAAAAATAGTTCACCCCAGAATTTTTTGTATTGCTTGTACTGCTATATATTATCTTGATTGTTTTAGAACGAGATCCACAATTTTAGAAATACTGGCTACAGAGATGTCTGCCTTCTCTCAAACATAATGAAATTAGAAGGCACCTTGTATGCAGTGTTCAAAGCTCCATAAAATACAGAACTGAACAATGCCTCTTTTTTTGAAATCATCACACTAGAGCTTAAATGATTAATCGATTTGTTGATTGAAAGATAAATTGACAATAATGACAATCCTAAATCATTTCTGTCTTGTTTCAAGCAATGATGTCGAGCACTGGTGGTTCCAGCTACTTATACACTTTAATTTGCTGCTTCTCTTTGTCATTTTTGGCAGAAAATGAAGAGTCTGTGGGTTTTCAAGCTATTGGTTTGAGCATACAAGCAATTTTGTAAACGTCACTTTGGGCTCTGAAAAAGCATTTTTCAGATTTTTTTGAGAGTTTATAAATTAAATGATTAATCATGAAAATAACTGGCACATTAACCCATTAATACAGCTCTACATGACACAATTACTAAAGATAATCCACAGAATGTGGTATGTGCTTAATGCAGGAGCCATTTAGTTTTGAATAGTTCACGCCAAGTTGAAATTGCTTTGTTTAAAGCATTTGATTAGTTGGTATTAAACTAATCATTAATTTCAATAATTATCAAATAGGCCACACATTTTCTGTGTGGATCTCCAAAGCCAGCATGGCGTTCCACAAATTGTATAAGCAGTAGGACACTTGTTATCAGCGAGTAAATTAACAGCTAAAAGAAATATATGGATTTGTGTGTTTCAGTTCAACAGCTTTGTGTTTGTTTGGAACTGATCTTTGGCTGGTTGCACACCAATAGTTAAATTGTTAAGTCGGTGCTCCCTGTTTGACCCCATAGAACTCAGGAAACAAAAAAACCTGTTGCACCTCCCGTAAGCAAACACATGGCACAAGCATCTGCCTGACCCACTTGCATATAGGAACACGCAGAAAATTCAATGTGAAACAAATGACACAGAGTGTGAAAACCGAAGTGTTAACAGATAAAGGGATGGATTGTGGGGATACAGAGATTTAGAAATGGTACCGTACAATTTTACAACACATAAAAATGTATAATATTTTGAAAAGAGATAAAAACATGTTTTTTCAAGTGTTCTCCTAGTTAAATTTTTTTTCGATTTCGAAATCTTTGTTTATCAAATTCCACTGATTTATCTCACATCGTATGCATGTACTAACTTAACACCAAACAAAAGCTAAAGTGAGAATTAAAACTTTCACTCATCAACATGCCTTGAAGGTGAAATTCTTTTTAAGATTAAATTAATGTGCGTGCAGAAGTACTTCAAACAACATGCCCTTAACAAGTGTGTGCATGTGTTGTGAACAAATATGTGTGTGTTTTCTCACCCTTCCTCGATGGTAACTCCGTGCATGACGATAGAGTTGGTGACTTTGACCTTCTCTTTGACAGTTGTGGAGTTTCCTATGGTGGACCGCTTTATGGAAGTCTTATCAGCCACCTGGCACAGTGCCCCGATGATACTGTCAGATCCCATCTGAGGGCAGCATAAACACAAACATTAAAACATTACACACACATAAATACATGCACAGGTTTCTCCAATAATAAAGTGCAAATTAGAGTTAAAGAGTCGTAACATCTGAATTGTGACAAAACACAAGAGAGAAAGATGACTTAAATCTGAAAACATATTGATTAATGATACTTCTACTATATTCCTTTTACCTGACATCTTTCAGAAATGACCGCAGAGGGGTGAACTGCAGGCTCTTCGAACAGCTTTGGGGCCTTGGGAGGGGAAGGAAATGTAAGATGACAAACCTTACAAAGTGTGAATATGCGTGTATTTTTTGGCAGATACCAATATATATAACATTTACCTGTTTCTTATAATGGATGCCGATAAAATGATTGACAAGTTAACATTTTTTATTTTTAAAAGCTACACCGAACCAGAAGTTTTATTGACACCAGGAGGACCCTTAGTGAAAATAAGGTTTTATTGAAACTGTAAAAGCCGGTGACGACATGTTTGGCTCTCTAGTCTACACTGTAAGTTTGACAGCAGTGCCTCTTGTTGTTCTTAGTGGCACACTACAAACCAACTTCATTGGTGCAAACGGCTTGTTAAAATAAGAAAACAATTTTGTTTGGCAAAATTTAAATATCACCCGATAGCCAATAAGATAACTCATTAGTGAGCTGATATAAAATACCGGCCCACTATGCAACTTTTATATTATAAAAGTTGCATCCTGACAATCAAGCTCAAGATTACAAATTATACATTGATGGAGTTTAGAGAACCATGGGGGAATACTACTTTAGTTTTATTTTAATTATTGATTAACCTGATTACTATTTCCTAATTTAGTCCATATGTTATATAATGATTGATTTTTCCAAAAGACTACACACTTAAAATTTGCAGTTTGTTTTTTCTGACCAATCGTCCCAAACTGTAAGATATTCAATCATCTGTAATTGATGGTAAAGAAATTAAGCAAAATAAAGAATTGATTAGTATAAAATTTCATATTAGTCAATCTTTGGAGTTCTAGATTAATACTTAATAACATCAAATTATAGTGATGTGTATGCAACCCCAACTCTAAAAAAGTTGAGGTGCTGTCTACAAATTAATTTAAATACAATGCAATAATTTGCTAAAATTAGTGTTAGAGTACTTCGGATTTTATGTAGTGATATCCTTTAAATAATCATGTATTTCACAAAGTGATGAGCCTTTCAAGCCTGTCATAATAATGTCACCGTTTTTATATTTCCCCATTTACCAGTGGAATTTTCCAAAAAGGAGTTTTGAACTGTCAACAACCTTCACTGTATTTTGTTGAAAGAATTGCTGGCATCAAATTGAGAATTGGCATATATTGCCAAGTGTCAGTGATGCTTTTGAGGTAAAATATCAAATAACATAATAAATATACTGTAACTGTAACGTGTAATGTTTTAAATTGAGAGTAAAGCATGATATCTTATCTACTACAATTTTATTAATGTTTTACTCAACATCGTGACTTTTTAGGGGAATTTGGTTTGTATATAAACATGGACTCACCAGTCGGTTTGCTTCTATGTAAGCGGCTAACGTGTTGACACGGTAGCAAAGGCCCCCATCCATGATGTGAGCATAGCAGCGGAGCTTTCCTCCATGGTAAGCGTCACTCATGTCGCCACGGTGGTCATTCCAGCAGGAGTGCTCTTGGGCCAGCTGGAGGAGAGGCTCGTCTCGTGATGAGATGAGAAGCTCTAGACAATAGGGAGAGTGAAACAGACATAGGAACAATTGAGCACTGAATTGATGATAATACAAAGAGTACACGCTGTTGTGGGGGATTTTTTTGCATGCCTTAGGATAGGCAGAGTTGTCCTTTTCTGTCAAACTGTTACAAGGTCTCCTTCATTGTTAATTTACACTGAAAGCCAAACCTAAATACTCTTTATGTTGATGTAGTATGAATAGGATCAAATGCCAGGTTACAGTGTGGTGGCTCTTAAATGTTGTCTTTCCGCTGCGCTTTCCACGCTCGGAACCTTAAGCAGCGCGGGGCGGTGGTTGGTGACACACTGCAGCAAACACGCACATCCTCTGGGTACCCAACTCTACTCTCCCCTCCGGGGTTAGGAGGGGGGGTTCAATGTCTCCTACACCACTCTCCAGCATTTCCCACGCTGTGAAATCACTGTGTTTCAGAGCAAACACTCACCATGGTTTGTAGAGCCGTCATTCTTTTTCTGATTTTTCTGGTCCTCTGCATCATCTTTGTTTGTCTGCATGTTGCCTGTTTTAGAAAACTGCTTCCGTACCAAATAGGGTGCTAACTCACCACGGATCGATGAAATGAACCTATGATGCGAAAAGGAGAAAGATAGAAATGATCCCGGTTTAATGTGCAGACTTTACATGAGGGGAGGTTTCTTTGTCACCTCTTATTGAAGAAAGTTAACACTGACTGAAATATAGGTGAATAAGTATGTGGGGGAGCTATTTCGTCTGCATCCCCCAACATGCTTTGGGTGTTAAACTATAGAAAAGACATCATAGATGGTTAACACATTTAGTGTGACCTTGCAATTTTTCGACTCTCCGTGTTTAACTTCGTCTCGTGATGAGATGAGAAGCTCTAGACAATAGGGAGAGTGAAACAGACATAGGAACAATTGAGCACTGAATTGATGATAATACAAAGAGTACACGCTGTTGTGGGGGATTTTTTTGCATGCCTTAGGATAGGCAGAGTTGTCCTTTTCTGTCAAACTGTTACAAGGTCTCCTTCATTGTTAATTTACACTGAAAGCCAAACCTAAATACTCTTTATGTTGATGTAGTATGAATAGGATCAAATGCCAGGTTACAGTGTGGTGGCTCTTAAATGTTGTCTTTCCGCTGCGCTTTCCACGCTCGGAACCTTAAGCAGCGCGGGGCGGTGGTTGGTGACACACTGCAGCAAACACGCACATCCTCTGGGTACCCAACTCTACTCTCCCCTCCGGGGTTAGGAGGGGGGGTTCAATGTCTCCTACACCACTCTCCAGCATTTCCCACGCTGTGAAATCACTGTGTTTCAGAGCAAACACTCACCATGGTTTGTAGAGCCGTCATTCTTTTTCTGATTTTTCTGGTCCTCTGCATCATCTTTGTTTGTCTGCATGTTGCCTGTTTTAGAAAACTGCTTCCGTACCAAATAGGGTGCTAACTCACCACGGATCGATGAAATGAACCTATGATGCGAAAAGGAGAAAGATAGAAATGATCCCGGTTTAATGTGCAGACTTTACATGAGGGGAGGTTTCTTTGTCACCTCTTATTGAAGAAAGTTAACACTGACTGAAATATAGGTGAATAAGTATGTGGGGGAGCTATTTCGTCTGCATCCCCCAACATGCTTTGGGTGTTAAACTATAGAAAAGACATCATAGATAGTTAACACATTTAGTGTGACCTTGCAATTTTTCGACTCTCCGTGTTTAACTTGGAAAGGCCTTGGAAAACACCTTGCTGCTATTTGCGCTCATCATCTGATTCTATATTAACATAGTTTAAGGCCAAGGCTGTGCCAGAAACTGAAGCTACTCTGAAGTAAGAGATATTTAACCACTGCAGTTCAAAGCACACTACTTTGTGACAGCTAATACTAATAATTTAGAGTGTTATTATTACTGAACCAGACACACATACTTATACAAAATGAATGAACATTCGATTGGAGTTGAGCATTTATTCAGACAGGATAAGTAGAATATCTACAATATTTTATGGCAGTGACCGTATAGTCCATTTACTTTGAAGTTAATTGCAAACAAAGGCTAGTTACAGCAATAAAGACATTGCAGTGCAAGATTTATGATGAAGTTCCCCTTACTTCTTAGATTTCAAAACACACTTTAACATATGAGCTACTGACAATTATTGCCTCAGATTCTTGTGATGACTTTTAAAACAGATGAAAACCCTTTTCTTTCAAGTCTCTCTGTGACAACCAGGAGGTATCCTCCCTATCTTAATTTCTTCGTCCCTCTCTTTCCACTGTGCTGTGCCTTGTTTTACTTTTTTTTTTTTTTTTTTTTTTTTTTTAATTTTTTTTTTTTTTTTTTTTTTTTTTTTTTTTTTTTTTTTTTTTTTTTTTTTTTTTTTTTTTTTTTTTTTTTTTTTTTTTTTTTTTTTTTTTTTTTTTTTTTTTTTTTAGCTGCGAAATAATAAAAAAAAAAGCTTAAAGAAATGAGTCATCTAACAACAGAGATGATACTTGGTGGAGGCACAGAGCGAATCCATGATGTAATAAAGCAGGTTTTGTACACTATATCTCTATGGTAAATTGTCATGCATAAACAACTGCCCCTTACTTTAACCAAACATATTTGGCAGGGCTGCAGAGATGGAGTATATACTTTGATGATTTATGTTTGCTTGATTGCCTTTGGATTTATTTTTGTGTCGACTAACAGAACAACAAGAAATGTTATATCTAATATCTAAACTTTAGCCACACACACATGGTGAACACACATGTTGGCTAAGTTTCATCAATAGGTCATTTTGATGAGTAAGGCACCAGACTGCTTCTGAATACCTCCGTCAACACCATTTTTAAGTGCTCCCCAAAATCTCCTCTTAAAATGTGTAAAGTCTGCCAAAAATGTCTAACAAAGGCTGGAAACAATGAGGAACGACCATATAACTTGCCGGTGGGATACAAAATGTATCAATAAATGTTGTGGTGAACAATTTGTATTGCACTGTTAATTAAATGTCAATTGTAGGTGAAATTGGGAGAGTAGGAATTTCAAAGTTGCTTTGGATAATAAACTACAGGAGATACATATGGAGTGCTTTTCATGTTTTCATTCAAATGTTGTAAAACCAGACTTGAACCTAGACTTATTTTCACCATGTCAGCAGTTTCGTACATAATTTATTACAACCTTTTTTCCCACTTGTAATGCAAATATCTATTATTACCGTTGCAATAACTACTGTGCAATAATAGAATTCAACTGTGCTATTTATGCAATCATACTGCATTTGTTCTATATCTATGATGTACATTCCGACAATTATTCTTATATATGGTATAACCACTTGTTTTTAGACCACTTATTTTTTAGACGTATGTTATGTTTAGGGTTTTCTTCTTAAGTACTGTGATACAGATGTAAATTAGTTTGTATAAAACTCTGTGAATCTCTTTTTTTTTTTTTTAATCTTTGCTAGGAGCAGCTGTAAAGAAAGCCCAATTTCCCCCCGTGGGGATTACTCAAGTATTTCTGATTCTAATGAGACCTGTTGTAAACTGAACAAAATAATGAGATGACCATATTATTTCAAATCTCCCTAATACCATTATGTCATCACTCACACCCATTTTAATAGTGAACTTTAAAATATGAGCTGACATCAACCTAATCCTTTGATTTTTTTCAGAGCCTAACCATGCATCTTTTGCCTAGGTGGCGAGGCTTCCTGTGACACTAGTCGACTTCAGAGGCTAAAGGCCTAACAGCCTGCCTCAGTGGCACATAGTAAAACAAATTAACACCTTGCTAGAATACCCTGCTAACGGGACTTTTCAAAGCCTCACACACCATCTAACCATGTTCAACAGCAGCGAGTGTGAATGTCTGACTGTGTGTGTGTTCATGTCCAAGTGTACTGCACACAGTGCAGACATTAACTAATCATTTTCACATTATGTCTAAACGGTTCAGGGTTTAAAATGCATTCAATAGATCAGACAGATCATTTTTCAGTAATATGTTAATTTCTGCAGTAAGGTGAGAATTAAGTGATAAACCCACTTGTTATCAGCAAGAAAGTCGACCACTGCTTTCTTTAGGCAGTAGAGATGAGCGTCCACAAGGCCCGTTTTGATGTGCATCCTGGGATGTCTGCAGGTACAAGACAAATAATGAAATTGAAAGTGAAAAAACAACAAAATTGACCTTTTAAATATATATCAGCTTTACTTGCATTTCAAAAACTCACATAATCCCAAATAAAGGAATTGTCTTGGATATTATACATGATAAGGAAATTCCGGGCCGATAATGATATGAAAGTATCAGTTTGGCTGATAACCCATACCCTTTTGTGTGAAGGAATAAAAAAATCCTCTTTATGAAAAATAAGTAAACTGAACTTCTACAACATTATGCACCACACCCACATGTCCTCAGGATTGGGTTCTTAGGTTTCTATAAAAATGACCCAGGCTGTCTGAATTCATTTTTTGGAGACTTTCATTGGTGGATTACATAACAAAAGAAAAAATCTTCAGACATGATGTTGACTGCTTATTTCAAGCAATTGTTGTTGTAATACATGAAAACAAAATATGGGCATATTAACAAGGTCTTCAAGGGAGGGGGTCTTAGCTGCATCTAGGACAGCAGATGTAGCCAGTGCAAAATTAAGGCACAACATTATTATTGGCCACTGGTACTGGTAAATGCAATCTTATTTGCTGATACACTGACAAACATATCGTTAGCAGCTAATAATGATAACAAGTCCATAAATCAGAGCATCTCTAAATCTATACATTCACATACACAAACACCACTTTCATGACACACAGATTTACCCTTGGAGGACATGCTTTGATTCTTTTTATCACCTGCTGGTCAAATATTACATGTTTGCTTCTCATTTACTAGCCCCTTTTAAATTACTTCCACTCTGGACATGGCTAGGAACATTTGATGGAAACTAGACACAACCATACATACTGTCTATTGACCTCTGTCAGCTACAATCACCTCAGATGTCGCCTCAGTGAGCTGTTATCATGTTTCTGTTTTTACATTTTTACCTGTTTACTACAAATCACATACATCCATTTAATACTGCTTTGTGCTGTCGTTTTTAAAAGGGTGCTGCAATGACCTACATTTTAAAGTTGTAAAAGCAGATTTCATTTGAATATGTGTGTCTCATTACCAAAGAATGATAATGCAACAGTGACAAAATGAAAAGCAGGCAGCAATCCTCTTTGTTTACTGCTGATATATAATTTCTCAGTGAAATCAATAAAAAACGAATATCTGCCAGGGAAAGAAATTTGAGATTGGGGTTCTTACAACCAAGATAACTTGCGTGCCCCTCCTTTTCTAATATGGGACCTGCACCTCACTCAAGTATTCACGACCAAGTATTCAATTTCAGTGGTTTTTATGCTTTATTGTACAAGTTTTGAAAATGTAAACAAGAGTTAAACAATAATTCGGTCTTTAATTCTTCAAAAAAGATGCTCCCTCATTTAGTGTTTTGACTGATGGAGGAAAGCCAATCTAAAGAGTTGGTCCAGAAACACGTGTATGTTACTCCTCTTGTTAAAAGAGTTTTCCTTTAATTTGTCATCCAGTCTCAGAAGCACTTAACAAGGAGACTGGCCCCCCTATTGTTCCTCTTATTGTTGGTATTTGGTTAACTAAATCAACCAACATAAACAGAAGTAACATCAACAAGGCCAGCAGCACAGGTCTATTAATGACAGTTACATACACATGATGTAACTGAAAAAAAGCTTTGGAAGTATTTCATATACGTGAATGTTTTTCTGATTAAACACAAGCAACTAATATTTAGGAATCCATTGCAAAGCCATTAACGTTTGGACCTCTTATCATCATTTACATAAAAATAAGCATTAATTAAAAAAGAAATGCCAAATAGACTAACTGCAATTATCAAATATTGATGATATTAAAGTCGCAGCGGGTCAAATAAAAACTACATGATTTCACAAATGTCTCAACCTTTCTTTTTTTTTCATCCCTCCTCTTCCTTTCATCAAAAACACTTATCTATAATTTTCCATCTTTCTCCTCCATTAAACTCTCTTCACCAGAGTATAACTAGTGTAACTCAGGGGGATTGCTTGGGTCACACATAATTTACAACAAGATGCTAACGCTCATAAATCAAACTGGGTGTGTGTCCATATGTGAAAAGGCATTTTATTCAACCACACAGAAACAAGTGTGGGTGCAAACAGACATGCTCTGAATAAATGTATTTATTTATAAAACAGTTCCCAGGCGTGTGCATGTGTGCGTCTTTATGGTGAGTTTAAAGTGGATTTTATGGGAACACCCAGCCTGTGACATCACTATTTGGCACCTGCGGGTGGGCAGGAGTGAGAGCAGGGCAGACAGAGAGGACACAAGAGGAGGAACAGGTGTTTTAAAAGTCAGCTTGGTGAATGTATAAGGGATGTGTAGGAGTTTTCACAGTGATGTCTCATAGTCAAATGTTAATATGATGATGATACAAATCGACGTGTCAGCATGATCTAATTTCAGGTTGCCGTCGTATCAGTGAATAAAAATCTGCAATCATTAGACGAGGAGTAGGATGCTTGTCTCAATTTGTTTCCAGTGTGTTAACATTAACTGTAACAACTTTCTCCGATTATTATTTAATGCAAAGCAAAGGTAGGCAGTAGTAAATCTTTTCATAACATACTGTTAGGCACTTCCTCTCATTATCAAAAGTTGTTTGATCAAAAAATCATACAGTTGTGTTTTGATATTTAGATATTTGAGCTTTGTTGTGTTATATAGTCCCACACCTCACCCTCAAAGTAGCTCTATAAAGGCAGTAGAAAACGGAAGTGAGCAGAGACATTTTCTGAGAGCCCCCACGATAAAAAACTGCAGTAGCCTTGCATTAGCAACTTTAATTGCTGTTTTCAAATTAGAAACAAAAAAATCAATACACACCATGAACAAAAATAACCTCAGGAACTTTGCAAAAAAAGGTTAATTTAATCTAATCTTATCTTTAAACCAGGAAAATATTCATGATTATCTGGAATGTAAAGCATTTTTTTTCCCCATTAACACATTACAAGCCCCTCTGATTCCGAACTCTAAACTCTGGCCACATGCTACTTTATTACATGTTTTGCAGAATGCACAAACAAACATCTTGCATTTCTCAACAGGGGTAAACATCTTGCTTTTCCTGACAGCAGAATCACATGATTTCTGGTTGCTGTAAGTGTTGCGCATTTGGTGTGAATGGGAACAGGAATTTAGTGCCTCTGCAGGCAAGGATGAGTCACCCTTTGGATTAATGACAGATTAGTTAAGTATCACTAAAGTCCTCAGTGGGAGAGGGGGCTTACATTTCTCTCAGAAACACACAAACACACACACAGCATAGTGCCTGATTTACTTACAACTCTGAAACCCCATAGCAAACAATGACTCAGATGCAGCAGAATTGACTGTTAAAACCCTTGTTAGTCAGGTTTCCACTACAGACCCAACAGGAATGGAGGGCTTAAGACTTATTCAAGGCATTCAACTATTGCTTCCAGTAAAAAAATGTGCGATTACCTTAAAACGAGTCTGTTATTGATGCTACATTTTATTTAATTTGAGCTGGCTTGCATTATTGAATTTGTGTTGTAAGTAAGAATGCTAACTATCCATTAAAATAATAATCCTTTATTGGCATCCAGTCATAGTAGCTTATGATGATTTAAACACTAAGAACTGTAGTAAACTTATATGATGCAGGTCATAAAAGTTAGGATATGCTTCTTAATAGAGGCAAGTGGTGCAAAAATATCAGATTAAAATTTGTGATTTGAACTGACTGCAACATTACCCAAAAACAAGAACCTCAGTGGTTTTGCTTGAATTTTTACTCATAAAGTTTGATTTTGATTAAGCTTTACTAATTCAGAGCCAACCACTCCTCCAGGCTAAACCACTCACTGACAGGTGGAGCTGTAATGTACGAGGAGGAGCTCTGCTGGGGGCCTTTCACAGTGTTTCAGCCATTTCCAGGTTAAACAATCTCACATGTGCAGAATGTTTTCAGCCAGTACACTTAAACCACCTAGAAAATGTAGAGAAGTAGAGGAAAAACAAATAGACACGACAGAGATAAAACAAGGATGGAAGAAAGAATAATTTGTTGTGAGAGCCATCATTCCATTGAACCATGCATTCCTAAGAGCCCTCACCTGTAATGATTTTATGAACTTCTTCAATAAAAAAAATTATACTTATCAGAGAAAATATCCTACACTTCACAGATTCCAGTTCAGCAACAGGAATTATAGAGGCCGTTATTAGTCTTGATGTGTGTTTGGAAAGCTTCCATCCAATTGAACCTTCATGAACTAACGACAATATTATCTTCACCTAAATCGTCAACCTGTATACTAGACCCCACACCTACTAGGTTGCTCAAAGAGGTTTTACCCTTAATTAGCAATCCACTACTAAATATCATCAATCTATCCCTTGTAACAGGTTATATGCCCCTTTCAAAGTAGCTGTAATTAAACCGCTACTAAAAAAACCTACCCTGAACCCAGAAGTTCTAGACAACTATAGACCAACATCCAATCTCCCCTTTCTTTCAAAGATTCTAGAGAAAGCAGTAGCGAAACAACTATGTAGCTTTCTTCAGTATAATAGTCTATT
>KV751351.1:5078769-5105996 GCA_001698575.1 Mola mola
ATGAACCGAATAATCCAGAGCAATTACTTCCCAAGAAGGGCTGCAAAATCATATGTGTCATCAATCAAAACATCCCTGATGTAGAGCATATTATCCTCTGTAATTTACTAATAAAAGCTGTTTTTTCTTCTTCCAACGGGTCAAAAGTCTGCATTACCAGACCTTGAAATTCATTCTCTCACTCGAGCGATGTTCGATTTTTTTTTTCTGTTGTTTCCTTCCACATGTAGGAATCATCTGCGAGCCAAGTTGGTGTCAGAACCAGGAAATATCTGGGCTGGGTTCTGAAGAGCCAGAGTAGGAAAAGCTGGGCAACTCCCTGCCGCAAGGCGCTGGCTCTTCTCTTTATGCTGCGTGGCTGTATGAGAGCCTCAATGACTTTCTTACTGTGTGCATTAACCTAACTTTCTCCCTTTTAATATGTATTGGTGACAAGTCCTCTTTGTCCTTCATTTACTTCTATATGGCCCAGTGCACTAGTCCAAATATACAATGCATTTTTAACGTATAGTTGAGCTAATGGTACATTGAAGGACTGCATATTTACAATGTAAATCAAGCAGAACGGCTTCCAAATAAACTGTTTTAAGGGGTTGGCCACTGTATATATATGCACTTAATGCAGAGGTAAGTGCTATTCCCTCACTGTTATATTTCACAGAGTGAAGCTGTTGTTTCCTTCCACATGTAGGAATCATCTGCGAGCCAAGTTGGTGTCAGAACCAGGAAATATCTGGGCTGGGTTCTGAAGAGCCAGAGTAGGAAAAGCTGGGCAACTCCCTGCCGCAAGGCGCTGGCTCTTCTCTTTATGCTGCGTGGCTGTATGAGAGCCTCAATGACTTTCTTACTGTGTGCATTAACCTAACTTTCTCCCTTTTAATATGTATTGGTGACAAGTCCTCTTTGTCCTTCATTTACTTCTATATGGCCCAGTGCACTAGTCCAAATATACAATGCATTTTTAACGTATAGTTGAGCTAATGGTACATTGAAGGACTGCATATTTACAATGTAAATCAAGCAGAACGGCTTCCAAATAAACTGTTTTAAGGGGTTGGCCACTGTATATATATGCACTTAATGGAGAGGTAAGTGCTATTCCCTCACTGTTATATTTCACAGAGTGAAGAGTAAAGTTAAGTATGAAACTTTGTTCCAGAGCTTAAGGAAAAATATGCAAGGATGGATAAAAGGAGGAAACAAATAAAAGAAATTGTATTTTCATCACGGACATAAAAACACTAGTTTTTCTGTCTTCAGTATGTGCGTGTGTCTACATGTGCATCTGCCCTGTGTGGTTGAGGGACCACCTAGTCAGTAGATAATAACAGAATGTGGCCATGAAAGACACACTGACACAGATAGACAAACACACAGTGTATCTGTTTTCAGATATTACATTTCTTACCCTCTGTTTAAAGAAAAGTGTATTAGTGCCACCAGACGACTAGACATTCCCTTCATATATCCTCCTATCGGAGGGATGTATGTTAGTGTCAAACCTGCTTTGCTATTGTCTTTGAAAATCTGATTCAACACAAAAGTATTAATTTTACCATGTTTATTGAGACTTTCCAACATTTCTGCTTTATCTATGATGTGACAACTGGATGGAGATGGTATAGGATGCAACAAAGTGGCTGGACTAAACTGAACTGCTAACAGGTGAGCTACCAGGGAACAATGTTGATAAAAGCATTTGTTTATTTATCTGGACATTTTTTTTTATCGTATGCCAAAAGTGTTGTATGTAACACAGTCATCAGATTATTACCATTTTAACATTATTACAAATTCAGAGAGGAAACCTCTCTCTGGTACAAATCTTAACTAAATCCCTAACATCAAATTCCCTCAAAGGACTGAAATCACTTCAAATTCAGGGAACTTTGGTATCTCACTTCTCTCTACTTTTGCATGTTTCATGGGTAAGCAATGACTCAGCACAGGGTTTAGCTCTTTTTATATATAAACTTGTCCCATTTTATGGACAAGATGCCCAAAATATTTGGTTAGTTTTGATCTCTCTATCTGGTGACCTACATGTGAAGTTAAAACATTCCTCATCACACATGAATGCATGCACATACACACATAAAAAAAAAAAAAAATCTTCTTTTCAACAGAAATATATGTTTATAGCATTCCGAGCATTTTGTGTGTGAGCCAGTATGTGTGGTCCCATCTGTACCTAGCATGATGTTTTTGAGATGAAGGCGTTTGAGAGGGGGAGAGAAAGAGAGAGAGGGAACGATGAACCGAGGAACACCCACGCTTGTTGTTGTTTTGAAAAAATGGAGGAAAAGAAAAATAAATATGAAAAAAAAAAATAGCAAGCCTGTTTTTGGAGTGCACAGTGGTTAGAATGGAGACAAAATGCTGAGTTTTGTCAAATGTGAGTCATAGAGCAGTGTTAGAGATGGCATTAAATGGTGTGAAACGCACAAATGAGCATGAAACTACAACAAAAATGGCATCAATAACCATCAACTGTGATGTGCTGTCGTAGATTACAGGAAAATTTTAATGTCTAAACTTAGTGAAAGAGGAGCTGCACCATATGCTCTGCTGTATGGAAAAAGGGATTAAAGGCTCTGCCTGAGAACCAAGCATTACAAATATTTAAAGGCTGGCATTTTGGGCATTGCTGGCGCATACTGTAAGTACCAACTGCCAAGAGGACTAACACTGACTTCTGATTGGCTGAGGCCGAGAACATTTTTGGTATAGTATTTGTTTAAAGAAATATGAACCAAAATAAATCTCGGTTTTATAAGCGATTTTCCTTGCCTTAAGTGATTTATTATGCACTATGTTATAAAACTGGCTGGTACAGCAGCTGTGTTTTAATATTGATATTTGACTTGAGGAAGTTCAAATATGATATTCCAGCGTTCTCAGAGGATTGTGACTGTGACTGGATGGAAAATTAAAAGAACCCCCCGTCCGTGTTTATATGCATTATGAACAATGCACAATATGTTAATCATCTTTAATAATGTTGCAACTTAAAGGTAGAGCAATGGTTCATTAAAGGATGAACATACACAGAAAAATGCACTGTTGATTTATTTCATACTTACACAGACAGTGTTCATTTACAGTGATTTACTTACATTTATGGGGTTAATAAAAAAAAAAATCCTGCACAATAACTGGAGGTCAGCTTACTTGCTTGTTAGGCATCCTTTGCTTGGTTGGCTGTCATAAAACTGATTAATAGACAGTCTCAGGGGCAACACACAGGTTAATGTGGAGTACAATTTCCCAGTGTGGAGCACAGTATCTCGTTTCCATCCAAACACATTCTAAAACGCAATATTGACTGAACATGCTCAAGTTGTGAAAGTCTTTTGCTCATTATACAGTTCAAGCTCAGCCCCGGTAATGCACAGGGTCCAGGGTGTTGATGTGCTCTTCATCATTTATGATCCAACATGCTGAAATAAAGTGAAGTAATAATGACAATAAATATATCCACACAATGGATGAAGCACAAGAATAAGACACTGGCCATGTTTTTATTTGCGTATAAAAGAGAGCCATGCTGTACTAATAAACAATATTACCCAGTAACAATAAAGCCATTCAGTAACAAATAGCACAGCATGTCTTCTTGGCATTTTACACTCTGTGTTATTTCCCAAAGGACTGTCATGCCAGACACAGTAAAATATATGAAAACAGTTGTTTGTGTTTAGAGATCATTATGCAGTAAAAAAAAAAAACAAACAAAAAAAACCAAACAAAAAAACCCCCACAACATACACATACACATGGGTATAATAACACATGGAAATGTCCACCACTGTTGTGCAAATGGAGCACCAGTGCCACTCAGCCCTCAGCACTGATTACCTGTATTTACTCAAGTTGTGCTGTATCTCTTAAATTTTGTTTGTATTAAAGTTAACTTTGGTTAACATCAGAGCATTTTGGCATTTGGCGTTTTCCATCTGGATTGTTCGCCATCAGTACCAATGCTATTGCTTATTTACTTGTCCTGATCAGTCAATGGTTTGATCATATTGTTGGCTTTAAGTAGACTTTAGACTATTTGAAGAAGAAGTGTTCATTTTTCATCGTCATTATTATTACTAATTATTAAACTGGCTTAATTTTAAGCAACTAAAGTAAAACATCTCTTGTTTAAATAGGTAATGACAAGTGTTTTAGTTCAATGCAAATATTGGTTATAATCATTGTTTGCCTCCATAGTCTCCAGAAAGGGCCCCCACCCCTGATGGCTAATATTGATCAGTGCAAGGAAAAAACAAGGCGCAAATAATTATTTTGGGAGGCATTATTACGCAGGTCGGTTGAATGTCACCGAAAATATAACGTGCTGACTCTGCAATTAATAGTTTCCCATTAAGAAATAAATGAAGTTTGACCAAGGAACAATGTGTATCTGCTGATGTGTAGATGTATCAGCCCACATCTCACATGGAGGGAATGCACAACATGGAGAAAGTACAGAGCAAAGAACAACATCTAAATGTCTTCTTACATCACATATCGCTAGCGTTTTCTATATCAAAACGAAGATGGAAACAGATGCCTGACACTGACACACAGATAAACGCACACACTCCAGATGTTGAGAGTATTTTTTTTTCAGCGAAGGTAGTGCCGCCTCACGTCTCGGAGGAGATAAATCACAGGCCCTGGACAGCTGTGGAGACATTTTTAGAGGCCTTTGTAAACCTGCGGCATTCACCTTGTTCCCATATGGTGATATTCACCAACACTTTTTGGAATGTCACTCATGCACAAAGGAGGGCGTCAGGAGTATTAGTACACGGGGCCAATTATATTAGATGCTGCTCTTCAAATTTTTGTTTCTGCGCTGCAGTAGAGGAACCAGAAATGTGGCAATGTCCAATGTCCAATTACTGGGTATACTGTTTCTCTAACTGTGATCAGCTTCCAGAATGAAGCCGATCTGCGATTCCTAATCACAGCTTTTGGCTAAAAGTGTCGGCATGATTTGAAAGTACAAACTGAGTTTTCTTAAATTATTTCATGGATTTTGTGAAGTTTTGAGAGGTGAATGTATCCAGTACTTCACAAAAATCCCCAGCTACCTAGTTTGGAACATAGATCATCACATATCCTGGAATTTTGAAGAATATTTGAGCCTGATTTTAATGTGCATGACAGTGGAGTTGTTTTTGCCATTCAACTCTACGTCTGATTACCACACTGTGCAAGTGCTGTATAGCTGATCATGGGGGTCTGCCAAAGCCATTTAAGACAATGAAATTTCATCCTAAGACCATTTTCAGATGAGCTCCTTGCCAACTATTATTGTCACAATAAGTTATTTTAAATTAGATAAAGACAGGAGAGATGGGAACGCTTAAGAAATACAAAATGACTCATAATAAAACTCATATGAGTCATTCAGATTAGCGGTTGAAACCTGTATCTGAGCCTGAAGCTGGACTCATAAATGAGGTTGGGACTTAGCGTTTTGAAGTTAAAATTATTGTGGTGGTTTTATAAATCTGGGCGCACGGAGACATCGCTAAACAGACCTCTTAGAAAATACACTGAGCAGCTGTCTTTGTAAAAGACATTCAGACTCCTTTAGCTGGATTGGAGCTGCACAGAGGCCAGCAGTCTGATGCTAACTGAAGATGATCACTTCCCAAAATGAGTTTTAAACAATGTACAGACATACTGAAAGTAGTTAAAGACCTACCTTTTAAGAGGAGAGTCAAGATCATACTGTACGTGCCTTTCCAGTTTATTCCAACATAATTGACTCAAAATTCTGATGTACATCAAGGCAAACACATCATCACCCAACTTAGTTTTCTCCTCATCCAACATCACAGGCGGCACACGGAGAGCTAAAACTTGGCTCCCTGCTTTTGGTTAATAGCTAATATGAGACACTTCAGATCGTCATTCATGTGGGTGATTCAAAAATCACCATTGTGGTCGTGTGAGTGAAGGCAAGTTCCTGGCCTCAACCACTAAAATAGCTGTTTCTCCTCTCATCTTGATATGTGCCCTCTTTGAACACAAAAAGGAGTCCTCAATCACATATTCAAATGTTGTCCTTCTCTCCCGCACAGGGACACTGATGGACATGCAAACCTCCTGTGGGTGAAGTAAAATAAAATAAGTAAAAGAGATTGTTCACTTTCATGGCAGCTTTATTGTGTTCTGAAGGAATAAGCTATATTTTAGAAGTAGCACTTACAGGTCTGCTTAAAGCATATAATAAAAACGGGAGGTCATCCTCAGTCAGTTAAAATACTCTTTAGAGATTATGCCTGCACTTAAAGTAAAGATGTCACACAACCTTAGCTGAAATAAGCAGTAGGTAACTTCCTAAGTCCTGTTTTTTTAAATGTGTCTCTCTGAGGGCACTGCGCTTCTGCAAGAATTAATGAATGAGCACCATCTGCTGGTCAGGTGCCGGTATTGTCTTTAGTTTGGTCGTGCATGGCTCCGCCTGCTGTCGTTTTTCCATAGACAATGGCCAATGTGACTGTTTTGTCTTTCAACCGTCGCTTTTTCGACTTTGAGGACATTTAGTCATATTTCAAAATTTACTGTACATTATTCTTAAATACCTCTATCCTTTTCTTATTTTTTAGTTGAAGCCGTGATGTAGCTGTAAAAATTATTCGAGAAATTCCTCAAATTTTCCTTTCCAGCTTGTGTTGAACACTATAAAGAGTTGGTCTTGAGTCATTATGTTGTGGAACACCATATTTTAAATGTAATTCCCTACAGCTCTAGTCTCAGCGGGCTGCCCAAAAAGGTCATTAATCTTAACTTAAATGTTCAGACTACCTCTGTGTACCCCAATTACTTCTGGGCAGCAATGAGCAAACTAATTATTAAAAGTGTGGTGAGCACTGTCTGCTCCGAGGGGGATATTCTGTGGACATGATGTGCCTGACCTTGCTGCTTTCAGCCCATTCACACTCCTGCCTTGCTTCACTGGTGGATGTCACAGTGTCACCCACAGGGTCGAGGGAGAAGGAGAAAGAGAGAGCTGGTCGGTGGGCATTTCTACTCTGGATGCTACTTACAAGTTCTTCTTTATACGCACACAACACCCTCCAGCCCCCCAACACACACACGCACAGCAAGTCACAGCATCCTCACGTAGATCCCTGGCAAAGCCAAAGCGATGCAACTGCTCCTCCATTGTCGAACCCCTTAACTCCCTCCCTCACCCACTCTTTCTTCTCCAGACCGATCCCTGCTAGCTGGCCCCGCTCTTTTCTCTGGGTTGTCATGGAGACGGCTAACAAAGCCATCACTTTTACCAATTTCCTCAGAGACAGGTGCTGGCACAATGACTGCTTCCTCGCCGGCTGAAAGGGGAAGGGGCAAGAGGGGTCCATGGGAACTCAAGGCGGACACTCTGAGGGCTGTCCAAGTGTCCTCCTCCCCAGGCCCTGTCGAGAAAAGAAGGCTAATTTGTTGTCCCTGTTTTCCCAGGGAGGGGGGATGCATGAGGAAGGAGGAGGAGAAAGGGGGTGAAGGGAGGGTGAGAGCGTGGGTGTTTACCAGTTTTCAAAACAGACTCCCTAATATCAGTCTCCTCGCACCTTCTCCTGCCAATGGGTGGCAAGATCCTCCTTTCTCCTCTTGTTCCATCATCTCCTGCTTCTCCTATTCTCCTGCTACAACACTTTGGGCCCAGAAACAATGGCAAGTCATGACATCATGACTGCAAGATGTTTCAATTCAGCTTTCAGCAGGCGTTCACTTCCCTCTTTGTGTGGGCCTTGTATGCGTCTGTGTGTGTGTGTGTGCGTCTGTGTGTGCGTGCATGTTTTGCTATCATTGTGTGGACTTGAAACTGGCCTTATGAGGACATTTTGGCTTTGTGTGTACATTTTGTCTGGGCCTCACAACTTTAAGGAACTTTTTGAGAGTTAAGACTCTGTTATAGAGTCAGGGTTAAAACTAGGCTTTGGTTGGAGTTACGGAAAGGGTTGAGGTTAGACATTTCATATTGATTTTGACCTGACTGTATTTTGATACAGTCCTGAGAGAGAAAGAGAGAGAGAGAGAGAGTGAGTGCACTAGGTCTTGCACAAATACTCACAGTCCAGTTGCTGATAATTATATTCAGATTTTACATTGTAATGAGTAACTAAATGTCCAATTTTAATATTTTCCAATTTTGTATACCATAGTGCCACTGAAATGCATTCAAATAAGAAGACTCACCCCAGTACAAGGTGACCGAGAAAAAGGAGTACAAGGAGGTTTTTGTCAGCAGTGTTAACAACTGTGTTACTCTAAATGGGGGATCATACACAGATGGCCACGTAGTTCTGCTATGTGCTTGGAGAGGGAGGAAGCAGTGAGGCATGCATTTTACGACCTCACCACTAGATGCCACTAAAGTTCACACATTGGACCTTTAAGTTCTGTACTTGGTTACTTTACACCACTGCAGTTAAAAGAAGAAAATCCTTTTCAGAAAATTTAGAGATTTTTTACAACTGATGGCCTTACTGAAGGTGATCACATCATATGTGGCTACAAACATAGGCCAACCATAAATTTAGAGTGAAAGATGAGAGTTACACCTGATTTAATGAAGTTCGTAACAACTGCATGTTAAGCACTGTAATTAAAGTATGTAGATCCAGTTGGAGGTGAAGAGGTTGCTGTTTCTTTAAGTCATTGTTTGCTGGCTTCTTTCAAACTGGCTGAAAGAGGGGCTGTCTGTTTGCACAACTACAAGGCATTTATTGCGCCTGTGAGGAGAGAAACTGTGCTCTTTCAGTTTAAAGTGTACATGTGTGTCCGTGAATTTTATGCATGTGTGCGCAGTAGCTCTTTTTTGAATAGGCCATACAAATGTTTATGCTGGGGCCACAAAACTTTTTTTTGTGGCAGCATGCGAAGCACTTAGCTTCTATAAGAGACATGCTATTAGGTGCAAAAGACCCCAACAGTTGTTGCCCTGCACGGCCTGTGCAAGTGTGTGCATACAGACATGTGTGTGTGTTGTGTGTGTGTTTAGTGTGTGTTCACATTGAGGCCTAAGATGAGTGACTATTCAAAGGGATACCTGCTGTGTTTCCCTAATGTGAAACGTGGTATAGCTTTAATATAGAATCAACACATGAAATAAACAGTAAAAATTTGTGGTAAATCATTACAAGTTCTCAAATGTTTGAATTGTTAATTTTTTTTTTTAGTAGTATTAAAAATATAACTTTTGGGGCTATTATTTAACTTATTTATCAATTTAAAACAAACATAAATAAATCATGTTGGAAAAAGTGAAAGTCACTCACACAGATACTTGAGTGTCAGATATTAAATGTACCTCTGATATTGAAAGTAATTTTGGCAATAAATCTTGTATTATCAAACAGGTTTATCATGCTGTTTCTGCCATTACAATTCTGATACCTGCTAGGTTGCAACCACTTTATGATGTCCTGCATGCTGTTAGTGGCTGGTGGCAACACCCGCATGAAGGCTGCTTTCCAGAGGCAAAGAAGAAGAACAAAGCAACAGAGGAGAGTTGCTGCAGACAAACACCCCCCCACACTCTCAATGGGCCACTGAATATGATTCAGAAGGATTGCATAACTCTATACATTTAATTAAAAAGGCAAGCGCGTCAAAATTTGCTTAAATTGTATAGTGCTTGTGTAAATGTACTTGGTTACATTCTATCGCTGCCTTTGTGAAACCTAAAATAAGTCTGTTCTGTTAAGTTGACTGAACACATAGCAAAGGAACAGAGAATTATAGAGCAGCTGTATCTTTGTTTTAGAGTACATTATCAGTATTGCAAATATATTAATGTCAACATTTTAATTGCCACACTTTTAAAACAGTAGGGTTACAATATTTACAGGATAGGTTGGAGTCAGAACTTAAACACAGACAAGCTGCATTTAGTTTTAATGCCCTAAACATCAGGACCAAACTCCCAGAAAACCACATCAGCTACTACGCTCCCTTCTTTTCAATCAAGACTGGGTAGCTTTTTCTTGACACTGCCCAAACTGCGCTGTGACTTTTAGATAGATAGATAAATTGAGATTACTTTATTAATCCCCGTGGGAAATTAATTCGTCAAAGCAGCAAGGATGTTCAGGTACAGGACAAGTGGACTTATAACACCATAAAGTATAACAGTAGAAAATAAAACTAAAAGTAGAAAAAATATATACAGTGTAGGCTGTTGTATAAATCTAACAGTATATACAGAAGTTGTGCGGGTAGGAGGAGGTGAATGATTTTAACAGGTTGAGTGTCTAGTGTCTAATAACAGAGGTGCTGAAAAATCTAATTACATTCATTGTGTTGCTAAAGCTGCTCCTCAGAATGTTCACAGTTTCATGGAGGGGCTGGGAGGTTTTGTCCATGATGGCCAGCAGTTTGGTAGGCATCCTCTGCTCCACCACCTCGTCCAAGGTGGCCAACCAAGAGCCAACAACAGAACCTGCTTTCCTGATCAGTTTTATTCAGTCTGTTGGCGTCCTTTGCCTTGATGCCTGTGCCCCAGCACACCACAGCAAAAAAGATGGTGCTCGCCACGACAGACTGATGAAACATCAGGAGCATCCGGTTGCATACATTGAAGGACCTGAGCCTCCTGAAGAAGTAAAGCCGGCTCAGGCCCTTCTTGTACACAACCTCTGTGTTGGTGGACCACTCCAGCTTGTTGTCCAGGTGGACTCCCAGGTACCTTTAGGTCTGGACAATTTCCTCATCAGTCCCATTAATGCAGACAGGAGAGGTCGGGGGCTTGTTCCTCCTGAAGTCCACCACCATCTCCTTCATCTTCTTCACGTTCAGCTGCAGGTGGTTCTCTCCACACCAACGCATGAATCGGTCAACCAGGTTCCTGTACTCATCTTCCCATCCATTCTCCACACACCCAACTATGGCCGTGTCATCTGAGAATTTCTGCAGGTGACACGACTCAGCTCTGTACTGAAAGTCAGAAGTGTTGGTGGTGAAGAGGAAGGGGACAGCACAGTTCCCTGGGGGGCCCCGATGTTGCAAATCAGACGTTCAGACACACGGTCTTACAAACTGCGGTCTGCCCATCAGGTAGTCTGTCATCCACGCAATCAAAGGAGAATCCAACCACATGTCCTCCAGCTTCACCTTCAGCAGCCTGGGCTGGATGGTGTTGAAGGCGCTGGCAAAGTCAAAGAAGGTGATGCGGACAGTGGTGTTGGGTCTGTCCAGTGCAGAATGTGCCTTCTGCAGTAGACAGATGATGGCATCATCTATACTGACATGGGGCTGGTAGGCAAACTGCAGTGGGTCCTGTGATGGGCACACCAGTGGTCTGAGATGTGCCAGGAGCAGCCTCTCCATGACCGTCATAATGTGGGAGGTCAGTCCTATAGAGTTACAGGTTCAGGTTGAAGAGGTGCAGGAACACTCTGCTCAGCTGGCTGGAACATGCCATCAGCACTCGAGGGCTGATGCCATCCGGTCCAGCAGGTTTTCCATTTGGATCCTCCACCACTCTCTCCTCACCTGTCAGGCTGTTATGTGTAGTCCAATATGGGGGGTGGAGGTGGGGGCTGGGGGCTATTTACAGTATTTTCTTTTAGAATGAATTGCACTTTCCTCGAGATGTGGTATACAAATACACCTGCCTTGGCTTTCCTATATGTAAAGATACATACATAAAAATACGCTCACATAAAAACATTAAAGATATTTTGAATTACATGAGGATGCAAAATGTTACATTTTGTTTTTACATTTTAAAAATCATTCTCTTTTGGTCGTTTGAGCAGGCCTGCACTGGCGTTGCAAAAATCACTAGAGGGCGCCAAAGCCTTACCATCTTGCCGCTCATCATTTCCATCTGCATTATGGCCTTTTTCAAGTTCTTCAATGCTTAATTAAAAAAGGAAAAAAAAAATCATCTTTCTATAATATTCATAATTATATAGCGTGAGAATGATAAACCTCCACATGTGACACTTTTCTGTGAACTTTATGTCACTCATCAGCTGACGCATAGGAAGTTTCTCAGCTGTCAGGCAAATCGGGGTGTGTCACTCTCACATCTATGTTTACATTTACTTTCCTTTTACCGGGACATGGGATCCAACAGTGAAACAGAGTAAGGAAGATGAGCAGAACACGGTCCAGGAGCAGTGGTCGAATCTATCTGTCTTATCATCATGGTTCTGCTCCATTACATTCAGAAACGGTTGTTTTAATGTTCACTGCAATTATTTGATATCTCACGGCAGCTACTAACGTCACAACGTTTTGTTTTTATCATTTCTTTGTTTTAGCTTTTCTTCCAGCTGTTTCTTTTGTCTACCCCCAAGAAATCAACTGATTAATTGAGAAATGAGTTGCGGACTTTAATTGCAGACAGTCCGACACAACAAAGGTTGTCTTTAATGTCAACCAACTTTTGTCTTAATGCATGATTAATATTAAGCTGATGATGTAGTATCATTGTGACATTTGGGACATTTCAGTACTTTTTATACCGTAAGTACATTTTCTTTACATATTTTTACTTAGACATTTTAATACAGGACATTTACTCTTACAGTGTATTTTACAGTGTGATGATTGTACTTAATTAATGGATCTAAAAACTTTACCGCTTACATCAGATACACCTCAGACACAAATCAAGTTTTCCAATGTTGTCTGTAGTAATTTGATATATAATACCGGTAATATATGCATATTTAGAAAGACATTTTTTTGATTATAATTACTAACAGATAAAATGTCAAACCAAAAGGGCCAAAGCCAGGTGATAAAAGAGTTGTTTAGAGTTAATTCGAATAATGTAATTCGCATAATTTAAGATGGTCAACCCGGAATCCTCAAGCAGGCAGAGAGGATCATGGTCTTTAAAGGCCTGGTTGTGTTACATAATATCCTTGATTTCTATGACTCACTGCATCCTGTTGCCAAGAGGTGGTTATGCCAGCAGGGTGGTATCATTCCATTATATTTATCATGCAAACAGGCGTGTGCCATTAATGTGCTGAGCTGTCTGTTCCCTTCTTGAGCTTGTCCGTGGGACGCCCGTCATTGGTACTGCTGCAGCATACATTGCATGCTGCAAAATGCTCAGCATGACAGGAAGTGGTTGTTGGAAAGAAAGGTTCAACAGCCACTTTTCTGTTGTAAATCAAACATATCATTAATATCATAAACAAACATTGGAACCATGGTAACAATTCCAGTGCAGGCAACTCAAAGCAACCACATTATTCATGCCCTATCAATATACAAAATAAAATACAATTAACATGGCTAATGCAACAAAACTCGGAAACTTGACATAATGTAGGTCTAGACGAAAAGGAAAGCCTATCTCAGGAGTCTATCTCAGCATCTTGGGGCGAAAGTGGGGGATACCTTGGACAAGTCGTCAGTTCATCGCAGGGCTGACATATAGCGACAAACAACCATCCACACTCACATATAAGATATTAGAGGTAAAATGATAAAACCTAAAAGAACGATGTACTGAAATCAATAAAAATCAGTTCGATAATTGAAAGTAGCTGTGTAAAATGGTAGAGTAAGCTCATTTAAAAGCCCAAAACTGTAGCTCTTGACATTGCTTATTTTTGATGTAATAACATTCTGCGCTGCCCTCAGGTGTTTCAAAGGCGTGAACCTTAATAAGAAAATGTGTCACCATATATTTAAGTTTATAGTCTTATTTTTAGTTTTCTAAGATATATGTTTGTCTTTCTTTTTTTTTTCAAATTAAGCATAGAAGTGTTTTTTTTTTCCCAGGCCATTTGCACCTTTAATCTTTTAATGTAACATATGATATCTGTCCAGTAGATATCAACAAATCACCGATAAAGAAATGTGTCAGAACAGACGAAGACACTGCTGGTGACCGATAGAGCAAAGATTCATGTAAAATAATGTAGCTAACGGGCTACATTTTGTAGTTGCATTCAGGGCTATTTGATTCCAAAATTAGACTTTCTGCATTAAAATTCCTGAACAATCTGTAAAAGCTTTTCTTATTCATGCTTGATGAAGAGGTTTTGTGCCACTGGATGACAGTGAAGTTCAGTCTGCTGACTTGTTCTCATTGCTGATTCACAAAATCCTTTTCAGTTATCAGTAAAATACGAATACTGAAAATCATTTGAGCTATTAGTGGTTGTTGCTTTTCCTGTGTCCTTTCCAATTTATAATTGCCACGAAGTAATTTCCACTTGTTCATTTCAGAGAAGTCAAGCTGCTGCTCTCTTGTTCTCTGCTATGACTTTTTGAAGGTTATTATGGACTCTGATGTAAATCCCAAACTGCAAAAGCAGGAAGTCACAGAGGAAGTTAGCATGCATTTGGTGTTGGAGTGATTTTCAGGAGACAGTTTTCTGCTCATCATGTAAATGTTGATGACCCATGACGTTTAGAATAACATGCTGTTGTTGTCCATCAGAGGGAAGAACTGAGCGGGTTTCCTTCCTGTCTGAGTACAGCTGTTCCACCCATCTCCTCTCCTCTGCTGAATTGTTTATAAGCTTTCCAAATGAGAACAGTGGAGCGATCCTAAAATACAGGCTAGTATTTTTTTTCTCAAAACCTGACTGCTTTAGCTTGTTCACATCCTTTGCTTCCCCTCTTATTTTAAAAAAAATAGAAGCATTTTATTCAGTTCAGTGGTCTGGAGCATGAACGGGCCAGAGAACGACAGTTGAGACCTGCTGTGACTATCTAACTGTAAGATGTTGTTGATGCGCCTGGTTTAGCTTGGAAACAATCAGCACTGAATCACCAGACAACGTCTCATTATGTTTTTTTGGTTTTTGTGCTCCTCATGTGAGAGTCATATGAGAGTCTAGTGAATGTTGCTGGGGAATCTGGCCTAAATAACCAGTTTTCCTTGCATTCTTGCATCGCTCTTATCATCAGACAGTTCACCAATAATCAGCATGCACCTGCAGATGAAGCTTCTTCCTTTTACAGTTTGTTAATAATAAGAATAATAAGAGTAATATGTCCTCTTGTGCTTCCACCAGGACATGAGATCCAATTAGGCCGACTGTGTATTCGCTCCTAGTTTGGCTTTGAGGAGTCAAACTCTGGTGCACGTTTGGACTCAGACTGAGCCTGTTTACTTCTCTTCCTTGTGCTGATAAAGTAATAACCCCTCTCTGTCTCTGTGCTCTGATTCTGCAGAGTGATTGATAGGCACAGACGCTTCAAAGCTAAAATAGCAGCATTCAGTCAATTACCCACTCCGGAGATGTGGCTGTTGCCCTGCAGGACAAGGAAGAGGCAGAGAACATATGGACACATACACACATCTTTTTTATCGGCTCACATGGTGCATCCAAGATGTGCAAATCACCTTTGTCACTCCTTGAAAACCACTGCGTGTTTTACAAAACTTTTTAGAGATTCATATTTGAAAGTAACTGAAGTTGATAATGACAGCAGTTCTAGTTATGGTAAATTGGCAGTTTAGTAAGTCCAGATGCATTCATGCCTGCGGATTAATCTGTGAAGTTATTGTGCCATGCGGTGATGTAATCACCGATGTGTTGCTCAGTTTTCTAACCATTTTAATCTGGACTTTTTTTATGTCAAATATGCCTTTTGCTGTTTAATCTATTCATATCCTGCGTCAGTGTCCTACTTTTTGTTATGCGTTGTTTTATTCTGGTAACGTACACAGCAGGCGAGGAAGTCACACACAGACAAGCAACGACACACACTCACTGAGTCCCTGGCTCGATATTGGTTATAATGATATATTTTTGGCTGAAAACATGTGTTCACAGAACAGTGCAGGTTGTTTTGCAGGTGACAAAAGCAGAACCAGACGTATGTCTAAAAAAAAAAACACCAACGAGGCGGATCAGGACACAGTCATGTGAGAGCCATGTGTGATGTTTGTACAAAATTTGCAATTCTTACATATACATCACAAGAAATAGATGCAAATAAATCAGCAAAATACAATAAATACATCGTACTGTTTACTGATTTAACAAACCAGCACCTGTCTCTCTGTATCATCTGCATCAACAGGATGCAGAGAAACCAAACAGGAAGTCAGTGCTATTTGGAAATTTCAGAGAATTTCACCACAGTGCCAGCTGCTTCTAGCCCTCTGATAGTCAGTTGAGTTTGTATTCACACACTTTCATTTCTTTTACATTTCATTCTAACATTAACACATTTGTAATTAAGTTTCATGTCGTTTATCATATTTGCTGTTGGCTACCTAGCTGTTTTGGACATATTAGATTCATCTACAGTAGTGTTTAGAATAATAGCAGTCCAATGTGACTAACCAGATTAATCCAGGTTTTTAGTATATTTTTTATTGCTACATGGCAAACAATTTACCAGTAGGTGCAGTAGATTCTCAGAAAACCAACAAGACCCAGCATTCATGATATGCACGCTCTTATGGCTGTGCAATTGGGCAATTAGTTGAAAGGGGTGTGTTCAAAAAAATAGTGTCTGCCGTTGACTTTACAAACTCAAAACTATTTTGTACAAACTTTTTTGTTTCTAGGATTTAGCAATCCTGTGAATCACTAAACTAATATTTAGTTGTATGACCACAGTTTTTTATAACTGCTTCACATCTGTGTGGCATGGAGTCAACCAACTTGTGGCACCTTTCAGCTGTTATTCCACTCCAAGATTCCACAATTCATTTACATTTCTTGGTTTTGCTTCAGAAACAGCATTTTTGATGTCACCCCACAAGTTCTCGATTGGATTAAAGTCCGGGGATTGGGCTGGCCACTCCATAACATTAATTTTGTTGGTTTGGAACCAAGATTTTGCTCGTTTACTAGTGTGTTTGGGGTCATTGTCTTGTTGAAACACCCATTTCAAGGGCATGTCCTCTTCAGCATAAGGCAACATGACCTCTTCAAGTATTTTGACATATGCAAACTGATCCATGATCCCTGGTATGCGATAAATAGGCCCAACACCATAGTAGGAGAAACATGCCCATATCATGATGCTTGCACCACCACGCTTCACTGTCTTCACTGTGTACTGTGGCTTGAATTCAGAGTTTGGCTCACAAACCGTAGACGTCTTCTAACTGTCACTGTACTTACAGGTAACTCTAGACTGTCTTTGATCATCCTGGAGCTGATCATTGGCTGAGCCTTTGCCATTCTGGTTATTCTTCGATCCATTTTGATGGTTGTCTTCCATTTTCTGCCACGTGTCTCTGGTTTTGCTCTCCATTTTAAGGCATTGGAGATCATTTTAGCTGAACAGCCTATAGTTTTTTGCACCTCTTTATACGTTTTCCCCTGTCCAATCAACTTTTTAATCAAAGTACGCTGTTCTTCTGAACAATGTCTTGAACGACCCATTTTCCTCAGGCTTTCAAAGAGAAATGCATGTTCAACAAGTGCTGGCTTCATCCTTAAATAGGGGCCACCTGATTCACACCTGTTTTTACACAAAATTGATGACCTCACTGATTGAATGCCACACTGCTATTTTTTTGAACACACCCCTTTCAACTAATTGCCCAATTGCACAGCCTTAAGAGCGTGCATATCATGAATGCTGGGTCTTGTTGGTTTTCAGAGAATCTACTGCACCTACTGGTAACTTGTTTGCCATGTAGCAATAAAAAATATACTAATAACAGTGATTAATCTGGTTAGTCACATTGGACTGCTATTATTTTGAACACTACTGTATCTCCTTAGTACAGTATAACACTCATGCATCTTCACATACTTTCTGCACACACTGCACTGGAGCCACAGTGCTATTGGATTTACTGGCCAGCTGTAGCAGGATAAAGATTGTTTATATGTGTGCATCCATGTAGAATAGCATAATGTTTTGATGCCCAACTGCATTCCCATTGGCAGACACGACTATGCCAAGGGTATTACAAAATATGCAGATTTGTACTGACTCCGGATACGTCACACCTCCTTATTGTAGTGTTACGACATCTCGGGTCCGCTGCCTGAACACATCCTGCTGCCAAACCCAAATCCTGGTTGATAACGTGTTCAGATTTCAGAAACTGTGGCAACAGGGAGTATTGCTTGAGGAAATATAAACAAAGGTGATAATGTTCTGTACGCCTTCATCTGCATTAAGTTGAGTCCGTTTTCCTTGAAACTGTGGTTGCATAATACAGCATGCAGTCATTTTATTGGATGATTATGGGATTAAAGGCCTTTAGTAATCCTGTAGGGATAGTTTAGTGGCAGAATTGTGAAAGTCAAAAAGTGCAGCTTGACAATGTACCGTATGTTGTCATGTTTTTTTTGTTGTTGTTAGTGGAATTCAGTTCTTATTTAGCATAAAATGCATGTTGACAATTAAATTCCTTACAAAGTGAAATTATAAAAAGTGCAGAAACGTCTTCATCGGTTCTGCACATTTGCACAACGTCGTGGGCATGTGCATAAACATGAGTAAACGTGACCACGCATAGGCCAGACGTGCACAGTTTTTGACAAGTTTGATCAATGTGTTTGATACAGTCCTGATGTGATATGAAAAATAAAACATTACCTTCTAGTTATCCTCCTATTTGCCGCAGCCAATATCTCAGCAAAGAAGAGAAAATGCACCATAATTTGACTTAAAAGAAAGCTACAGTATGGAATACCCACATAGATAGATAGATAGGGAGATAGAGATAACTTTATCAATCCCCGTAGGGAAATTAATTTGTCACAGCAGCAATATTGTTCTGGTACAGGACCAGTTGACATATAACACTATAAAAGTATACAAGTATGAAATAAAATAAAAATAAAAGTACAAAAATATACACAGTATTGACAGTTGTAGAATTCTAACAGTATATACAGATGTTGTGCAGAGTGCAGAGTTTAGTGCAGGTAGGAGGAGGTGAATGATTTAACCAAGTACTGTATCTAGTATCTAGTAACAGAGGTGTTGAAAAGTCTGATTGCACTGGGTAGGAACGACATCCTCTATACATGACATGTACAAGATCACATGTATCACATGATCACATGTAAGATCACATGTACATGTGATTTTACATTTGAACAAAACCAAAACATGCGGGTATTTTACAAACTTTTGTACACACAATCAGCTGCGTGATATAAGTTAGAGAATATGTCTGTAAAACAAGACCTGACAACAATTGTTTGCATGTATACTGACAAAATACCCATTTGAGATATACAGAAATCTACTAAGTGCTTTTTTTTTTTTGAAAGTGCAGGGTTTTTTGGAAAAGAAACTACTTTTATAGTAATGAGGGTATTTCTTTTCTATTTCAATGTCTTGATAACAGATGTGGCTCTTGTGTTACTATAATTCTTTGGAGGCGCCGTGAGTGTAATTATGGCAATTCACTAAGATAAACTTGGATTTACAGGCTGTGCAGGATCAGGATGGTGAAATTATGTAACTGCATCTTTCAACTGAACTTTTCTGTTAAAAAGAAAAGTGTGTTTTCTTTTTCCTCTCATTGCACACGAGAGCCTAAAGGGGAGACTGGAAAGAAAGACACCAATTACTTGTTTTTCCAGTTCTTTTGTTATCTGTTAGTTTTAACTTTAAGGAAAGTATCAAAATTAATGCAACAGAGCCAGAACATTCTTTTTTTTTCCTCAGCTCTCTCTTCTTGTTAAAGCCCGTCTGCCTGTAATGCATCGTTAATGTAGAAATACAAACATGAGCTACATGTCTTCACAGGCTCAAAAAGGACTGAGAACTGTTAGTATTTAAAAGCTGGGACCGGGACCCATACAGTATCAAGAAATGTTGGATCCAATTCTCATCAATTCTTAACAGTGCCGATTCCACAGCTGCTTTCAAGTTAATTCAGAAGTTGTCAGAACAAAATTAATGTCTAATTTAATGTAGTCTTGTTCCGTATGCCTGGCCATTATGCATAATCTAACCTCTTTGCCAAGAACAGAGACAAAATACCTCCAAGTTTTCTGTTATTGCATTATGTGACTTAAATGTTACCCAACTGGCTATTTTAGTGAATGGAGACACACACAAATATGCGTTTTCTGTTTTAGAATTTTGGAAAATTTGGGTTAAAATCCACAGTGCATTTTAATAGAAATCCAGCTAATGATGATAAAGATCTGTTTTTACCTTATCTTATATTTGGCTGAAATATAATTCTGACTGTGCTTATGTTGAGCCTGCAAATGTTGGCATTGTGAATTTGCGTAGTCTGTGCTGTCCGAAACGAGTCTCACCTGTGCTCTGTGACCCTTGACCTCATGAGCAAGGACGCTCAACCGTGCAGGTAATTTGGCACCACCTTGTGGCCGCAGTTTATTGGCCTTTTTTGCAGTTGCACTGCATGATTACAGCCACATCAGTTTGGATCCACTTGGTTGTGTCACATGATATGAGCCGGACTCCACTGTTACAATGTAGAACTGAACCTATAATGGTCTAATGTCTATATTCATTTTTTTTTCATTTTCTTCCTTGTAGTACCAATGGACGCTAACTCGAATGACACCCCCTAAGGCTTGTTATCAGATTTTACAGCTTTCCTCCAGAGTCACAAAAGCTTATGTAACTTTTTCCTCCTGAACGTTTTTCATATGACAACATAGAAACCTGAAATGTGGGAACCTCCTCTGTTAATTTTCCATGACATACACTCTTGTACAGTCTAACATTTCAACCTGTCCAAGGGTTCTTGCCATTTGAGCCAAGGCTCAGTGGATTCTTTACAGCACTTAAATAATCCAATTGTTTTCATTTTTAGTTTTCAAAATCTGGTAACAGTGCTAATGCCTTTTGACAAGATAACGCACATATTTATTTATTTTATGGTAAAGTTTAATCCCACACTGATGAAACTCCACTTTTGTTTTTAATATATAGAGTTCACCTACAAGTTTTATACATTCTCAGCTACACACAGCACAAAATCTCTCTACACATGTTTATAACAAACATACCTCCAAGCTCAAGGATGTTTACTGCTTAGTTTTAGGCGGTTGCTCTCCGTTTCCTTCTAATCTCATCGTGTCTCTGTTGGCCTCTGATCTTTGTCAATTTCAACATTCCAGCCATCTGCCGGTCTCTCATTTGCCCGGCAGCACTAAACTAAACAGGCTGCAACCACAGCTTTTCCTCTCTGTCCGTCTCTCCAGTCAGACAGAATGAAAGGAAGGACGAAAGAAAGATCTTGTCCAAACTCGTTCTTGGAGTGTAAGCGCTTTTACAGATAGGCTTATCAACACATTCTATTATGTGTTGTGAGAACCACAGAAAGTCATGAACAATCAGAGGGCGTACTGGATCCGACGATGCCACGCTGGAGATGTGTTTCGCATGGTTTGGAATGAGAAGATTGACCTGTGTCACACTGCCAGACAGAAATGTTTTCACAATAACAATCTGAAAGTAAGAATGAGTTATGGTGGCCACAGATAGCTGAATATCATTTATTTGGTCACCACTACATGGATGAGCACTGTGACAAAACCAAGTTGTGATGAGCAATAAAATGCTGCTGTGATGTCAGACATTTTCCGTGTAGAAAGGTTATGTTTGTTTCCTCATTGGTTTGTTGAAGGTGAAATGCATTACTGTGGTTGGGGAGACAGGATGTTAGAAGGTCATGCAGCGGTTCTATAAGTTTTGCAGTCTCTCCCTCTTTTTTCACTTTCTTTCACATTCTCTTACATCACCATCTATTTTTTTTCCAGCTTAAAAACCCGCAGGAACAGTTTCTCAGTTAAGAAACATTAATATGCTTAAAACAAACAAATAAACAAACAAAACCTTAACAGCAATACAACTGTCGACATTTGGTGATTTGTTAATATAAACAAGTTGATTGGTATATTTATATCATCACAGTACTGTGAAGTGAAATTGTGAAATGGTGTCTGATCCTGCGAAATGACAGGAAGTTGTAGTAACTTAAAAAGTACCTTGAACTCAAACTTGAGTAAAGGTAACAATATCACATTGGTAAATACCCGGGTAAAAATGAAAGTCAACTATGTGACATAAGTGTCTGACAGTAAATGTACCTCTGATATTTAAAAGTAATTTTTCTGGCAGTTAATTAAAACTAAATATAAAGTTAACTAGTAAAGTACATTTAGAAAGGCTGTATTTATATGTATGTACTATACTATATACTATAGTTCAAATTCATTATGCTGACTTATCATCAGGGTTTTTTTTTTAATTTTACATCTGGGTGCCAGTAAAAATATATTACAGCAAAAACGTGCTACGTTGGCCCAGATACAACACGTCATCTGCAAAGAAACTAGTAACTGAAATTAGTAAAAAAATCTAGAAGAGTAAATATTGGCCTCCAAAAACTAATGAAGGGGAAGTTTAAAGCAACAGAAAGTACATAAAATTGTACTTTCACACAGGGCTTATGAAAATGTACTTACCATAATTACAGTAAATTACATTGCCAACAATCTCAGTTCCCCCTCAGCTCGAAGAATCGTTTGAGCCACATTTAGCTTGTTGTTTTATGTTTTATATACCTTCTGCTTCTACCTGTTCAGCACCAAACAGTACAGAGGTACAGTCACAGCTAAAATAAAAGTAGATCACTTAGTTACCAGCAAGCAAATATTCCCTAACATTAAATATATATGGCAAACAAAACAGTGATAAAAGAAGAATTAACTTTTCGAATGCTATATTACTTAGTGGTTGCTGAAGATACATTTACTAACATATTCAGCAACTCTAATAAAAGTGAGAAAACTAAGACACCAGAATTTGAACAATATATTTTTAACAGATGGATTTTCAATGAAATATTTAAACATGATAAAAATGTCATTATCGAAATCACCACATGTTGCTATCTACTTTCAAAAGGGGGAAAACCTAACCAAAGCATCAAGAATGAAGAAAACATCAGTATATGAAAGTGATAAAGATCAGCTTATCTGAGGTATTTGTATGAGAAGTCGTCTTACTTTTTTATCTTAGTTATTTATTAGTTAATAGACTTTCAAAGGTCTGGTTTATGGGGTTTTTTTTTCGGGGGAATATTTGACTGACACATGTTTTATAGTGACAGGTTTGAGACGACAGACACCCTGACACACTTTTGCACCAGTGCACAGTTTCCAAATCTGACAGGACAGGCTGATTTCCTGCTGTTGTTTATAGCACAGTGGCAGTACATCAAGGTCTCGTGTTGTTGTTCTCTGAATATTTGACAGTTTAACTTAATTCAAGACAACGCACCTATTTACAAGAATCCCTTAGTATAACGTGAAATGTGTGTGAGATCGAAAGATGGAGAGAAAGTCAAAAACGAGACACATAGAGAGATAATGTGGGGGAGGAAGAGGGGGAGGGAAAGAAAAGGCTGGGGTTTCCTTGCCTCTCACTTCTGCAGTCTAATCAAGGTAATGACGCAGGCACAGGGTGATGATACACACACATGGGTGCACACACATACAATGCAACTGCTCCGAACCATTACTGAGCATTTCGCAAACCGCCCACAGCTGCTCGCCTGCATCACTCTCCGCTCTGCTTTCTCCCTCCCTGTGGGCAAGTTCCCTTTCATCTCTCTCTATCTACCTCCCTCATCAGCTTCCACCAATCTAAGACCGGTAAATAGATTTTGTGTGTGTGTGTGCACGCGCAAAGGCTTACACTTTTTTAAATTCCTTTGGTTCTTCACTCAAAAATATTCATGTTACTAACATTTCAGTCGAATAGGCGTTTCATGCCCTCTCGCACATTTGAGCCTGCAGACCTGAAAGACCTAGTGACAATGCAATTGTCAGATTAATATTGAACATTAAATATTTTCACTCCCGATGGTTTTGCGAGTTGGATGTTATGCCCTTTCCACATCACACACCAGTAATCTCAACAACAACAAGAAGTTTGGCTACTCTGTTCTTACATTATCTGTGTTACTGCTTTAGTAAATATATTAACTGGCTTATCACCTAACAACAGTAACAAAAGTGCACTTACAAAGCTGCACAGGGCTTTTCCTTCGCTAATTTAATTTGCCTTCGGTATATTTGAGGAAAACTGCTTCATTTTTCCAATATGTTTAAATCTATTGAAGCCCAGCTGGCACATGACCAACCTTTAGCTGTGGAATATGGTTGAAATAATTTCAGCTGATGTTTCAACATTCAAACAACAATCAAACAACATGGATGTAAAAATGTTAACAAAATTCCCATAAGCCGGCATTGACACTTTAAACAAACTGTAATCATCATGAAATATCAGATTTTGAAATTATTATACGTTACTTTATTAGAATTTTATCATATTTTGCTATTAAAACTACTTCAAATTTCAAATATATTTGCTTTATAAGACATTGGAAACAATGTCACAATATCATTGATATGCTTTGCAAACATAAAAAACAAATCATTGATGTTGAATTACCTGTAAATAAATGCTGTAATGCCGGCTGGGAGGCTGTCTGGGCCTCAGCTGATGTTTTCAAACAAATTAACCACTGTCAGTATCAACTTGAAGTCAAGGTCACTGCTTGTTTCAACCAAATATCAACCAAACCTCCTCTAAATGCAGAGCTTCCTGCTCTTTATATCTTATCTTACGTCAGAACTCATCAGAACTCATTTGTAAAACATAAATAAATAGAAATAAATGAATGAATGAATGTTCAACATTCCAAGTGCTAAAGAATGCCCTTGTTTATGTAAACACAAATCAGCTTTAACAGAAGACAAAATATGTCTGTGGCTATACAGTATATGTGTAATGGCAAAGTTTCAAATTTTTAAAAAAATCCAAGTGTGTTGCAACAAGCTGCACCCTGTTGCTGTTTTGGGTATGTTTTATCTCATATCTTTCTCATAACATTTACATTAACAAAACAGGAAGATCAGTAAATATGCAAGAGAAATGTGAAGTTTCCATTTCAGTGACCGCCAGTGAACAGTCAAATGTCTCCTGTCTCGTCTAGGTGTCACAGCACCACCAGCCCCTTTTACTGCAGATGTTAATGTAAATACTTTCCCTCAGAATGTTATGTAACATGTGCCACGTAATATCAAACATCTGTGGTTTGTATAAATGTGCAGAGAAGCCAGTTTTTGTATTTATATAAATAATAATAGAAGATGATGAAGAAGAGTGATTTGCAGGGAGAGGACATGAGTGAGGTACTTACAGGGGTTCAGGTGGGTAATATTTGAATGTGTAGCTGAGTACAATCATTTTGTACAAGTAGGTCCAGATGTATTATCATTTTGCCCTTGTACAGTACCACCCTGAAAATGAAGTTACACTGTTTTAAAAAGGCTCTAATTTTGAAAACAAATAAGTGCCATAGTTTTGTGAAACCTCTTAGATCAAAGTTGAATGTCCACACTTCGATCACATCTTGATTGTTTTATTACTGGCGACTTGTCCAGGGTGTACCCCACCTTCGCCCGAAGATGCTGAGGAAATGAGCTTCCTTCGCAGTGTGGCTGGGCTCAGCCTTAGAGATAGGGTGAAGAGATCGGACATACAGGAGAGGCTCAGAGTAGAGCCGCTGCTCCTCCGCGTTGAGAGGAGCCAGTCGAGGTGGTTCGGGCATCTGGTCAGGATGCCTCCTGGACGTCTCCCTGGGGAGGTGTTTCGGGCATGCCCATCCGGGAGGAGACCCCGGGGCAGACCAAGGACACGCTGGAGAGATTATATCTCTCGGCTGGCTTGGGAACGTCTTGGTGTCCCCCCGGAGGAATTGGTGGAAGTACCCGGGGAGAGGAACGTCTGGATCTCCCTGCTCAGAATCTCCCTTGCCCCCGTGACCCGGAGCTGGATAAGTAGCAGAAAATGAAACGAAACGAAAACGTATATAATATGTCTATAACTATAATATAGCCTACAGTATGTAATGACTATAATATGACCATGTTCCATTATTAGCAGATATTAATTTTAACAAAAGTAGCAAACATGCCGTGTAGACTGTGTAAAGTCAACCCTTGACATCATAGAACAATTGATAATCAACCTTCTGCAATTTCAGCCCAACACTGCTGAGATACCATGAACAAGAAACATCTCACCACTTCATCTGCATGTCTGCTTATTCTGTTTACACCTACACTATAGATGAAGATAAACCTACACTGGGTTCATTTTCATACTCTTTACATTCCAGTGACGGCCGGATGGCTTCACCTCTCTACTGATTGTAACCTAAACTGACACCTTCCTGCTCTTTTACTCCCCTTGACTTTTTCGCTCCATTTGTTGCTCCAGAATGGAACAGACTTTTTGTCCCAGTGAATGCTGCACACCGCAATATTATCCACAGTTAGAAGTTGATTGCTGAGTAAAACTCTGAGGTTGTCAATTATCCACTACCCTGACGACTGAGGAACAGGACTCAACAACCAAAGAATTGCTCCCCTTTTTTGTGGATATGCTCTGATGAAAGCCACAAGGTTTACAACCACAACATTAGCATGTCTCTGTGCCTCTTTTTTTTTTTTTTTACCTTTGTGTGTTTAACTTTCTAGAGAGTTTTGGTCGAGCACCAAACAATATACTGGGCAGGCGCATCCTTTTTCCAAGCTTGAATGAATGTTAAAAAAAATGTGTTTACCAAAACATAGATAGCAGCATAATTTTTTTTTTCAATTTTAATACTAGATTTGGAGTGGGGGGTTCACTCCAGCTACAACTGTATTATAACTGTATTATAAATGAATAATAATTAGTCCCTGCTTACCTGCTACCATCATCAAATCAAATCAAATCAAATTTTATTTGTATAGCCCGAAATCACAATTTACACATTATCTCACTGGGCTTTGACAAACTGTACAGATGTGACATCCTCTGCCCTTAGACCCTCGAACTGGGTGAGGAAAAACTTAAAAAACCCTAAACAGGGAAAATAAGAAACCTCAGGAAGAGCCACAGAGGAGGGATCCTTCTTCCTAGGACTGACAGACGTGCAATAAATGTCACTTGTACAGAACACAAAAACATGATAACAACAGTTCATTTAGAATGCATAAAACATCCATGAGTCCCAGAGTCTGTGGAGTCTATGAGTCCGGATGTATGGAAAGTCTAGTGATCCAGACGCAGGTGGACTCTGTTGGTCCAGGAGTCATTGTACTCCATGTAGGAAGATCTGGGTGTTGCTGAGTCCAAGAGTATGTAGAATCTGTAAATCCAGGGCTATGTGAAGTGTAGTGGTCCAGAAGCAGGTGTAGTCTATTGATCCAGAAGCCATTGTGATCTGTGGGTCCCGATTTGCACTTGAAAATCCA